>CM063713.1:6101576-6701576 GCA_032441835.1 Slavum lentiscoides
CGAATAAAAATTAATTATTTCCACGTACAGACTTGTGAAACTACGCCGCGACCTTATCAAGTTATTTTTCGTGTGTTCGCTCAAATCTCCCAAAAGAAATTTGTAAAACTTTCGAAGAAAATAATACAGTGAACGAGGAAATCGAAATCGATTTACATTTTATTATAATCGTGTTATTTCTGTTTTTTTTTTTTTTTTAAAGAATTTCATTATTATTTCCACGTAAAATATCAATGGTAAAAATGTACGATTAATAAAAGTATTATTGAAGTACAAACGATGTATCTTTATTGAAAAAAAATACTTTCTTAAATGAGTCCTACTACATTGTACATTTCAATAGATGGCAATTCTACACAGTCGATGGATATTATATTGTTAACGAATTTTAAATGTTCTTAATACATTTCATACCGAATAATGTCAATCATAGTAAAATCAATCGTAATTAAATCAACGTTACATTATAATGTACAAGCGTATTAAAAGTAAACATTTTGTTTTTGTATTGGGTTCGAAGAATCTGATTTTTTTTTTTAATTGTTAACCATTTATCTTTCAACTGATTCGCATAAAAATCGTGCTCGAAATATTAAAGGCGACGAGCAATCAAATGAATACAATAACGGGAAAGAAAAAATGATCTGGCGAAAAAACTGCAGTTATACAAACGTGTCCGTAAACAGCTGCTGTACATCGAAGACATTCGAAACCGAAGCGGTGACGTATCATAGTAGTACGTTTTGATGGAGTTCACTTAATATATCGTCGTCTCGCGGTGAAAAATAAGATTCTAAAACCTCACGTTACAGCCGCGGCTGTAAGTTGTGGCAAAATAGCGGTTTGTATTGTTACCCGTCGTGTTTTATTAATGTCACTCATCAGTCAAGGCTTGTACAGTCATATTTAAATAAAGGGTTACGCTGATAAAGTTTTAAGCCCGAAGAATTTCGACATCATTTGAAATTCGTCACACTCGTCCCCGAGACACATATTTAACGTCATAAACTTTTACTTATTACAACAACGTGCATGTACCTGCGTTCAGTGTATTCGATTTTCCTTGAGTGAACTTTGGCGTTTTAGCCCGAGTAAAATAAAAAATATTTTATTAAAATTTCCCGTTTTAATGGTACGAAATACAAACAATACGATTTCAATTAATTCGTGTTCGTAAATAAATAAATAATAAAAAAAAAATTATATCAATATGAATCTTTGTAATACAAATGGAAAAAAACAAGTTAATTAGCGAATATAACAACAAAAAAAAAAACATATAAACTCTTAACGCAACATACGAATATAAAATTGAAAATAACACTAATACTACAGAATTATTTTTGAATTGCCAAAAAAAAAAACTTTTCCGATGAAATAACAAAATACGCATTCATATACAACTCGGGAAATGTTAAGCAAATACTCTCGAATCAATTAATCAGCAGTTTACTATAACTGTACTTTTAGCGTTTTATCGACATTTTGGTCAAATAAAACTTGATTTATTTTCTTTTTTTTTTCAACAATTCAATCATGAAAATAATTAATGAGTAAAACAAAATTAGAAACGAAGTAAAAGCAATATTAAAGTTTCGAAACACCGTTAATGTAGCGGCGGCGTTCATAGACGGTTCCATTAAAAATTAAAATTAAAAATGGTATTGGAACTCGTTTCTTTCCGAAGACCATCATATATAGATTAAAATATGTAACCGTGTTAAATTCCAACAAAAACGTGTACTCTTCAAATATAAAACAACAACAAACATTAAATACGATTTGAAATATTCGAAATTTACGATTTTGACCGCTAGAAAAAATACGATTAGCAAAATTTCAATTCGTTTATCACTTTTTTTCCCCCAATTTGAATGTATTTTCTACACACCGTTTTGAATAAAACCGAATTTTAAATAAACGTTCATAAAGTCTTTGCATAAACTGTTTTATGACCGCCACACAGGATTAAAAGCTTTCCTACAATATTAAAACAAAAAGCAGGAAATAATCGAGAATTTTCTTTCGGCTTAGGCACGCAAAGGATATTTTCCTTGGCAGCGATATTGTATTTTTCGAATCAATAGCCGCAAGTACAAAAAGAGGAAGGATAATAGTACCATCGCAAGCCATACGCGGTAATAGCCGAGGCGAGTAGAATAAAGACAATACGCCCGACCGGGAACACACAAAAGTGGCCTAATTGTTTTTCTTCTTTTAAATAGGTTCACCAGCACAAATTGAGAAACTTCTGTAATCCATTTCTGTTAGACCTCGAAATCGGTTTTATAATGGTTCTCAAACCATCGGTATCTTACCCGAGAAACAAATATCGTTTGGAGTTTTGACGAAATAGTATACAACTATTACGTCGAATATATAGACACAAAATGTTTTTAAAACATATTTTGCAGTCATCTCCCTGCAACAATTCGTTTTTTCCTTATAAATTAAATATATATACATATATTTTTTTTTTACTTTATTATTATTATTATTATTATTATTATTATTATTATTATTATTATTATTATTATTATTATTATTATTATTTATTATTTTATATCGAATTTTGTATTTTATATCGATTGTATTTCCGATAAAAACATAAAGAAAACAACAGAATATAAATAAATATAAATTATAAACTCCTACATTTAGATAAGAGGAGCGTAGAAGCAATGGAAAACTGTACGTCTACACTGCTCTACTCAACTAAACTTGAAATGTTTATAAACATTAAAAGTTTAAACTATCAATATATATATATTTATACACCGGCGGCGTTTTAATAAAATTAAAATAAGAATTTTAAATTAAATTCCATTAAAAAAAAAAACTGTAAGTATTGTTTGTGTAAAAATATAGGCAATATGCTTCGTATATTACTCAAAAGACAGAATTACTTCAAACATATAACTCGAACAGCGCGTAGAGTACACAAAAAGAATAATTGAAAAATTAATTTTGTACGTTATTTAAATCGCTTTGTGTATAATACGATATTATTAAACCACATTTTATTTTTATAGAAATGTTATTTTTACGGATAAATTAACAAAAAAAAATCGTCCAGCGACTGCGTAATACGTATACTATATGTAATAATTATTATTTATGTATTTCCAAAACGAGATAAATGCGTTTTAAACGTGCCACCACAATATTAAACCATTGAAAACTACGTGATATTCTCCGCCGCATACGTTTCAGAATACAAATTGTTCGTCTGACAAAATTAAATTACTTGTCTCGGGCTTTTTTCCTCTCGAAATAATGATTTTTAATCGTTTTGAAAAAACACGTGTTCATAGTAAAATACCGCTTGTTTGTTTTACGCATTATCCCGCCGTTCACCGAATGTAAACTCAATAATTTAATAATACCAATCAATTCGTCGGAACGATTATTATTACTCCCGTTCGCGTTAACGTCATAATAATCCGTATCCTTTCCCCTGCCACATCCTCGAGTACAAGTGGTTAAACCCAGTGAAGTACCTACTAATAAATATAGTCGTATTATTACGACCTACTGTAAGCGCTGCTACTGGAAATACGATGAGTAATTTATGTTCGAATTAACGGAGCTAGATGGGGAAGAAATATATAGTGAACGCGGTACGTACGCGCGACGGGGCGAGTAACGAATGGCCAGCAAGTTTTACGGTATAAAATTCGCGAGGTAAAACTTTTCCTCGTGTGTAAATCCATCCTTTTTCCACTGTCCGACAACTCGTATTATACGACGTTACCTGACTTATAGACAGGAGTCGGCACAGGGATCGCTACAGAACGTCATAACGACGTTAAATGACAACTCCTTCCAGCAGCGAATTTCGTGCGCACAAAAAACGACTTTATCCACCGATAATATGCGCAACAGTATTATGTGGGTAGGTTGGATAAGGCTCTAATTCCGTCCAAGTATACGACAACGATTCACGGTTAAAATTGAAAAATTCGATGGAAATTTCAAAAACCGTTTTCGCGATCAGACAACTGCAGGCGATTTTTAACGGAGACACAATTCCGTCAAATACATTACAATATACGGTGTTACGTCGATGCACAAATAATTTAGTACAATGTTCGAATATACTTTAAAACGTATAAAATTACATGTTGTCTCGAACGACTCGGTATTTCAAACGTTTCACTCGAGTTTTTACATAAGCTACTATTCCGACTTCGAACGTGGTAAAATGTAAAATTTCAACAAGTTTTCCAAACCGATCTGAAAACGAAAGCATACGATTACGTTTTCAAAAGTAAACGAACGCTACGTGTTATCATCGCGGTGAACTATTTTATTATTTGCTTCCAAAGGACAAGTAAACGTCTCACGTCCGCAGCACATAAATTTCATTCGTAATTATCCTATTCGTTTTCACGAAGACCGCGTCAGTGCTAAAACGTTTATTGTTCCACGGCCGTTAGGTGTAAAAGCGAATCATTACACTGTATAATTTGTCATACAGCCGCTACGCGAACAGATCCGGCCAGACTTCTGCACGCCAACGACTTGTGTTCTTTTAACACGAAAACTATATTCTTTGGGCATTATCACTGTTAATGTTTATATAATATTTGTTCGATTTTCACTTTTACGTCGCATACTGTTGTTACCAGTACAACACAATAGTACACTTTAATATAACCGTTTGTTCAAATCCGATTTATTATAACACAAGGACACGGACACACCAGAAAAAAAAATCGGTGAACCGAGTCGGAGGACGAAACAATACTTTTGAATCAAATGTCCATACAGAAATCGTAACAAGAGCGTTTCGCGGATCTAACGAAAATAAAGTTTTTTTTTTTAAACTCATACCTACTACGTATATTATTATCAGTCTTGTAAAAGATACTTTTAAAAAGTATTCAAATACAGATACAGGTACTTGTTTTTAAAAGTATTTAAATACTTAATAAGAAAAGTATTCGAGTATAAATACAGATACTTAGTAAAAGTATTTACAAATACTTTCAAATACTTGTAATTAAATTGTTTTTAACATTCGTTTTACTATAATGGTTAGACTCTTATTAGAACTAATGGAATTCGACCTGTCGCGACCGGGGATAACACATAAATCGGTCTAATCGGTTTACCTACATCGACTTGAACGGAAAAACCATCAGTGAACGACGATATCCACGACCAAAATAGTTTGCCAACTTATCATAAATAATTATTACGAAAAATTACGAAAATTTTGTTTCATTATTAGTTTATGTCACTAAAAAAGATTTAAAAAACATATTTGATTTCAAATACAGATACTGTAAAAAAGTATTTAGAATATTACTTACAAATACTCTTATTGTATTAAAAGTATTTGAAATACGTATTTGAGTACCATAAAAGTATTTGAATACTTTTACTCAAATACTTTACAAGACTGATTATTATTTTATAGACCTTTAGAACACCATAAATAATCAAAATACGTGCACGACATTTGTGCAGTATGTATTATTACAACTCGCAATATACCGCACGTTGGCGCAATGGTAAATCGAAAATTACACAGAACGAATAAATAAACACACCGATTCCGTTCGGCTGTTCCGCATAAAACGTACATTTTTTTTTTTGTGAATAACACAATCGATACAATACGGTCCCATTGTATGTACGCCAAATGACATTTAAATTTAAATCCGGTCGATCCATAATCGAGCGGTGCCAAAATCGTGTCCAATGTGCGACTTATTTATAAAATTTACTTCAATTCCAATTTAATAATACAAAACATATGGTCGTTTGAGAAAAAAAATGATAATAAATAAATTCCACTAAAAATAAATAATGCGTGCGCGTACGTCGTGCAAGTGAATTAAATCTGTTTTTTTTTTATGTAATCCGCATGAAACATATAATAATATTACACATAACCAGCATACAGATAATACTATATACTTACGTTACGAAATTTTCAATTCATATGTTATATAAACACTATAGATGGCTCGTTAAAACCGAAGAGTATAGCTGATATCGAAAACGCTAGTATTAAATTGTACGATTACGTTGAAAAGAATGCGCCGCCGCAGAGTTAACTTTTTAAGGGAAAAGACAACAATACATAGGTAGGCTTAATTTTAACTTGAACGATCTGGAGGGAGAGACCGTAAGTACTTGGCTTGGGACCACTTAATTGTACGACGTCTATATGCGTCAGTCCTCGGAGTTTCACCTTAATATTTGGCTGCTCTTTACAGCTTAGTTCATTCGAGAGAAAAACAGCTCTATTGTCGATATTTTTTTCTCCCGTTTTTAACCGGCAAAAAAAAAAAACGAAAATGGTTACCAAAGTATGAATTTTTTTTTTTTCAATAATTTAGTCGTTCGTACAACGATTTTATTGAAAAAAAATTATCGATAACAAATATATATTTTTTTTTCAGGACGATCTAGACAAGGACCAAATAGCTCGTAAGTATTGATCAAAAATAAAATATAAATGTATACCTATCGAAACGCGATTGGCCGAACGAATAATTATTATTGTTTTTGAATTTCAGTATTAAAACGAGCTTTTGATGCATTCGCTCAAGACAAGGGATTCATCGAAACGAACATGGTCGGTACGATCCTTCAGATGTTGGGTCACGACGTTTCCGAAGACCGGCTACAAGAAATCATTGCCGAAGTCGACGCGGACGGTAAGTAATTCCTATACTTAAACAACTATAACCTGCAATCTTATTAAAAATACGTTCAGACAAAAGTGTAACTTTTATAATACACATTCCTCGTTTAATTTCAACTCGACAATTAATTAGAACAAGAGCTAAATGTATTATACGTAAAGTCTATAAGGCATATATTATATACTTCTACGAACTAATTGACTATTATATAATAATCAATGATTAAAAAAAAAAATACTGATTTTATTACCTAAGGTAGATACGATTGGCGATTTTTCGTACAGCTGATTCAATATAACTCAAAACACTTACCTGTAAAAAAAAACGAATTAAATTAATATTAATTATATTTATAACAGTTTAAAATATTTTTATAACATATATATATATATATATATATATATACATTACTTTTTTCATAGTCGATTTATACAAAGAAATAAAAATTTGAAAACCCAGTTTTTCCTTAAATAAACACATTTTTTTTTTTCAATTAGACAATTTTCTAGAACTGTGAACGCCGTTTACAACACATTTTCCAAATATAAAACACACGCATTTCATATTATTTAAACATCTGAAATATTTTGTACGAATTACGTAATACAAACACAATACCTGTACGTTTTATACATATTGCACAACTTTACTTACGTATTACAATTTTAAAAAACAATAAAGCGCCTGGTTAATACGATCCACTATACAAATATACCATGTTTAATTTTATGACATTCACATATAATATAATAATTATCCTAGTTGTTGCGAACGAGTCATTTAAGACATGATTAATAAAGACGTGAAAATATTCACAGACACGTACATTATTATTTCTGGCGCTATTTCAATAACGTTAAAATCTTCTTTGCTTAACACTCTCTTGACAGAATTTTGAAGGCGGCTAAAAATCGAGCGACATAAATACATAACGACGGTGTTTTATTATAATACGTTTGATCAAATATCAAAGCAAACAAAATCAATAATAATAAAAAAAAAAGAGTTAACAAGGAAATATGTCAAATTCCTACGATTGGAACGTGACGGTACACTAAAATGTAGCTTAGATAAAATCGACAAACAAAAACGACACAATTAGTGTAACAAGGTACGTTGAAACTGCAGTCGATATTTTTTCCGTTAGTAAAATATATATTTACAACGAAAGAAATCAATTATTACTGTCAAAAATATATTTTTTTTTTTTTTTTACTCCCTTTCGCACGTTTTTCATTTTTTTAATTTCCAAAAAATGTTATACGGTATTTTTAAACCTTATACGTAAAAATTCCAAACGACTTCGACATACCAATATCGATTCGTCGTATATGCAAACAACATTATATAGGTTCTCTAATTTAAGCGCCTAGTTAGTTTATTGGACTCGCTGAGCAATAAATTTAAAGCAAAGGCAAACATAAATCGTCGTAAATAACACTGTAAACGCGAAAGACTAAAAAGCCCAAGGAAAGTATACACCCTAATGTCTAATGTTTTAATGCTCATTTATATTTTCCCGTCTAACCCTTTGTACGTTTAAATTATATACTTTGAGTAACGACTTTAATAAAAGAGCGTTATTATTACGTACTAGTTGTAATAAAAAAAAATTCTGTTTCCGCGCACTATACACACAGTACGTACAAACGTTTTTAAACAAATGACAATTTTTCAGTTATTTAGTATTTTTATTATTACTACTGTTTCTCAGGTTCGGGAGAGTTGGAATTTGAAGAATTCGTCACACTCGCAGCTGGATTCTTGACTGAAGATGAACCGGAAGACGTTGAGGCCATGCAAGCGGAATTAAAAGAAGCGTTCAGATTATACGATAAAGAAGGTTTAACATAATATATTAATATATTTTATTTCACTGGGGAAAAAAAACTCAACAGTTACATTTTACGTTATAGGTAACGGTTACATTACCACGGGAGTTTTGAGAGAAATACTCAAAGAATTAGACGACAAAATAACAAATGAAGATCTAGACTTGATGATAGAGGAAATCGATTCTGACGGTTCTGGAACTGTCGACTTCGACGGTTTGTAAACAATTATAAAATTTTTATTATTCCAAGTCAATAAAGCGATTCGAAACAAAAAAAAGTTAAAAAGTACATAATACATAATATAACTTAGGTGGACAATTATTTATAAAAACGGTTTGATTCACAGAACGTTTTACGAAGTAAAAACATAATTTAATAAAAGACAATTTTTATCAAAAAAAAATTAAAAAAAACATCATTAAAAGAAAATAAACAAATTCAATGAATCACACTACGTTTTTATTACATTGATCGATAATGTATAGTACAGTGAAATACGAAATACTTCGGAACGTCGTTTTTCTTTTTTAGAAAACTATAAGTTATTATATAATTTTTAATATTTCTATATATTCCATATTGTATACAAGAACAAAAATATTTAACACGTAGCGTGTTTAACCAAAAGAAAATTTTATAAACTGATAATATTTTACGTGACTCGACAATACAAGTAGACAGAGTATACTCCGAAACGGAATGTATCTTCTTTCACAAATGTATCTTTTATAGAAAACTTTTGATCTCTCAAAATATGAAACCGCAAAAACGTGGCGAGATAAGACTTTAATCTTACCTATATAACTTGTTGTCCGTTAATACTATATGAATTATTATTATCAATTCGCCCCAGTTCGGAGATATTTTAATGAAAACAGTTAACGTTAGTAAAATCCGCGTCGCGTAGATATGTATAATACGTAGGCGCAATTAATTTATAAATTAATAAATATTATAAAAGTATTTTAAATAATGAAATTATTCTGATACACGCGTAGTGTTTAGTAGGCGTGCATATAATATAAAATTTCAAAAAAAAAAAAAAAAATTTAAGAACACGCAATAATTTATAGTTTTAAAACGATGAACGTATTCTCTTTTTTCGTTCAATTAAAATCTGATAGTATAGAATTATTTAAGCACAGCTCAGGTATATTCGTCGGAAAATCATTATCGACATTACAAAAAATACATACATATAACATAATATGCGTTTATTACACAAACACACTACACATTTTAAACCAATAAACCCGACAAAAGTAAAAAGTTCTCGATAAATAAAATAATAATAGAAAAAACGAATCATTTTTATACAGCCGCTGACACGTCTCATTGTTCCCGTCGTTTTTACGCCACGTACCCAATATTAAAACGACGACAAAAGCCTCAAATAATAATTTTACGAAAATCGCAACAACAAAAAAATAATAATAATAATAATAAATCTATCGAACAAATTCGAAAATATTCTTTTTCGTATAAGAACTCGTATTTTTACTCGAGATAAGAGAAACATTAAAAATATATTGAGCGAAACGATGTGTTTAACTGGAGAAATGCCAGTAATCTTTTTTTGGCGTTCGGACTCACCTCGTCAATACGGTCCCCAAATAATTATGTGGTGTAAAAAAAAAAAACACTCGAAATATATAAATACTGTCCAGGTAGTAGAAAAATAATAATAATTCACGAACAAATCGAATCGTCAATAAAATATTATAAAATCAGAACGAGTTATAAATTAACTATATAAATAACGTATTATCGATCTCGTACATTCTCCTTCGTCGTGTTTTCTATAAAATTACATCCGGTACCGTAGCCGTCTCAAGGGGGAGGGGAGGGGCAAATGGAGCAAGTGTTATATGAATGCAGGGAGAGTCATAAAAATGAATGACAAAAAGAGAAAAAAATGTATCGTTTTATTTTAAATATTAATTTCCCTTGTATCCATATGATGATTTCGAGGACGAGTGTATTTAGGTATTATTAAAATATATAAAAGTATGTAATTAGATATTACGTTAGTTGTAAATTTTTTTTTTTTTTTTGGGGGCGTCAAATATTATTGCCCTAGGACAGTGGTTCTCAATCTTTTTAGGACCACGACCCAAATTTCCTCCCAAAAATCTTTTGCAACCCACACGGTTTCACTTTTCAAAACGCGGTTATAAAAAACAAAATTTGTTTATTACTTTTATTATTTATTATAAATTTCTTTGAATCTATACAATTCAAAAAAAAAATCGTTCACGACTCACAGTTTGAGAAACGCCGCCCTAGGGCGTTATTGGTGGCAAGGACGGCACTGCCCGGTACACTCGTAAAGTATAAATAATATGTTTTTTGACGTTATATATATAATATATATATATATATATAAATGTATTACCGACCCACCGCCCGTTTAGATTAATCGGTGTATTATAAATACATATTATATAGGCCCACATAAACTCGTCGTTATCTACACAAATGAAATATGATTAAAACATTTGCAAAAAGTCAACCGAAAACTTCGCCGCACGAAAAACTATACAGATAATGTCCGTACAGTAGTAAAGTTAATCGCTATAATATTATATATATTATATTATACGTGTTGGCTTTTAAACATCAGCTTAATCCGCCTCTACACTGTTTGGCTACGTACGGCGAATCTGGCAAACACGAATTACTGATTGCATGTACGAGGGACATGTGCAGCGAACGAACAACATTATATATAATATAATATTATAACGAGAACGATTTTAAACGTTAAAATAGAAGCCAACTAAAAGAAATATAAATATAATATAAACTCGTACATATGATGGTCTAGACACATTATAATTTTAAACACGATTTCTTTTCTTTCTTTCCTTTTTTTTTTTTTCATTTCACACAAACAGTTATTTTTCAAAAAGTTCTTGGCCGATATTTTTTTTTTAACGGCTCACTTAAAATAAAACACATAATAACACCAAATATAAACTCGTTTCGTACACAACACGTAATAATACTTGAGAATAAATCGAACACGATAATTTGTTTTTTATATCATCTTATACCGTTGTCTCTATACAACATAATATAATAATACGTTTGAATAAAAAAAAAATACATATACATTCATCGTAAAAAAAAAAACACTAATACCCATAAGGCGGTCATTAGGGCAGTTATCTTTGTGTTGTTGATATGTTCATTTTAAAAATAAAAATTTTGAAAAAATTCTGAAAAAATTTTTTCGTTGTATTTCTAAAAAAAAAAAATTACAAAATTAACGACATAAGTAAAATTATTATTAATAATTATTAGTTATCATTTATTCGTGAATTAAAGAAATATACATTAATAATGTACATAATTTTTTTTTTTTACAGAATTCATGGAAGTCATGACTGGCGGAGATGACTGATCTTCGTCGAAATACATTATTTATTTATGTTTCCGATTTATATAAAAAAAAAAAAACAAAATATTTAAAACCACGTTTTATGTTACTATATATACCATATATATATTAAAATTAAATTGATAAAAGCTAAAGGGTTTTGCACCAAGTATAATTCATTTAATGTAATTTAGTATAATTTTTTTTTTTGATTTTTAGATACACTTATTATTCCTTGACGATTTCGCTTAATAATCAATACTTATACACGTATGTTTACAGGAAAGGTTAACGACTAAGAGAGGTTATTTTTAATATTTTATTTGTTCATATACATTGAACCAGTGGTTCTCAACATTTTTTTCGTCCCCGGATATTTCCTAGAAAATATTTCTAGCCAAAATATAACGTATATATATATATATATATATAACGTTCCAGTTCATACTAAACTGGAATTAAATTACTTAAAGCAGATTTCGTAAATTCTTCTAAATATTAAAATCGTCCATTTCTATTTTTATAATACGCAAAAAAAAAAGATGTAATCATTTAATTTTCTCCCTTCCAGTAAAATCGTACGGAGCCTTTGGGATCTAACTCAAGTTCAGGTGGTCAAAAATGGCCAGTTTAAATCGGTCATACTTGCACAATACAATTATTTAATATCACTTTATATTGAGAATTTCGAATTTTTTCTATTTAAATTTGAATTTAAGTTTCTGCACCGACGACACTCAAGTCGTATTGGAAGACTTCCGAGGACGGTAAATACCGAATAAAATTCTTTAATTCGTCAATTCTGATGAGAACCGAGACGTTTACGCGAGATCATTTGTATAAGTACTTAGTGGCAGATTCAGACATAGTTTTAATACGTTAATAGTCACAGTGTATAAAGAAACACGAGGTGGGAATACTCGAAGCATGACAGATTGAAAAACTTGGATTTGTATATATTTAAATAAATATAATAAGTACCTACATAAAATATTCGGTAAATATATATATATATATAAATTCACTCAAGTGATAATAGGTATACACGTATTACACTGAAACTAAACAATAAAAAATTAATATTTTGTACTCTGCCGCGGTTCTATTCGGAAAAATTCTTTAGCATTATTGTATATATTATTATATATGCTGATTACTTCGTCATTCATTTTAATCGAACTCGAATCAGCAGTATTTCTTAAAGGTGCGCGCTTAAGTAGTAGTAAGTGTTGATTTTGTTAAACGAATACAATAAAAAAAATAAAACGATAAATCACTTTGTGATATTTCAGTATTTCTTCGACAACCGCGAGAATTTCACTTAAAAAGTCTATTGAACCAATAATTGGAAATTATTGTCAAATCGAAATACACGACAGACGCCTATTGTATAAAATGTTCTGGCCTTCGGGCTTTTAATAATTAAATCCGCTTTGATTTTGTAACAAAAACTCCTGAAAATTATTGA
This sequence comes from Slavum lentiscoides, assembly GCA_032441835.1. Lineage (NCBI taxonomy): Eukaryota > Metazoa > Arthropoda > Insecta > Hemiptera > Aphididae > Slavum > Slavum lentiscoides. The sequence goes on from CM063713.1 coordinate 6,114,924, forward strand.
AATATTCAAAATGCTATACTTAGCCCAAAACCGAACGAATTGTTAATTTTTAAAATATGAAAATAAATAACTGGTATAAATGTAAAGTGTGAATTACCCGAGGTACACAATAATATGAAGACGACTTTGTGGGGCTCTAAAATCACGTCGATCTTGCAGCCACAGTCTTATTGGTTGACGAGCTACCGAAGAAAAATCGCGGTTGACTGCGTACAATAAATAAAACACACAAAAAGGTGTCTCAAAGACATAAAAAAAAAAATCTTCAAAAATACACCAAAACGACAGCTGCTACATCCCAATTACGTCGTATGTTCCTTAATAAATCCTACGTGATCACTGATCATCTCTAACAGTCCGATTGGCCTTCAGATTAATTTCGGTACATAAAAATAAGAAATATCAATGTTTTACTGGAATTGTAGGATATAGTAAATGTTATTTTTCGATAAAGGAGAGCGCAATAACAATATTGGTAAAAATTAAAATTTTAAACAGAAAAAAAGGACATAAAAAAACGCCGTAAACAGTAAATAAAAATTACTATATCTTCGTACATATACTTCTAAAAAAAAAATTAACTTTCTACAATTTTAACAATTTAACAGTTATATTACAACAAATTTGTTTAATAATATCACACACATTTTATTTACACAACTATATACAATTTAAATAAATGCCTATTGAGTATTCGACTAAAATTAAATCAATAATCGGTTCGACCTTCACTACGTCCATAACAGAACTCCAAAAATAAAAATAATTATAAATCATTAAAAATAATCATTTTATTTTTTTAATTGCAAAACGTTCTGTTATAAAAAAAAACAATTAACATAAATAATGTATCGGCATACACTTAATAATTTATTCGCGTGTATATATTGCAATTAACGATTCAATAAAAATAAAATAACAGAAATCATTAAAAAAAAAAAAACTGTAATTGAAAATCAAATTTTAACTAAAAAAAAAACATAAAAAATATAAATTTTGTAACTGCGCGTCATCGTCGAATACGAATATTAAAAAACGCATATCCTCCTTAATAACATTAATAATAGATGGCTTCATTTTCAAATTCTTTCGTTTCATTATTATTCTTCACACCATATACTTATTGTGCACTGTTTTGTATACATTGTACATAACTAAATTATAATACAAAAAAAAAAACCATTATACATATGATTAAAAACATGACTAATAAATAATAATTTCCGTTAAAAACGTCAATGGGAAAGTGTAAGGACAAACAACAACTGCGTAACATTATAGCAGTGGTTCCCAACCTCTTCTATTGTACACCTCCTTTGAAGATTTTCAAAAATTTCACGCCCCCTCCTATAAATTGGAAAAAAATTGATCACCTTCTTTTCTGTATACTTCATAAATTACGAGTGTTTAGCCGTTAAATGATTAAACACTTTATAATTTATTAAATACAAATTTTACTTCGTGATGACTACTTTCGCCTCCCCAACAATGCGTTCACGCCCCCCACGTTGGGAAACACTGCACTATAGTATATAACACAATTGAAATCAAAAATAAATAGATAGCGTAAAAAAGAGTAGTAAAATAAGTGAAAAATAATTAAAAAATGAAATATGTACGTATGAACGGTAACGATCATCAAAACTGTAGAGTGCCTACATTAAAATAATAAATTAATAACCGGAAACGAAATTTATCTATTATTTACCTATTAGTAATATTACTTTTTGACGAAATTGATCGTTTTCGTCGTTATTTGGAAGGAAAAACAATCAGTGATATGATTTCAAAAACGCTTTCCATAATATATAAAATTTCGTAATATTAATAGTCAGTTAGATATCATAGTGATAGCCTCGGGTAAATTCGCGGTACGCATTATTACACATAATTTCAATTTTAAAACGTAACAAAATAATAAAATTCCGTTTTCGCAAACATCATTCCATATTATTATACGATATTAAATGATATATTTCGTATTCCTTTCAATATCACAAATTCAGAAAAAGCATTTTCTTTCTTTTTTACTACGCGGAATTTTCACATCAACCGTTTTTTTTACGAATTATGATATTTTCTTAAATTTTAAATAATCAACACGAAAATTTTAAACGAAAAAAAAAGCAACGAACCGCGGACGTTGTGGATATATAAGTGAATTACTTAGGTAAAGATTTTTGAGTTTTGATTATATACTTTAAATTTGGAAGCAATGACGTTTACCTGAGCGGAGCTTCGGTATGATATTGTTTATTAAAAATAAAAATATCTAATATATATTACCTATACATGTAGGTACTGCATATATCCTGTATATAATTTAACCACAGACAACATGAAAATTCCATGTTATCTGTGATTTAACTATTAGTATTGCACTTTCACGAATTAAAACGTAAAAATATGTAACGTACGACTGACACTGTATAAAGTGTTTAGGTTTTAAAACCATAAAATTAACCTTTTTATGACTTAAATACCTCAAAATCTATAAATAGCTCAAAATTAAAAACGACTTTTTAAAAAAAAATTTTCGTAGTAGTATACAGTATAATGTTACATGTTTGTTGAAAATTTCAAGACTCTAAGGCGAATATTTTCGGAATCACGGAGAAATAACCACAATTGATTTTGACGAAATACAGGTACGTAAAAGATACTTTTCGAAAACTTGAAATGGCTATAAAAAAAAAATTTATGACTAACGATTTTGAAGATTTTACTTGAATATAGTTGAACAAAAGTACGAATGACATTACATTCAATTTTCAGGTCTTAAAACCAAAAATTAACCATTTTATGACTTAAATATTTCAAAATCTATAAATACTATAAATGGCCTAAAACTGAAAAAAAAAATTGTTTATGTTTCTGTTATAGTACATAATACAAAGTTACGTAATCTTTGAAAATTTCAAGATTAGGGTAATTGTTTTCGGAATTACAGAAAAATATTTTGACAAAATCACATTTTTACCGTTTTTATATAATTTTTTGGTAGTTTTTGAATTTTTTTTTTTAGATACTTTTGACAAAATGACCTCTCTATTACCTATTATTATTATACCAACTAGATAAAATTTGCTACCAAGTATATAAAAAACAGAGCACCCTTTCTAGTAGAATTTTTGATTACAGATCAAAAAAAAAAAAAAAAAACATCATTGTAAAACAAACTCATTCCTCGCTCCACTCAGAATCGAAAATGTGTTTTTAGATCATAAGTGAATTAATGTCAATTGATTTAATTTAAAACGAATACAAACTTCGAGGATAAAACAATAGAATATAGAATTTAAATAAGTTTATCTTTATACTTGAATAACTTAACGCCATCTATCAAACGAAATAAGTAATATAAACTACTATAGTTATTAAATATTCATATTATTTAAACAATTACTTAATTTAAAACCAAAAACACTACAATAGTTGTCTCATCAGTCATTGATTGTTACCATATAATAGCAATGGTAATAATATATGTTAGAGTTAAACGTAAAATACATTGCAAACTTTTTAAAGTAGCTAAAAATATTACAATTTACAGTTTTTTTTTAGCAAAATTTTAAAAATACATAAAACAATTTTTTCAAAATTGTATAATAAATTACGAAATAACCAAGTATATTTTAGCATTAAATTTATTTTATTATATTTATCATTTTAATTTTTTAATTTTAATTAAAATTTTAAATGTAGATACCCAATCTAAAATGAAATATAACAGTATTAATTACCCAATTATTTTTTAAACCATTGAATTATTATTAATAATATTTCATTTATTAATATAGTACAACAAATATATATATATATATATATATATATATATATATACTACTAGGCAGGCCCTGATAGACCCCTCAAATCACCAAGGTAAACTCGATGAGCCGCACAAAATTTGGTCCAAATTAAGTAATATGTAGCCAAAAAAATGATAGTAGTACTGTAAAATATAACAGACAGTACACAGTTTTTACTTTTTCAAATTTCTAAGAACGAGCAGCAAATATCTTTTAGATTGGTAAAAATCTTAATGTACTAGGTGGGCAACGATACATTTCTCATTCATACGGTACTGTCACTAGGTAAATGAAAACCATTCAAACATCACGATACATTAAACTAAACTAAATTATATAATATAACTCTCTAATTAATAATTACTCGACAAGAACACAAATTTTACACTACTGCTCGTTCGGTAAGAAGAAAAACAAAATGCAAAATCGGATTACAATACTAAAACACCTAATTTTTATTTAAAACGCAATACTTTACACTGCACATTCAAATATTTCTATTATAATGTAACATTTCCAAAATGTATGATTAAAATAAATCAAACATGATAGTTAAAAATAATATACTATTGCCAATACGCTATTGCGTTTCACTGCCCACAGCCAAGTAATCTTACATTTTTTTTCTTTTCTAATCCATTTCGATAGTGTACTTAACACTAAGTTTAAACAGTAAAACATTTAACAATCGAGATTTGATTTCAAATGTTTTTCTAAAATATCTTGATATTCGCATAAATTAATAATATATCAATACAAGATGTACCAGATTAATAACAACGATAACGATCTATAATAGCCAAAAACTTAAAATCCATAATAAAAATTTGATACCTAATAGGTACATTACGAGTTATAACTATTCGTCATCATATACTACATTATTCGTACTATACGACTTGATGGTAGAAAAAAATTACTCGAAACGTTTTCGAATTCTTACAAAAAAAAAAAAAGTCAGTTACGACTTTGCTAAAAGTCAGCCGGTAGTAATAAGAATCTTTCATATTTAAGCATTCCAAAGTGAACAATTTTAAACGGTTCTAACAGCACTCCTGTGCCGTGTACGTACAATAGTCAGACCTATTGAACAACGCGTTCAAATAGAAACTGGTAAAAGAAAAAAAAAAAAAAGGAAAAATTCTCGAATATTCCTGGCGGTCGAATAACAATCGCAAGGTAAACGTGAACGATGGCACGAACAAACGAGAATGAATATTACGAACGGTATAATGAGCGGAAAAGAGACAAAAGACGAACGACGTCAACGCGACTACGGCAGAATAAGACAATACGGACGCTGATTGAGGCGCTTACCAGGTGCAGAACGGTGTTCACCACCTCCTTGTTGGTGACCTGGCCCACTTCGACGAGGCCGATGAGCACGCCGAATTTCAAGTTGTCCGTCGCGGCCATCGTCACGACTTGATCGGGCCTCTCGATGTCGCCGAATGATGCCCGTGGATCCGTCGGATACTCCATCGGTAAAGCGGTCTGTGCGCCCGGTATTATTACTTACTGCACACGGACGACGGCCCGCGCCTACAACGGACACTGCGAACGGACGCGAAATCGGCGATTTTTTTTTTTTTGACGGCGAATTTTTACATAATAACAATATTAGTAATAGTAATAATAATAACGAGTGCGCGTCCGAAACAACCGTTTTCGATTTGTCGTTTTTTTTATTTTTTTATTTTTATTTTTTCGTTTTTTTTTACGGGCAAACGATGCGTTCGAAATTCGTCGTCTCCACCGCATAAACAGAATAATATCACTACGGAAATATCATTATTATTATATTGTTTACACCGCAGATAAGTGTATTGACAAGTCGGCAGTGGATTGGGCGGCGGATGTTGTCCAGTGATAACGGCGACGAAACGACGACTACGTGATAACCGAGTAAACAGTGTCGCCGGATCCGGTATATTTTCTTTGGGGGGGAAAAAAAAAAATATCGCGCAATACGTTTTTCTTCATTTTTCTCTTTTTTTTTCTCGGTATTAAATTTGTTAATAATAACATTTTTTTTTTTTTTTTAATTATTTATATAAGAACACTATTTTTTTTCTATAGCGAAATTAAATATGGAAATCAACGATAAACTACAACTATATTATACTACAGCAGATATAGGTACACGGAAATAGTAATTTTTCTAGATCGATAATAAATCGCGTTTTGGATCTTTTTTTAATAAATAGCATTTAAAATGCTTTTTAATTTCAAAAACATTTATTGAATTCGAATAGAAAAAAAAAGTGTACGGCTCGTTATTATAAAATAATAATTTTTATAAAGTACATAAACACTTCGTACTGCGCATTTTTTCCCCCAACAAAATATATACTTATACGTTTAATATATAAATCTGAAAATATAGTTACTATTACGCCTATACTAATTTATTCGAATAATGAGCGAAAAAATATTTCAAATATACGTATTCGAATGCTCTCAGCTCTCTTCAAAGATCTATTCGAAAAATACATTCAAATATATCACATTCTTATTATTTGATAATTACCTATATAACGTCCACAAATTTATCTTTTATGTGTTGGTTCCATTTGACTTTGGACTTCCGAAAGCGGTAAAATAGACGCAAATAGTGTTTGAAGTTTGGGGTGGGGGCTGAAGTCTAAATCCATCCCAAACACTCTTTAGATTTCTATATCAATTCAAAATTGTCAAAAAATGTTGTGGGGGCTTAGCCCCCCTAGCCCCTCGCTATTTGCGCCTATGAAGGTTTAACTTAAAAAAATATATAAATAATAAAAAAAATTGAATTTATTGTAAAACCAAATTCGTCCCTCGTATATATAGTTTATATAACCGTAACAATAACGATAATTAAACTGTCGTCTATCGATATAAAGAATTTGTTTAAAGTTCTTCGACAAGTTTTTAATTTATAAAAATCGATATCTGTTTTTTTCAATTCTTTTTTATATATATATATTTAACAAAACATATTCCGCGAGAGAACAAGAATGGCAAAAAAATATATATATTTAAAATAATATTAGAAACACATATATTATGTAAATACCTTTGTTATAAATAAAATAAACTTAAACATAAAACATATTATAATAAATAATTATAAACTGTTCTGCACGTGTTAGATTTTTAGTTGAATTCTATATGTAAATATAATAATGACGTTTGTTATGAAAACCCTCAGAAGAAGCGTAATATTCGATAATATAAATATTTTATAATACTTGCCCCGTTGACCAAAAAAAAAAAAAAATTTTTTGCCGAATTCATATACGCGCGTATAACAAGAATAATTTTCATACAAAAATGAAACGGACATAAATTGTAGAATTTGAAGCGAGACAGACGCATTCTAAAAAAAATAAAAACTTATTCGCCGCAAATACGTTGAGTTCGAAAACGAGGAAAGCGTTTATAAAGAAATTTAAATAAATGTGTGTGTGTGTGTGTAGCGTTTGTGTACTGACTGAAACGTGGACGAAATACAAATCGGAGAGATCAAAAACTGTAGCGTTTGAAACATATACATAGTACATAACATATATAGTCAAACATATTGGGAGTGTGAGCATTAATACTTGTAGGACAGAGAAATCCAGAATAAACGATTTCTATATTAAGATTGAACGAACGGAAATCTGCAATTCGGAGGAGTGAAATCAAAAAAAGAAATGAGATAGAGGAAAAACGAAGACCGCAAGAATTCTATTGCGGATAATAAAAAGACAGATTACTGCAAAGGCTATCAAATGTATAACAACAGCTATACGGATATAGAGAAGTAACGTCATAGCTGTCGTTTAATCAAACTTAGGATTGGTAAAAAAAAATGAAAATACACGCGTCTATAAGGCCTATATAATGCAATCCCGAGCCGACAAGAACGGGATTAATATAATATATTCTATAATAGATATAAATAAAAACCGCAACGACAGTTCTCGAATATAATGTAAATTATGCACGCGCGGGATGTGCGATTTTATGTGACTTCTTCACAAAAGAAATCGACTCGAAAATATATAAAATACTATATTTATACGGTTATATATAGGTACCTACAATATAACGTATAATATAATGTATATTACTATAATACAGATATATGATCATAATTAAGCTCGAATTCATAGATGTGATTCAGGGGCCGGAACCGAACCATAATTGAATTTCCATTTTAAAATATATAAATTTAGGTAGCTTGGAAAATATCTTACCCGAAACCGTTGTAAAAAAAAACAGTTCAACGCGTTTTTGTTTGCGGGTGACGCGAAAAAAATCGAAATAGATATGAACGGGGATTTTCAATGTTAAAATGATAAACAGACATGCGAGCGTCGATAAAAAAATTTGTTTCCGCCCGACGACGTCTAACATTATCGCGTTTGTGGAGAATGTAGCTATACCACGGATAAAGATAGATCTATCCTTAATTCGTGAGCTATACTAATTTTCGTGTGTGATCATGTAGTATGTACCATTGGATTGTCGCTCGAGTAAGGAAGTAATTACCTATGTAATATACTCTATGGCGCAATTGAAATAAAGGAGTGGAAAAAACTGATTTCGGCGTCATAGAGTAACATATTTGACGCACGGTTGACGTCGTATAAATAAAGTTGCTACCATACGTAATTTTTTAATCACGATCTATGTAATTTACTCTATGGCGCAAGTGAAATAAAAGAACGGGAAAAATATTTTAGTACGACTGATTTTGGCGTCATACAGTAACATATTTGGCGCACCGTTGAAGTTAATAAGTCATGATTAAAAAATTAATCTATGTATAATATACTCTATGGCGCAATTGAAGAAAAATAGCGGGAAAAACATTTTTGTAAGACTGATTTTGGCGCCATATAGTAATAATACATTTGGTGCACGGTTGAAGTCATAATAATTTCATGCAAAAACAGTTTTGTTGGCTTTTTTCTCATGCCTGCACAAAATTCACCGATATCAGTAAAGTTGCTAATTTTTAAGTTAAGTTAGTTAAGCGCCTGATTTTTAATCATTACTATGTATTTAATGTACTCTATGGCGCAATTGAAATTTGAAATAAAAGAGGAAGAAAAATATTTTAGTACGACTGATTATGGCACCGTAGTGTAATAAAACATTTGGTGCACGGCTGAAGTCATAATTTCATACAAAAACAATTTGATGGTTTTTTTTTCTCATGACTGCGCAAAATTCACCGATATCAGTGAAGTTGCTGCCGTACCTAATTTTTTAATCATGATCTATGTAATATACTCTATGGCGCAAGTGAAATAAAAGAACGGGAAAAATATTTTAGTACGACTGATTCTAGCGTCATACAGTAACATATTTGGCGCACCGTTAAGTCATAATTTTGGAATAACAATTTTTTTTTCTATTACAGCGAAAAATTCATCGATATAAGTAATCTACGTCATGATTAAAAAATTAATCTATGTAATATACTCTATGGCGCAATCGAAGAAAAATAGCGGGAAAAATATTTTTATAAGACTGATTTTGGCTCTATATAGTAATAATACATTTGGTGCACGGTTGAAGTCATAATTTCATGCAAAAACAATTTGTTGGCTTTTTTTCTCATGACTGCGCAAAATTCACCGATATCAGTAACGTTGCTAATTTTTAAATTAAGTGCCTAATTTTTTAATCATTACTATGTAATTAATACGACTCTATGGCGCAATTGAAATTTGAAATAAAAGAGGGAGAAAAGTATTTTAGTACGACTGATTATGGTGCCATAGAGTAACATAATTGGCGCACGGCTGAAGTCATAATTTCATGCAAAAACGATCTGTTGGCGACTGCGCAAAATTCACCGATATCAGTGAAGTTGCTGCCGTAATTAATTTTTTAATCATGATCTATGTAATATACTCTATGGCGCAATTGAATTTAGAAGAGCGAGAAAAATATTTTGTATAACTGATTTTGGCGCCGTAGAGTATATACTATACGTATACTGCGTAGTATAGTCCGCGACACGAAAACTGAACCTGTACACATTTTACCGTACGGCGTACACTACTCGGTCACCGCGAGTATTGATTTATAAAATATTTCAAAATATTTTCAGTAAACGAGATTTAAATTTAAAAAAGCTCGTCGATCAATTAAACTATAATGTAAACCACTAAAGCGAAACGGCCGCAAGAATCGCGACGGTCACCGGCCAGTTTTCGTGTCGCTCACTATAGCACAGTAGTTTAAAAAAATACAAAGAGTCTGCTGAAAACAAGAAAAAAACAGGATGAACAACAAACAAGAATAAGACAAAAAATACACGGTCGTAACTGCATAGTAGTTTTGCATTGGTCGACGTCGTACAGGTGGAAAGCGCCTTTATCGTGGCCGCCGTCCCCGTTCAGAGGGGGGCGCACGCTTTCGAATCAACGTCGGTCCGTCATCGTCCATTGCGGCGAAGCGTTGCGGGAGTTGGATTTTGGCGGTTCGTACGTGTGTAATTGTGTATCGTCAACATGCAATAAAATTATAATATACGTTATTACGAAGCAATAAGGATTAGTGTAGTATTTTTCTTTTTTCCGACCGTTTATTTTCGCGTTTTTTCGACTCTTCTTTATACCCAGTGGCGTATTTTCAACTTTTTTCTGTTGGGGGGGGGGGTCCAAATTTTTTTTGAAAATTCCAACAGGATATATTGATATAAGGTATTTAATAAAAAATACCTTTGGATAATCTTTTTTTTTGGTTCTGGTGGGAGGTCCAGTACCCTGGACCCCCCGTAAATACACCACTGTTTATACCTATCATTTTCTTTGAATATTAATCATTAGACGAACGTTGTGTGCCCGCGCATTATATTATTATTATAAACGTTATTATAATAATTTACTAGCTGAATATTACCCGGCTTCGCCCGTGCACAGTTTTGAACGAAAATGCGCAATCCTTATCTCAAATTCATTACATTCCCTCCCTTTCCCCCCACAAACGAAAAATAAAAAAATGGCCAATGTATGGGGACATTCAGTGAAGTATTTAGGGAATTACGCGAGTCGATTTATTCTTCTTGTCTACTTATTCTCCCTAGCCTCTGTCCCAGCTATTTAGAGTCAGCCACCGTTGTCCTAAACCTACAATTTACCCGATCACCCATATCTTTTACGCACACTCCTTCAACATTCATTTCCATAACCGTTCTTACCGCTTCCACATCTTCTCTCCTCATAAAATGACCAAACCATCCGTGTCTATTCTCTCGCACCTCCACGATCGACGCTACTCCTACGCTTCCTCACGCATATTCGTTTCTGATCCTATCTTCTCTTGTCATCCCCCATTCATCCGTCTAAGCGTTTTCGTCTTTGATCTATTATTGCGTCTTGTCCACCACCCAACACTCTGAGTCGTACAACACAGTTGGTCTCACTACACTCTTACAGAACTTTCAGCCTAATTGGAGAATTCTCTTATCGCACAGAACACACCAGACAATCCACGCGAGTCGATTTACTATTGTTAAAATATATATTGCTTTTGTGTTTTTTTATCGAGCTGCGTAGTTTTATATATTATATAAATATAATACGACGTGCGTTTGTATTGTTATCCGTTGTCGTTCGGACTACGAGTATAACGGGAGACGTTTATTTATTTACACGAACGTTATATTGCGTTTATTTGGCGTTATCGTTCAACGAGTACGCGTACGTTTTCGACGAGATTCTTCTTAAAAAAAAAAAAAAGTGAAATACTTGGGTATTCGCGTGTTACTGGCCCGGTTTTCCGTACGGTCGGTACCTTTACCGAGTCGTCGTTACCTTGTTTTTCGTTTTTTTTTTTTGCATTCTTTTTCAGACGCGTTTTACTGTCTAAAAAAATGCCCATATCGCGACTCTTGCCGTCGATCGCGTGACGCGGCCCTGTGTCCGGTCCAGCGCATCGCGGCGTCACCGGTCCCGGATTCGAATCCGGATGACGACCCGGCGAATTTCGCGCCACCGGTGCAGTCGTCAAAGGCGGCGGTCTACAGTTTGAAAACGTATACGATGATGAAAACTTTCGCGACTTGTCGTGGTCCGCCCCAGTGGACGCTCAGCTTTAAGGTTCTTGCAGAAAAATCGAATTTATAACGACACAACATGCGCGTGAAATACTACAAATTTAGTAGTCTACATAAATAAACAAAGATTATACGAAATTTGACATTTGGATATTTTTATTTCAATACATTAAAATTACCTAAATATTAATGTAGCCGTTGTGCAATACAGATTTCACTTTTAAATTATTATTATTACACACTTTATTTATTTGGCTCGGCCGCCCGGTTTGTGCTGTTTAGTTCGTGTTGTTAACGTCCAGGGGTCTATTATATTATCAAATACAAAATAGACCCATCGATGTTAACAACACTACTAACAGGGGGGACCACGAGAAGGTACAGCACACTCCCCCCCCTCCATTTTTATTTATTTCTCGTTAGTACCAAGTACCGGACGGCCGACCTGTAAACATACACACCCAAAAGTCATGCCTAGCAAGCGTAAAACTTTAACCATTTATAGACACTGGTAGCATAATTTACCAGCAAGTTTTTTTTTTCACTATCAATAATATTCTAAAATTTAAAGACACCCGAATATTTCTTAACGATATATTTAACACGTCTTATATTGGCACGCTCTATATTGACATTCTGTTATCAAATTTCTTTTACACGGTGTAAACGTGTCGAAGTGGTAAATCATTTTAGCACTGTTATACTTTATTGTGATACGGATTTAAATTTTAAACACAATTGCATGTCAAACACTCAAAAAAACTTGTTTCTTTCGGTGAATCGTTACGAAAATCGAGTTAAACGATAAGCAATTTATCAATTTATGTAACTACGAACTAATTTATGCATAATCAAAACTTGTATTTTATTCCCAAGTGATTTAAAAATAATCAGGAATTAACAGCATCATTTTTTTTTTTTTTTTTTATAAACTTCAATACATTTTTCTCATTCTATCTCATTAATTATGCATTTCATTTTATTAATAATGAATTCAATGTACACTAGCTTCATAATAATGTTAGTTTCATTGCTCTATTGTGATTGTTAAAGAAAAAAATGTTGATATTTCTATAGAAATTTGTTAACATTCTGTTATTATTATCCATTTTGGTGTGAAAATATTTTACCACTGCTATATTGGTGCATAATCATCCTCTAGATAGACATTAGTAAACTATTTTACCACTTCAAAACTCAGAAAGTATTTAAAAAAATTTTGATTGAAGATTTTATGAACTGTGAGTTGGCGCAGTTGATAACACCAGCAGACGAAATTTCAGTAATGATAATTCCAACGACTTGACTGCTCCGATCGAGTGTAGCAAATATATAGCAACAACGTCGACACTTCCCTTCTGTGCCATCGTATGACTGCTTCACAATGATATACGCAAACACACAAAACTCAACAAACTTATCCTAAAACACATTCGACGACAGTACCTATCTCCTTTGGTTTAATTGACTTGGATCGGTCACACTATTCTTACTCTCTTTTATTTCTCATATACATAATATATTATTGCTTTATATTAATGATATTAATTAATGCGACAATTTCCTTACGTAATTTATATTATTTATTTCATTTTTATAATTATCAAACCAAAACCATATAATGGCTCTGTAGTCATTAAAACTCGTAAATAGAATACAATGTGTCCATATACATATATATCCAAACTAATGTTGTCACAATTTTAATTTCTTAATTTTTTTTTTTTTTTTTATATTTTATTTAAATTTATATTATTCGTCACACACGATTAACGAGCTTAGAGGACACAATGCCATGCCAGAGGCTATGAAGATTTATATACATATCAATCAAGCTTACAGGACGCCATGCCGTTCCAGAGGCTAAAGAAACATACATACTAGACAATATTTGTAGCTTACAGGCGCAATGCCATGCCAGAGGCTAAAAAGACATACATACTTGACAATATTTTTAGCTTACAGACGCAACGCCATGCCAGAGGCTAAAATAACATTCAAACGAATAATATAACTAAATTGTGATTTACCAAAAAGTGTATTATTAAATTATTTATGTATTTTTTTTATTATTACGTTAATCAAACTTAACGTTATCCTTGCTGGGTCGCCAATTTGTGATGTTTCTAGACACATTACGGTCGACACCAGGAACCCACAATGGCCAACTTTCTAAAAGAGAAAAAAAGGTCGCCAATCCGCAATCGAGCTTTTTAAACCAGAGTGTACTGTATTTGTTTTGTATCAATAGTTTGGATACATATGTATGTATTTTTATTTATTTATAAAACTATGACGTGTAATAGAAAAAAAAATGTAATTTATATCCATTACTATATTAAATATCTTTTACCAGCCAAGATTAAAGGGATTTTCTTTTTAAATATATATTGTATGGATGCACACATATTATCCTCACTGTTACCTTGTGATCTTACCTGATCACCTCTTTAATCAACTGATCACGGATCATATTTTTTTTTTTTTTTTTTTAGTGAATGCAACTCGACGAAAGTAAGAAATGTCGACGATTTGATTAACAGAGAAAGCATAAAAAAAAGTTCATAGTGTATATAAATGCATAATTAATGGAAAATGGCATATTTGAAGAATTTTGCATATTTTATAGACATATTCGTAAAAAAGTAATTTTTTTTTATTTTTAAATGATTAAAATTGTTTTTATATATATATTATAAATCTATACCTTTATGTAAAATTATGATAATATTTACCAAAGAAATAGGGTGCAATATATAATAATTTGTTTAATGAATATTGTTTGTTAACTGAGTGATTTATTTTTGTTTGACTGAATGATGTTTAAAAACAGACTGCTTAAACCAATATAAATATACGGTTTTTTTATATATGTGGTATATTATTATTTCATGATTTAGGAAATTATTTTTTTACATTTTTCACTTGATTTGCCGTTAAGAAATATTAATAAAAAAAAAATTGCCTATAAATGCATATATTTTGGATAAGAGCCTATTTTTGCATATTCCTTAAAAATTTTAAGAGTATATTTAAAATGTAAGCATATCTCATTACGTTGCAATTCATAATAAACGCATTTGACTGCTCTATTGTAGATTATCTTACTTATTTATTATTTTTATTATTTTTTAAAATTTATTTTATTTTATTTTTTATTTTTTAGGTAATATTAATAAACGATGATGAGCGTGTGATTAGCTAGAATACAGCCAAATCAGTATTAACTGAGAAATAAAATATTTTATCGATAAATTGTGCTTGCCAAGTTTGACTTTTGGGTATGTATGTTTATTTTTTACAGATTAATTACTCGGGAATATCTTTAATTTAGCTTTAAACATTTCTTCGAATTTCCTTAACAAATGCATTTGTTTGTTAGTGTACACTGTACATATGAGAAAAATCTAAATCAATTTGAAAATACAATAACTACTTTCAAATTACAAAATATTATATGAAAAATAGTATAGTACAATATAAAATATGCTATTTTATGTTAAACACAGAAGTATTGGTACCAGGGCTGGTGTCATGTAATTTTTGTCAGTGGTCGTGTACAATGAAATTGATGACTTGTATAAAAAAAAATTTCTCGCTTCGTTTGAAAAGCATGTTATTAAATATTTACTAAAATTCAGTCACTATTTAATGAATTTCACTAATTTATTTTTGTATCCGTACGTTTTTTTATGTTATCTATACGAATACTTTTGAGGGTAGACGGCGCCGAATAACGCGAACCGTTTTGAAGTATTTGGTGGAAAATTAGTAAATAATTGATTTTATAAACACATTTATGTGCCTCTTGAAAAATTGAATTTTTTGACATACGATGTATTGTAGTATCACCGACGATATATAATAGTATTATTTGTTGTATATTATTAATTTTTATTATAGGTTATATATTTAAATTTCAATAGTAAAATACATAATATACTAAGCACCTACACGAAATTATATTATTACCCCCTAAATCAGAGGTCGGCAACCCGCGGCCCGCGAGGCAATTTTTTATGGCCTCCACACGAATATGTTAAATTAAAGAAAATTATTCTATCAATATAAATGTATATATTTATGTGATTTTTCTAAAATTTAATCTAATCTCATGTATTAGAAATTGCATTATTCTACAATTTTACATTTTTTTTCATAATTTCATACATTATACAGTAATTTGGAACAAAAAATAAAAATAATTTTGGAAAAATTGAAAAAATTGGAAATATGAAATCAAAAAAATTTTGGAACTCAAAAGACTTATATAAATGTAATATACAAAAGACTGTACGTTCCTACCTACCTATATAGTTGACCCTACGGCTCACACGGTTAAAAAGCTGCCGGCCCCTGCCCTAAACCCCCTTTCCACCGGCCCTGATTGGTACTAACGAGAAATAAATAAAAATAATAATTTAAAAGTGAAATCTGAAAAACTCATTTCCCCGACTATTGGACTATTGAGATAGTGCACAACAGCTAGTAGGACATTAATATTTAGGTAGGCAAATTAAAAATTTTGAAATAATAACGTCCAAATGTCGAATTTCGTATTATCTTTATTATTTGTGTAAACTACTAAAATATTTTACAAACATGTCGTTATAAATTCGATTTTTCCGCAAGAACCTTCAAAACGATTAACTAAGTTCTCATATCCCAATAGTTTTAGGTATGTTTCGGCGTAACGATCCGTATAAAACCTATTGTAAAGTGTTTGTTTTATTTTCGGCACAGCGCCGAAAATAATTGTTAAACAATCGTTAATGGATCAATTAATTTTCACTCCGCCGTTGTACGTATAGTCTTCGTCGGTGAGTTTTAATTTTCTCGTACAAAAAGCAGACCGGTGTGATACGGTCTCGTATATGATCTGCGCTGTCCACAGCCATGAGTCTCCCTAGTGAGCAAAAGAGATTTGCTCGAAGAGTGCAAGCGAAATAATGAACTGGCTCGTGTTCGGATACCCGCCGCACTAGTGAGTTCGTTCCATGTTGGCACCACTATCCGCTCGAGTGATTTACTACTGCCGGACCGTGCTCGTACAGATCAGAAAGATATTTTCCACCGCGGTTATTGACTGCGACAACGGCGCGCCGTTTGAAATCACCGACGTCGAACATTTCATTGCGGAAGATTTCATCATCATCATCATCATCATCATATACGTCTTCAAACTGTACGTCGCCTTTACCCGACGGCTACACCGGCAACACAAAAATCCGCCAGACCTCCACCCGGATCCGAATCCGGGACCGGTGGCGCCGCGACGCGCTGGACCGGGCACAGGGCCGCGTCACGCGCTCGGCGGCAGGAGTCGCGATCGGGGCATTTTTTTTAGACAAACGCGTTTGAAAAAAATGCAAAAAAAAAAAAAGAAACGAAAAACGAGGTGACGACGACGTGGCGACACGAGGCCGGGGTAAAGCTACAGACGGTACGAAAAACCGCCGACGCCGGTAACACGCGAATACCCACTTCACGTACTTCACTTTTTTTTCTATTTTAATAAAGAATCTCGTAGAAAACTTACGCGTACGAACGATAATTAAACGCAATTCTTAAAATAAAATTCGCAATTAAACGCAATAGGTACAACCAAAGTGGATCGATCCACCTTGGGCACAACGTTCGTGTAAATAAACGTGTGGTCTCCCGCCATATACGTGGTCCGAACCGTGATATATAATGAACTAAAAAAAGTTTATTACAATCACGGTCCGAACGACAACGGATAATACCGTTGATTATAAATAATGTTTATAATCAATAGTGTAATACAAACGCGCGCAGGCGCGGCTCCAAGGCGCCGCGGCCCCTCCCAAGCCCGTATTTTTCTAAAAAAAATTTATATTGTCTATTACACTAAATTACCGTAAATCCCGGTTTCTCTTCCACTAGGTAAAGTAAGACGTTTTTTTCTTTTGGCTTATTATGACTTAGGCCCCCACCCAACCCAGTCTCTGGAGCCGCCCCTGAACGCGCGTCGTACTATCAATATACGCGGCTGGATTACGAAGAAGAAATCACGGACTGAGATATTATAATTCGTGTATCTTAGTCCGTGCGAGAAAGCGATATTGTATTATAATATTGAATTATAAATCGACTTGCGTACCTGAATTCGTTTGTAAAATATAACGTTTATAATATTATAACGCTCGCGGGAGGTAGGGCCGCACACACGTTTCGCAACGGAAAAAGTCGAAACAACGCGAAATACAATATTATAAATAAAACAATATTAATAACGGAAAACGTGCGGAAAAAAAAAACGTAAAACGATTATATTGTTATCGAACAAAACACGTTATTGATGATATTTAACGAAAATCTTTATTTAAACACATCGGTGGCGAATCGTGAGCCTCCGATTACTACCGACTGCTTTTATTTCACGTAAAATGCACAATATTGTCGTCTTTTCGCGCCTCGCGCAGGTACTGCGCGTTTTTTCGCACGTCGCACCGCGTAGCTACGCGACCGGAGCACGTGTGTGGAGCCAGTGGCGGCTTGAACTTTTCTTTCCCTCGAATCACATAAAATATTTTAACACCGTCCAAAAATCACAAAAAAAAATTGTTCGTGATACAGTTTGATATTACACACAGGAGTCCTTATAAAAATAAAAGCAAATAACTAAACGAATATTGTGAAATTAATATTTTCCAATCCCGGCGCCCGAGACACCCACCCGTATCCGTTAAAATCGTTTGTGAACCACAGGATTCCAGTAATCTCCTTCGAGCCGCCACTGTGTGAAGCACGCGAACGTTTGCAAAAAAAATCACTTACGTAGGTACGTCCGATGGTCACTGCCGCGACGGCATTGGATCCAAAAACAAAAATCATCACTCGCCGACCGTTGTACACCTTCTTCTTCTTCTTCTTCTGGCATTTCATACTGTCTACGAGTTTTCGCAGCCATCACGATTTCCCTACGTTTATCTCGGTCTCGAACTAGTAATTAATCAATTATTATTTTTGTTAATAAAATTCCTATTTTTTTTTTATTAAACTTAACATAAAATACGAATTATATTGATTAAATAATATTTTAGTAATTTTTTAATAATTTTTTTTTCTATTCGTTTAGAACGCAGAAAAAAAACGATAACGTATTATGCGATTGGACATTATTCCGCGGTATATTTAAGAAAAAAAGAATTATTACATAATATCAGTGGCGCCGAAACTATACAGCGATCGATTCATATTTGTATATAATAAAAGGGGGTGGGTGGTCTTGTTGGTACATGCGTTTTTGTTTTCACTAAATAATTATTAAATTTGATATTATAATATTAATAAAAGTCCGATTGACTGCGACGAATGGATGGGTGGGTGTGCAAACAATTCGATTTCGCTTCGCTTAAATGTACACTACACGTCGCCACTTTATAATATATAATAATATAATATAATAAATGTATACGTTTCACGTACGCGTATATAATATTATCGTCCGTCGTCGTAAAAAATTACTGTTCGCGCCGCTACGCGACCAAAGGTTTGCAAAACATTACTTACATTCGACGGTCTCCGCCGCGACGATTCGGATGAGAAAAAAAATATATTAAAAAATCGGCACTCGACGAAAATAGCGAAAATAGCGAAATAGAAAATGACCCGTCCGACGCGTCCTTGCAAAATAACTAGAATGGCCATGGACGCTCACATTCGGGCAGGCTTCCGTCAACGTACCGGACGATATCGGTGAAAAGAAAGCGCGCGCATTTTAAAAATGTCGTAGGCGTGTTACGCGACGGAGCTGGTGGCCCGGTCGGTCGAATGCGTACACAGGAAAAAACAAAATACGCGTCGGACTTTACAAGTAAAGCGTACCGCGATTAATGATTATTTCGTTTTCCCTTTTCGAGATACGATCGAATTATGTTTTTTTTTTTATTCGTCGACGCCTATATTTTCGTTAATTAAATCATTAAAATCGCGTCAAACATTGTCAACAGATTTCCATCACCTACACAGCCTCGGTTTTTGTTTTAAAACGTGGTTTTTTTTTTTTAATCAAATAATATGCTTTATTTGGTTCAGCGGAGAAGCGGCAAAGGACCTTAACGGTCCGTAATTCCGTATTAAGGGATTGAAAGCGGGTATTTTCTCTCTTTGTCTTACACACATGAAACATAGCAAAATAGACGTTTCGTACTTCCAACGTACCGATCGATCTATTGGTGCGATAAGAAATTTGAAAACAGATTTGAATTCCTCGTGAATTTTACTACAAAACGACTTTCCCACTTTTTTTATTTCTTTTTTTTAAGACCTTCAAAAATGAATTATTAACAATTTTTTTTTTAAATTTGTTCGGTTAATTTTTTTAAGGTTTTATGAAAAAAAAATGAAAAAAGTGGGAAAGTCGTTTTGTAGTAAAATTCACGAGGAATTCAAATCTGTTTTCAAATTTTTTATCGCACCAATAGATCGATCGGTACGTTGGAAGTACGAAACGTCTATTTTTCTATGTTTCATGTGTGTAAGACAAAGAGAGAAAATACCCGCTTTCAATCCCCTTAATAATAATATCCGCGGAAGAAGTAGAAAAAATAATAAAGCCAATCGTTTTACCTTTTTTTTAAAAAGTCGGCCTCCCCTTAAGACGCTATTAAATCGATACAAATCTGTGTTACGACCAAACCATATAATTATAGAACATTGATCTTCGACAATTTATATAAGTATATATGGTATTTCATCGCAATGAAAATCTAGAATAAAGTTAATCATACAAATTGAATTTTTCGTAATCATTTTTTTTTTTATTATTATTATTACATATAAATTTACATATTTTGGATTTTAAATACATATAAATCCGAGCCCTAATCATAACGAACGACATATTTTTACCCGTTTTCTTTATTCACTGCCCGCATACAGTAGTATTTATATACGTAATATTACTATAGTAGCAGACATACATATAACAATATTTTGACACGTATAATAGATACATGACGCGTATATAGTTATAGTGAAATGTGAAAAACTGCGTCTACTTGACTTTATATGTCACATCACTGTCCCCGAAAATATTATTATTATCGGAGTATAATATACCTTATGAAATAAAAAGTAAAATGTAAATGTGAGGTAATATTTATAAAACAAAAAAATATATACATGTATCTGTATAATATATGATAATCATACGACGTTTGATCTTAGAAAAATATAATAACCTTTCTTTCGCGAACACTTGCCGACATTTCTTACACGCTATTATAACATTATACTGCGCGCAATTTATACAATTTATTCGCGCCCGGTTTCGGATTACTTTTGCCTGCGACTCGAGGAAATACGTCGCGCGAATATAATAATATATAATATAATAAGGGCGTTGTTTTTTCGCCGGCACAAAGCGTGTACATGCGCACAGCAATATTAATAATAATGCAAAACCATATCGCGGAGACGAGAAATAATAGTGTTTTAAACACCTCGCGTCTCAGCGAAATTGTAAAAAAAATATATATATATATATATATATAACGAGTGACACGAAATATTATTTTCAAATTTCATTTTCGCCAACCCGAAACGCTTATATATTTTTACTAGGTACCTATATTTGTTTGTATCACGCGCGACTCAAAAAAAAAACGCTGTCGACTGTTCCGCACGTTTATTGTGCAGTATAAAATATATATTTAAACGAGGAAAATCGGTGTACGATTTCATACTTATATTCATTTAAACGGGACTTTGTGAACGACCGGTTTACATTTTTTTATCGATGTTTTGTATTGGGGTTCTAAACTCGTGGAATAGTTTTCGATCGAAAATCTAGTTTTTTTTTTCTGGCCTACAATTTATGTGTTTATTTACTACCGCGGTTTTGACCAGTCATCATCAGCTGCCTGATATTAAGCGAAATAAAAATAAATACAACGATAAACGTACAAAAAATAAAAATAAAAATTTTGTACAGAAAATTATGAATAATACAATAAAAAGACTAAAAATTTTTAAAAAAATTTAATACTCTTGTAAAAAATAAAATAATATATATTAAAATTAGTATTTATTATAAAAAATAATATATATATATATAATGAAAAAATGCCTAGATTATTTGATAATGTTTTACGGTCGAAACTATATTATAGTTGTTACTTTCTAAAACATTACCAAATGCTCTAGGCATTTTTCTTTATATATATATGTATATTATTTTTATAATATATACTAATTTTAATACATAATTTATATTGTTATTTTATAATATATATTATTTTATTTTTTATTTAATAAAAGACGTAAAAAAATGTTAAATTGTTAAAAAAACCACTATGGAGCGTTATTAATATTATTTAATATATATATATATATATATATATATATATATATATATATATATATATATATATATATGCGTAGGTATATTGATATAAAATATTTTATTTAATACAACAACAATATTCCTACGTATTTCTTTGTTTTTCACAGCGTTGGCGCTTGTTTTTTTATTCACTGCGCATATTGTATTATTTACGTTAATTATCAGTTTTCGATTTTTATTTCTATTTCTTTCCTTTCGCATATTCTTTTATTTATTAAATTTTTTTTTCTTTTTTCGTTTTTCACTATTTTACTATTTTATAATATTGGATAAAATTCCGCGGTCCGGTCAAGTACAAATATACGTTTCGTTGAACAAATAAAAATGTACGTACGTCCACGAGAGGAGAACGCGCGGATTTAAAATTTTGTTTTTGATTTCCTGGCTGCGTACTTACATATAATATATAATGCGCATCACTTTGTGCCTTTATTAGGTGAACGCCCGCGGATATTATTATAATAAGACGGACCCGAAACGCTCTTCGATTTACATAATAATATGTTTTCGGATAATAGATTTAATTATTCTGGAAACATAGGCGGATTTAGGTTTATTTACATTTACATAATACACTATGTACAGGTACAGCGCGTATAATTAGCCGAATAAATATTTTCAAATTTTCATATATTAGTTGGTGCGGTGCGTAATATTATTGTATTACGTTCGTCGTGAATATCACACGTTTACACCTATCAAATTATGTAAATAATACTCGCGCTTCTTATTATATATATTACCGAGCTTAACTATTGAAAGACGGAGGAGTGCAGCGGAGGCTGTAAAGGTCCTGAAAGGATCGTACTGAAGTTCTGAAGAAGAAGAATTATACTCAACGGAAAAAATAATTCTACATACACACACACACACACACACATTTGTTTTATTGTTTATTGTACGTGAAATGGCGCCAAATTTTGTGTAAATAATATTTATCGTCCGAGAAAACACATTTTTATCAAATAGTATATATTTTATATAATAGCATAAGCAATTATAAAATTATCGTCAATATTTATTGTTAGAGATTTTATTTTTACCATTTTCATTTTCATTTCTAACCTATTTCTAGTAATATTACGAAATAAAATAAATATTTACCCAAGATTGAAATATAAACATATAATTCTATACTAATACTGAATACAACATCAGCTGGTAATATTTGGTTTATAAACAATTCTCAGGCTTATTTTTATCATGTACATTAATTAACGCGGGTTAAAACCATTTTTTTTAAATACTATTTATCTAAATAGAGTTATTCACACACATATATATATATTTTATTTTAAAAATTAAAAATTAAATTATTTAAAATGGATTTTTATAAAATGTTATTAGAATATTTTTGGAATTTTATGTCATAAATGCATTCTTCAAATGAACATTTTTGATATTTTAAAGCATTAAAATCTGAGCCCTGTTAATTGTATATAAGTATAATCATACATTTTCATTCTCTACGCAGCGTTTTATAAAAATATTTGTATTTATTTATTTTCATATTACGTTAAATAATATATATAATTATTTTCGTATTTTATTAATGTAATACAAACTTCATGTTTAATTATAACGCATATTAATATAATAGTATTGTGTCGATTATTATATCGACTAAAATTGCGTTAAATAATTTCACAAATTTTCATACAGAACTGCGAGTACTGCAGTATAATAGAATTACGAACACGAAAATAATATATGGAAACATTAACGATAACTATAGAAAATCGTGTGTGCGCCACGCCGCCACGCCACGAAACACGCTGAATGAAAACTAATTATTATTAAAACATGACATATCGAATTATTTTTAAAATATTAACATTTTAATGTCTTATTATTAATACACGATTGTCGAGAATTTATATAATGCAGTTCGGTGGAAAGTAATATAAAAGTCAAAAAACGCTAGCCAAGAACAGTTCATAATAATTAATGCAATATATTATAATTGAACTTTAATTCTAAAATGTACAACCTTTTTCACCCAAGTGGGCCATATTTGTTTTTTTCAACTTTTCATCGAGGTCCACATTAAAATAACGTATCATTATAAAAAATACAATTTTAACATAGTATTAATATATATACCTATATAAAACACAAATATCAAAAACAGTAATACGCGAGTTCGGTCGAACTTATTTACTATATTTCTGAACAAAATATTATTAGGAAAAAATGTTTATATAATATGTTTAAGAAAATTTTTTAAATAATTATTATAAAATTTCTTCGAATAAAAAAAAATGTAATACCGACGCAAGTGAACAAAAATTTACATATAATCAGTGCGATTTTTGAGGTTGAATATTTTCCACTAATTTGTTTATATCCGCTTTCATATTTGAGATATATTGAACAGCATTCAAGTGCTGCAGGTCGCTTAACCGTGGAACTGAATTTATTTTTTCGATATTTAACAAACGAAAATGTCTGCTACCAAAAGTACACAGCAATCATTTTTTTTTTTAGCAAACCTTTCAATACTTATGAAATCTATTTCAGAAAGGTTCGAATAAAATATTTGTGAGTCATTATACCTTGTTTAAAAGCAATTTTAGTAAGGACATCGTTGTTTATATTGTATTTCGATGTCTTTTATCTGTGAGTTAGATCCAATATCGCGGTGAATGTCAACAAAAAAAGGGTTTTGAAACAATTTGCTTTATTTTCCTCGTCGGAAAATCTTATTGCAAATTCGTTTCGTAGGTTTTCGTTGTTTTCGATTATATATGAAAAAAAAAATACAAATAATAATCATTCTAAAAACAGTTTCATCAGTGGCATAGATACGGGGAGGGTGCCAGGAGTTTCCCCTCCCACTAAACTATCCAAAAAATTGTTCTTGTTATTTAAAATGTTCAAATTGTGTTTCGTTAATTGTAAAAGTAATAGCAAATTTACGTGCATAACAGTATTACTATAATAATTATATGAATTTCAGAATCCTGAACATTTACTGCAATGCTGTAAAGTGGCGGTTATAAGGAGGGCGATAGGTGAACCGCCCCACAAAAGATTTGATATTTTTAAATTTATTATATCTCTGACCTAACAGCACTGACTTGTGTCATGTAAGTTGGTCCAATTATGTTATGGTTATGCTCCATTTTCGCCCTCCCCCCTTTGAACATCATGTATAAGACTGTATTTATTAATGCATAGCTGATGACAAAATCGGTACAGTATAAAGGAATAAACGTGTAAATGTGAGTAAACGAGTAAACGTTAAATAAACAGTAAACGTGTAAATGAGGGTACAGTGAGGAAAGGTTAATCCTTACGTTCATTTCATTTCATTGAAATGCGCGTAATAAAATTATTATTAATAATAATAAAGACTGCATACGCGCGTACGATCGGTCGCTCGGTCAGCGACAAACTAAACACCCGCATATACCGACATAGCGCGTCAGCCGACCGTAATAAAACGGAAAAAGAAAGTATAATCACCAGATAGCGCTACGACACAACATAGAGGGCGTGGCAGAAAGGCGCTTATAAATAGCGGTCCGAAACCGTCGGACCGCTCAGTATAGTCACGGCGGTCAGGCGTGAATAACGTAGTTCGCGTCTGACTGCGGTGTGTGTGTATGTGTGGTGTTCGAGACTGGCCGCTAATTATATGCGCCTTTCTGCCACGCCCTCTATGTTGTGTCGTAGCGCTATCTGGTGACTACTTTCTTTTCCCGTTTTATTGTTATTTCGTTTACATTCCATGCACGTTGTTCGTCTTTTTTCTACATTTCTGCATTTCGTCTCGGCACGAAATCTTTCTTTTCAGTTACTACTCGTCGATGTGGATATTTCATTGGCAGAAGAGATCGACTCCATTTTCGCCCCCTCCCACCCCCGAACATTATGTATAACCGCCACTGATGCTGTAAGTATGTGAATGTAAACAATAGGCGTATAAAAATAACTGATAAAAATTTTGGTAAAAACCAATATTTCTTATCAATTATTTTTATACGCCTATTGTTTACATTGATAAAAGTCTATACTCGATTGTAGAAAACGCGACAAAATGCTGTACGAAAAAATTCGATAGTTTTTCTTAAACCGAGTCAAGTATTGCACAAATCCACTCTTCATAATGACCGCGGTATAATAAAGATTAATGCGGAAAAAGTTTTGATGTACATTACGACAGTATGATGAGAGTTGACTTTGTTTTGTAACTATGGAGGATCCTTTCATTAAAAATTACTTAATGAATAATATACAAAACATTTCTATTTCGAAAGCTCCTCCGAACTCCTCCCCGTCTCCAGAGAAACACGTATCTACGCCACTGAATTTCGCCGTTTTAAATAGGTACCTCGGGAAATGTGTTTGTAGGACAGCAGTAAAAAGTTACACGCGAGCGTCGCCGACACGCCTGCAGCTGTACTTATTTTAATGGAATAAGAAATGTACACCGATATATTATATTGACTATAATATATAATAGGAACTATAGATAAATCGTTATAAATAATGAATTACACACGGTATTTATTAAATAATTTACATGCGAACGTATATATTTGTTCGTTCGACCGAAAAAAAATTGTATTTCAAAAAAAAAAAACACGCGTTCACTCGTACAGTTTCGAAATATTTACTATATATAAGCTTATTATTATATATTAATCGGCGTATTTTTAATATTATAGTTTTTAAATACACTTGAGCGGTGAACACAAATTATAATAAGCCCAAATCCCCCACCACCACTCAAAAAAAAAAATCACTTTTAACTGCGTATATATACGTATTTCAACCGAACTATGTATACGTGTTGTCATCTTCAGTGCGAACCAACTTACGAGTAAACATATTTACATAATGCACGATATACACCGTACAGTATAGTAATATAGCTGTTAACACAGAAATTAATTATAATCAACAAATGTGTAATTCCGATAAACTTGAATAATATATTATGTGTTTTAGTTTACTCTGTGCTTAATTCGACTAGTCGGTCGATAACCCCTTTCATTATATAAGTAGTATATAAATGTAATTGCAGTATCTTTTATTGATTTTATCCAGCAGAATTGTAATTTTAAGTTATACAATTAAATAATTTATACATTTCGTATAAGCAAATAACAATAATAATTAAAAAACGTCATTATATTTAAATTACATTCACTTATGAACTTTAATAAACATAAGGTAACTACATTAACTACACTTTTTTTTTCAAATTTTAGCCTGTTGAAATATTTCTTATTTTTGTATTATTAAACACAAAGAAGAATATTTTTGTACATTTTTTTTCTAAATTTCTAGAAAATAAATGTGATCGCGTATACTTGTATACCTATTTGGAAAAAAAATTTCCCTTAAAAATTTTTTTTAAAAAAATCAACTTATATATTGATAAAGTAGCTTTTTTGAAAAATAAATAAATAAAACGCTATAATTAATATTGTAGCGCTGCAGGTATGTAAAATGTATTTTAAAATATGTGTTTAATATTGCCTAGAACCGAAATTATAACAATTTTTTAGTTAGTCCCTAATGTACAGCAACAAATAATTAGTACTTTTGTTGGGATATACGTATGTATATAATATAGCACGTTAGCACATTGGCTTAGAATATATGATAATTATATTCTGTCCGTTAAACTGTTCCGAATGATTTTATAATCGCGACATAAAAACACTTTTCAAATACTGCCGGCTACCACTATATAAAAATATATACATATATAAATTTGTAATCAAAATTGAATCGCGTAATCTATATTAGTATGAAAAGCGTTAGCAAATAATAATTTTACATATATCGATAATTAAATACGTACTCGTGTCGTATATATATTTTCTCGCATTACATATAATATAAAAATATATAATATGATATGTTTTTAATGATTCAAACACTTTAGTTAAAAGACGTAATAAAATGACTTATATAGTTCTGCCAATAAGAGTGATGACAACAATCCGATTTACAACTGTGAACGGAGTGGAAGAGAATGAAAATTGTCATTTTTGTTTAGGTATATATACGATATATATCGTATATATAGACTGTAGGTATTTTATATAAGAAGAAAATAATAATATGTATTCGCTAGTAAGCAAACTATACTTAATTAGTTCGAAAATCTCGTTTATTTCAAAAAAAAAATATATATATATATATATACATACCGACGTGTATATATATTTCATAAGGGTTTAAAGCGTTTTATGTTAAAACAATTTTCAAAAGTCGAATACCTTAAATATCTCAAACAATAAATGAAATATGTTATTGTTTTATACTGCTGGAATTTTTTGAACAGTACCTACTATAAATACTCCGAGAATTTAATTATTTTCTTTTTGCGACACTGGCATTGTGCAGCTACGTTACGCGCCTGTATAGTTTTTACAGACATATATATATATATATATATATATAAAAAAGTATAAACAACGGAAAAAAGGTAGAAAAAAATACTCGATCGGTAAGATGATAATCTGCAATCAATTTCGTTTAATTCCTGCAACGTTCACATTACTGCAGTGGTAACAATAATGGTCAGTGGATGGATTATGGACATATATAGTATATAAGTTATTTATTGATCACGATTTTTACGACAACAATAAATAAAATTAATTCTGTTTACTGTTAAGTTCACTGTTTGTTCACTGTTACATGATTATAGTCTATAATAGTAGAGTAACGTTAAGTATAGTTTATTGTAATGGTTATCATTATTCTTCGTCTTAATAATAATAATAATAATTTAAATAAATCGATTATCGTTTGAAAAGAGAACAGGAAAACAGAGGATATATATAATAATTAATATGTTATAATATATTTGAAATAAAAAACATCAATTTAAAATGTATTACTCTTATAAAAATTATAATAATGTGAATAATATATATTTATATATATATTATTATAAAAATATAACAGTTTGGACCATAAGTTAACATCAGGTTATAAATGAATAATAATAATAATAATAATAATAATAATAATAATAATAAAAGAAAAAATAAATACAAAAAAAAATATGTTAAAATAAATAGAATACATAAAATATTAGAATATATATTGGTAAATATTATTACATTTAAAATATTAATAAAAAAAAAACGTATTGTGTTTGACTTTATTATATAAAATATGAGTAATTCTTCTAATATTGAATATGTTTATTTAAAAAATTTTCTGTGTTCCTGGGCCGTGAGTGCAGTCTTGAGCGACCTGTGGAATCTCTCCACCATGCCGTTGGCCTGAGTGTGGTATGAGAATGATCTCAAGTGCTGGATGCCGAAGATGGACGCGAACGTTTGAAACAATAATCCGATTCAAACTGTCGACCCTGGTCGGTTGTTAGGACGTCCGGCACCCCAAAACGTGAAATCCAGTGAGTCACGAGGGTCATGGCAACGGTGAGAGCAGAACTGTCTTGCAGTGGCCAAGCCTCTAGTAAAGCCTTTCCGCGCTCGTCAGAAAAATGCATCGATCGACAGGTCGTTTGTATATGTCATTTTTGTCACAGTTTATACAGTCCATCGAGCACGTGCAAGGTACATATTATAATATAGTCCTCGACGCATTATCCAGATTCGAAATTTCCGCGGCACAAAACGATACATGTCGGATTTTAAGCAGTGGAATTAAATCTTTTTTTTTTTAATACCGAAACGTACTCGTTTACCTATTATCTATGATTTCATTTTGAAATGTGTTAAGCAAAATTCGATTTAGGAGATTATTTTGTTTTTAATTTTTTTTTTTAAATATGTTTATTATATTGTATTTTAATTGGTTTTTTTTTTTTCATTGTAAAATGTATAAACATTTTCGAATATTCTGGGCACATTTTCTTTTCATATATTATTTTATTACATACATTGTTGATTTTTATAATATATATTCGATTTATAATTATTATAATATATATATATATATATAGGTATATATTTCTTTATCTTCTATACACACACACGTAGTAGTACAGTGCATATAATGACTCACATTTATATACACACATATATATATATATATATATATATATATATACAACTCTTAAAATGTATAACGTTTATATCCTAAAATGATTTTATCACACAAACATTCATATTATTATAATATTAATAATTAAAACGGCGTCTTAATATTTATATAGAATTATAATTAAAATATGATACGCAGTAATAAATGATGACTTATTTCGAAATTATTTATTGTATTCTTAAAATATTATTATTTTAACACAGTGTAATAACATCGTATACCTATTGATTTTATTATAATGTCATCGCATAGATACAAAGAAATACATATATAATAATTATATTTTAGAATCACACACGATGTTTTTTTTTATCATAGGCAAGCAATATGAGTATTTTTTTTTTATTCCTTATTCATTCAAATATTATTTATGGACCATTTTTTCAAAATTATATACCCCTTCATACCAATATATGTATATATATATATATATACTTTAAAATAAATGTACCTAAACTTTTCGCATTCAAATGGAAAACTGTATTATTTTTTTACACTTTATTATTACGAGTATAATGGAAATGAAATAAAATGCTTTTTCAATGTACAATAGCGTCTCCAAGAACGGAAATTTGCCCAGCAATAACTCTTCACTCTACCGTGTCATAAAACTTAAATGCTTATCACACGGGAAATTTTATCATTAAAATTTCAAAAAGTCAACATGTGTAAATTCCCATTAAAATGTATAATTAAAATCGTGGGTCGCCCTTTTGAAAATTAAAAGTTGACGTCCTAACAATGGAAGGACGAGAGAAAAAAATATTAAAATTTTGGAAAAAAAAAATATAAATTGAAATAAGGAAAAAAAAGAGTAACAACATAAATTATTTATATTTCCCGAGATGTAAAGCTCGGTTCACGATTAAAAAAAAAATATATCGCCCTGTATAGGTTTTTTTTTCTGTCGACAAATGTCAATAGGTGGTGTATTTTGTAACGTCGTGATAATATTTTGTCATAACTATTTTACCGATTTACCGACGAATTCGATACGAAAATCATCGCTGTGATTATAATTTAGATGAGATGGCTTATTACTCGTATTACAGTTAGAGAATTGTTCATAAAACTATCCGATTAAGGCGTACGTCTTAAAAAAACAATACACAATATTGACTAGTTTATAATATATCAACTATATACATATATTCAAACATATTTATTTTATATAAAACACAAGTGTTTTTAAGATTTTACGAATACCAATTGTACATAATATACGATTATATAATGGTTATTAATAATTAATTGTAGGTGTAACAACTTCGAATCGGACGTTGAAAGTACAAAAAAATCACAGATCACCGCGGACAAATAACCGCGTAGTTAACTAAACTACAAAACGATTCAAAATCTGACCTCGCGACGCGTGGACATTCCAGTTAAGCTTTAACATTTTTGTATTGTTTTTTGCGTGCTACATACATTTATT
This sequence comes from Slavum lentiscoides, assembly GCA_032441835.1. Classification (NCBI taxonomy): domain Eukaryota; kingdom Metazoa; phylum Arthropoda; class Insecta; order Hemiptera; family Aphididae; genus Slavum; species Slavum lentiscoides. The sequence goes on from CM063713.1 coordinate 6,146,624, forward strand.
ATGTGTTTGAAATATTTGAAAAAAAAAAATCTATTTCTTATACGCTGTAAATATAACATCGACCGGTTTGTTAATTATTTGTTCAAACTTACTGTCGAATAATCGTTTGAAATATAATGAAACGTTAATATACACAGCTGTTTATACAAAATATTGTACAATACAGTGACAACGTGTCTATGTATTAAAATCGAAAAAAATATATATTCGATCGATAACGGTATAAATATGCGTATGTACTTTAAAATTGGAAATCGTTGGAAAACGTAATATTTTTACTATTAATAATAATAATAGGTATATTGTGTATAACAATGGAAAACCAATATTTTTATAAGATTTGATCAAAACTCATATTTATTTCGTTGTAAAATATACGGTCATCGTAATTGTTTTAGAAGTGTGTACGTTTAGTCGCATTCACCGACGATAATGATTTTTCTCGTAATAATATTATCCGCCATAAAATAAATTGCATTTGCGTCACATTTAATTTAAATTTGTCGATAGTCTCGTTTTTTTTTTTCATAGCTAAAGTTCTTGAAATAAAAATTATATATATATAGTCGGGGTGCAGTCTATGCAATTCAAATCTTAAAGCTATATTATATAATTTATATAAATACATTAAAAGTTTTCACAATATTCTTTATATAATTTTTGGAAAAAAAAGCCAAAGGAGATTTGCAATTTTTTTTTTTTTAATAAAATCAAACGATAATACGCAATTACGTCAAATTCTCGACCGATTCATATAACACATACATAAGCGCCCATATCTAAACTTTCGAAGAACTTTAAATTGCCATAATTTCACGTACATTCAGTTTAAGTAAAATATAATAATATAACAAAAATTTAAACATAAAACATCGTTGCGTCTCATATATATATATATATCTGCAGCGTACAGAACGCGGATGTAATAATTAATCATAACGCCCCGTCCGTCTCTCGTATACGTCACATGAATCATCGATTACGACATTTTCGGCTCATATAATTTTTGTAAAAAAAAAAATCACAATATTTTTATTAAACGCGTAACAATTATCTGTTTTTATTATTATTATTTTTTTTTTATATAGGTAATATTGTTTTGCACGTCCGTTGATTGATACACCCTGCGGATCCGCGCTACACCAGTGCTGCAGCACTCACACGTGTTAACGCTTAAGCGCTGTCTTAGGATGGCAAATTTGGAAGGTTGTCCTAAAAAAATTTTTAAAAAATGACGTGATTTTTATTTACTTTTTTTTTTTTTTGTTTAAAAGTGAAACTTGACGATGTAACGACATATTCTAATACTCATGTAACACATTATTATTTTTTATTAACTATATAATATGCGTGTCGAATATTTGATCATTTTATTCGACGCATATAAAAATTATAATAAAATACAATGTAAAAATTCCAGCGGCACATATATTATAGCGTTAATATTATAATGACTCAAAAACACCGACGTCAAATATGTGTTTAAATAATATTTTTGGGTACTGAGCGTGGAACATGCGTCTACACACAGTATAATGGAATAAGCCGCGTAATTTTTGTTAATTATTACTGTTGGCGAATAATATAGCTTTTGTCTTTTTCCCTTTGTACAAAGCAACTGTTTTGTATATTATTATTATCATTATCATTATTATTGAACGACAGTAGCGATAGATGAATACATTTTATACCGCGGGATCGAATGGAATTACAAATTCGTATTCCTTTGACATAACATTATAATATTATATGTACGTGTACCTATAAAGGCTACTCATCCTCAGTCTGCAGCAGCGCGGATCAATATTAGTATATTCAGTACAATATGACGTAATGGTACACAATAAATACGTCGTTTATGTTTTATGAAATTATAATAACGAACGCGTTAATATTTTATTAGGAAATACAATTTTAAAAAAAAAACAAACCACGTAACAATAAAATCATTTTTTTTTTTCCCCCCAAAACGAACACCAGTTATTATTATAATACTAATTTTAACGTTGATCTAGTAACAACAAAAATCTAGACAAAACGGCGGTGTGATGACTCGCGGTATATTATATAAATATATATGTTGAACACTGCAAACTCAGATATTCTTTTATAGGAGGTGATTTTTTTTTTTGATATTCAAATATTCACGCGCATAATTAACCGTTTTATATACGAAAAATCACGAGTTTTGGACATTTCTAAATCGCCCTTAAAATAAGCCCGGAAGAATAGGGTTTTTTTTTCCTTAAGAAAATCGAAGGAGTTAACGAAGAATTATTCGTAGTTTTATATCAAAAAAAAAAAAAAAAAATACTCATATGTAGTAATATTTATCGGTACCATATACCACCAATGCGCGGTATTTCACCAATTTGCAGTCGTGCGACAGGTATATTTTTATTTTCTCCTCGTCGATTTTCTCTCGTAAGAAGTAGCGACGAGGTGCAAGGTTTTTTTTCTCTTAATCTTACGCTCGTATACGCGTATGTGTGCGCCTATATCCATATATTTTGCGCTCGCGGTACCAGAGTATATTATTATCTTTTTCTTTTCACCTTATCGAATATAATGGTCCCCCGCCTGCAACTACGGGCCTCATCGTTATTGCGAACGCGCGTATATTCGTCGACGGCGGTATATAATCCGCGCGCCGTATCACCGCGTACGCATATATGTACAGGATTACGTCTCACCGACATCTAACAAAATATATAATGACTCGAATGTATATATAATATTTATACATTGAATTATATATTAATGAATATATGTGTGTGTATACCAGGGCCGTAGACACGGGGGGTTTAGGGGGTTCAAACCCCCCCTTGAACATCGGATACTGGATGAATTATCTAAGAAACCGAGAAAAATTGATATATTTTTATAAATTAATTATAGTATATAAAAATAATATAAATCATTCACACTTTCTTGATGTTTACCTCAATATTATAACTAATGATGACCTCACATAGGCCATATTAAATGTCTATCTATAGCACTGAACCCCCCATATAAAAATCCTATCTACGGCACTGGTGTATACCTACAGTGGCGTAATTAGAAATTTGTTCTGCGGGGGGATGACTTTTTTCCCTCGTTTTTCATTACGGTGCAATGGGGGAAACTTCACACACACCCTTCCATACTATAAATTTTCTTGTTATGTACATACTATACTAAAAATCAGTAAAAAAACACGGTCGTCGCTGCGGCGACCCCATCCCGCGCGTACGTACGACACGTACCCATACTGACGAAAGATACCGTAGTGCGACAACAATATTTAAACATTATAATAAAAAAGCGATTTTAAGTAAAGTATAAAAATAGGAAAAAATAAGAAAAATTTTGACTCTGCAATAGATGATGACAGTTTTCAGTTATTTTTTTTTTATACAAGATTAAAAAAAAAGGCTCTTGGGGGGATCTATCCTCCTCATCCCCCCCTTAATTACGCCCCTGTATACCTATGTGTGGGCTTAGAAATCCAAAACATAATGCTTTAACATTGCATATACATAAAAGACTGCAACATATAACAGCATTTTCATGAGAACATTAAGAACAAATGTAAATATATATTTTTTTTTTAAATAAATTTGTGTTCCTTTTATAAGTAATTATAATATAGATACAAACAAATTATAGTTCTAATTTTATATTATCTACTATTTTTGGATTCAGAACAATTTCGTCGAGTACGCGCGTATCCTCGAGACGTATCGGCCGCACATTTTTATAAACTGCCAGCTTATTAGACTTAAGATTTAATCGATTATAATGTGAACACGACATTTATTTATATAGGCTCGTCGGTCGTCTTCTGCAAAATCGTTCCTCGTTCTCGTATTCGCCTCGCCTAGCTGTTGACGTACTGCAAACGCGCGTTCTTCACGCGGTCCGTTTTTCGATCAAATGTTTAACAGCGATACAGATGAAGCGGATCGCACCTAATTGAATCGGTCATTTCAAAAACAACATAAGTCATCAAATTGAAATTTTATACAAACCACAAATAACTTCATAACTCCGGAAATTTAACTTTTTTTGTACTTTTACCTCGTTACACATTTATTTTTAAGGTTTATGACATTCATAATTTGCGGTTTTAAATTGTCCATCTTTGACTATATATTTCACTAAAATAATATAAAACTTATTTGACTTGTGTTGTTTTTGAAATGACCGATTCAATTGTATTATAATCAGAAACACTCATATTTTGTTTCAAAATTCTATCCCGCTATTTAAAAAAAAAGGGGGGCGGCAAGGAGAGGGATTCGACACTCGTGTCCCCCCGCATGGTTACGCCGTGGTATATGCGGTAGAAAACGTGCCCACTCAAAAAACATTTAAATACACATTATTATACTTATGACCATTTATAATTTCTAGACACGCTTCATCGGAATCGCGAGGAAATAAACCGTTTATTGATACGTTTTTTTTTCCAACTGTTCGTTGATTCGAGAAATCGAAAAACAATAGTTCTCGAACGCCTTTGGATTAAAATTGTAATTCGTTGAAAAATTTAGTTAATATTTTATTTTTAAGTATCGAATGCAAAGCCTTATTATATGTTTTTTAGGATTTCGCGCATACCCGTAAATTGTTTTAGGACTACATCGAGATTATTCTTTTCAGACAATACGCGTAAAATACTTTAAACTGCAGCCATAGGCGCAAATAGGGAGGGGGCTGGGGAGCTAAGCCCCCCTAAATGTTGTATAGCCCCCCCCCAAAAAAACTAATGGCATATATGCACTACATTATGGTATATGAAATATTTATCATTTCTATTTTTGCTCATCCCCATCGAAATTCAGAGCAGTAATGATGATTACGATATAATTTTACAAATTAAATTACATTAAAAATGTACAATATTTTCTATATATTTTTCTAATATTCTTAGTTATTGGGTAATTGAAAGTTGATGACTTTTTTTTTTTACTTATTTAGGTAATTTTGGCATCAATCGGCAAAATTTCTGAAAGTGAACACTTTTTTTGTTTATTGATTTTTAGCCCCCCTAAAGTTTAGTGCTAGTTGCGCCTATGACTGCAGCAACGAATCTGGCGCACATACATCCACGTACACGACGGCTTTCCTTTCAATGACGTTAACGACGAAACCGCCGTCGCGTACCTACACCGTCGTTATACCTCTCGAACACGGGCGATTTTAACAGAAATAATCCCATGCTCATATACACAAAGACCCCGTGCAATTATATGTGTGTGCGTGTAGCGTGTATTGGGATTGTACGATTGCTGGACCAGGATCTTAACGATACGATATACTATCTCAAACACGTATACTGCAGGGGTCGTCGCAAAAGTAAGGTAGGTAAGTAAGTAAGGTAGATAAGTATAATGTATGTGCGCTGCAAATTAGTATTTTTTCTCTCTCTCTCTCGCCGGAATTACGTTAAAATTATTAATTCTGTATGTAGAAAATAACGAACAAAACCATAACGTGTAAAATAGTTTGACATAAATTATGAAAATAAAGTAAGTTTTATAAATTTAAATTTCAAACATTCATGCGGTGACTTTGTTGCCGAGTTATATTACGATATTAAGGTTCCGGTTTTTGTACGCGCTGCAGCGATTAAAACGTCCTTTCTGGGCACAAAAGAGGCGTACAAAAAAGGATTCTCCTAGTCGGCCGTCTTCACAAATCACACAATACGTAATCGTCGTGTTCCAAATTTTGCGAGGATTTGACAAATCCTTACGTTTTCAACGGTACAAAAAGATAAAAATCAAGACGGAGCAAGATCTGCAGTACTATGAACAGTAATAAATTTCTTATCCGTTTTTTGAAAACCAATCTTTAGTTTTTTTTGAAAGTATATTACCATGAAGAAGTCCGATTGTTTATTTCAAATACGACTTTGATTTCTGCGTTTATTACGAATTTTGATTTTTCCACAGTTTCGCCATATGTCGATCACGTTTGTTTTAGTTTTTTTTTTTTACGAAAAAACTCAATGAGCAATATTCTTTGGCAATGCCAAAAAACTGAGACCAGGACTTTTTTTTACAGAAATTGTTTGAACTATTTTGTTACTGCAAAGGATTCAGAGTGTTTCCTACGAGTCATCGAATCGTGTCTTATTTCTCGACCATACACCGAAGAAATTTCTTTATGAAAATCTGTCTAGGGTTAAATATTTTAGCATGAAAAAATCGTAGGTAAACTGCACGCGCCTTCCACTTTTGTATAAACAGTGATCAAAGTAACCATGTTTACAAGTTTATGGACTGAATTCAATTGAACTTAAATTTATACTAGAGATCATTCATATATATATATATATATATATATATATATAGTTCAACAAAGAAAAACGCATCCAAACTTATTATTACATTTCTGTATCAACAACAATAACAATATCGTACGTTACTCTTAGGACAACGCTCGTATCTTAGTTATATATATATATATATATATATCTTGTATCGCGATACTTTTTTAGTCCATGTTTCGAGATAGTATTTTATACATTTATTACGAATGCTAAAATAACTCAATACACAAGGTACTTTGAAACATTCATTTTTTTTTTTTTTATATAAATAAAATAAAAATAATTAATATTAATTCGACTTAACATCTGCAGTTTGTTTGCTTTTCAGAACCTGTATAGAACACTCGTGTTCTATAACGTGCTGCAAGATTTATGTTTATTCCAACTAGGAATAAGTTGTCAGTTATTTCCTGTAAAAAATTTTATTTATTTTTGAAAGGAAACCTATATGTGTTAGGTAACTATTTATTTGAATTTAAATACAAAAACGGATTTTGAAACGCAAACAAGTCTATGTAACTACTAAATGTTAAAAAATAACACTATGTTATTTACAACAATTAAAACGTTTAGTCATCTAAACTGGTTACGGACCGCAGGAATTTCAAAAATGCAACTGCGAAATGAAATATGACACCAATAACCAGTAGTTTTCCTTATATGTATATAAAAAAAAGAAATCAAATCAAATTATAATTTTTTTGATTTCTTATTTATTTTTAATACTTCCATATCTAGTGTGATATTACTACGTATAATATGTCACATAAATCTTGACAGAATTTGTATTATTTTGTAGATGGAAATGTCGTATGGGTAACTTCAAAACGCGTCAATAATAGTAAAAAAATATTTTAAAACTCATGGAACTGAATATAAATTATATACAAGTTCTTGTGTGTTGCAGGTATTATATATTAATATGCACATAATAAGTATTTTGATTTTTAAGTAATTTAAAAAAGTCACTTAACACTTTAATTTCGAAAAATTCTCTTTTTTTATTCATTGATACAATAAAATTAAGAACAGGTCATTATTACGTATATACATGTACATTTATCGACCATTTATAACTAAAATATTTTAATTTTTTTTTTTTTTTGAACTGATCGTTCACAAAAATTTTATTTCGATGGAATACATAATAAAGATGAAGAAAATGCATTTGGTTGAGTCGAATATAATATATTTTATAGATATACATATTTATTTTAATATGTCATACTTATATTCTTAGCGGTGTCAAAATAATTTTGTGCACAAGGTATACAATCACACGCACGCACCTAAAATATTTTAAAGTTTTAAAATTGTTCAATAATTTGAGTCAACAAATAATTGACAGAATATGAAAGACAGGAGTAATCAAAATAAATTCCTTGTGTACATGACAATTTCAACACATGCATTGTTAATGTTAAGAATCGTTTAAATTCTAACCCGAGGTTTTTTTTCTTTCTTTTAATCACTAGTCATAATCAAATAACATACATTTTCGACAAAAACAATAATAATAATCATATAATACTTATATTTTATTAAAGTACATGACAATGTTTTTAACAATAAGTAATAATAATAAATTATTATGTAAAATACTGATACTTTTTATGACCTAAGCTTGGCCAAAAATAAGTAATAAACTGTTAATATGAATTATTTTATGAAATATTTACAATTCCTAAAATATATATGGTATCTCATTATTATTGTTTTAAAAACAATTAAGTAATACCGATAATTTTTAATACAATGTTTTCAATAAAGTATTGGGCTAATTAAAAACATATTGCGCACGCACAGGACGGATCACCAAATTATACAATTATTTAATGGAAATTAAAGAAAAAAAAAAAAAAAAAAGTATAATTATTAAAAAGAGTAGTATATTTGTCACTTACTTCGTTTAATGTAAAAGATAATAATACAAAAGTATTATACTACACATTATAGACTTTCAGTTGGTTCTTAACTGGTAATCTCCATTCTGGGTGATGTATCGTACCCAAGGTAACGCTTGATAACCGCTTTTTCGATAATTTTCAAATACCTGACTTGAATGCCCGAAGTCGTGAAATACGGTATTTCGAATCTCACCTGAATAGGAGGACGGCCTTCAGTTTCCTCGTTTTCGACGCTAGGTAGGCCGAAATGTGCTCTCATCAAATACTCTTTGCCACCAGGGAAGGACTTGATAGACCACACTAAAGAATTTTGCTCTGGCATGTACTTCACTGATCCGACAGTGGTTTTGAACTTGGGAGAATCAGCATCCATCGGCACTTGGATGACCACTTCTACATTGTTTGCGGTGGACCGACGTTTGAACTGAGACTTCGCTTTGACTATGTATTCGACACGGCTGTGTGCGTGTCGTTCGATAACGCTTTCTATCCAAATCAGAGGCTTTATGTGCGTGCTTAACCTGTAATTACAACGTATTGAAGTTTAAAATGGGCGTTTAAGGGCGAAACGTGGGACAACATTACCTGTACGTCATCAAATCGAATTCACCGTCCGGAGGGATGAACGATATGGTTCTGTCGTTTTCGAATCTCGACAAGCGTACGCACTGGTGAAATTTGACGTCCTCGAGTTCTACGGATTTGGATTTTCCACGGCCGGTGCTTTCGAACAACACCTTGTCATTGAGACCCAACCGCAACTCGGGCATCCCAGACAAGTAGACTCGCATCTTGATCGAACCGACTATTTCACTGCGCAGAACGTTTCCGTTGGCGCTAGCCAACAGATTTACCGATTCTATGACGTCCAAGAACACTTCGTTTTTCCTGTACTTGAGCCCTTCGGAACGCCAAGACACGGCGTTGGTCACGGCCATCGGGATCCTCGGTTGAATTTCCAGTTTGTGACCGTCCTGCGTTATGTACTCCTGTAGGATTTTACTGTCGGTCGTCTGCGGATAGCCAAAATCGAGCAGTTCGTCCAGCAGTTCGTAAATCACCACAAAGTTATCGCGAATGCTCTCCTCTTCGATCTCCTTGAAGTATTCGTTCATGACGCGCACGATCTTGTGCAGGAACACAAACACCAACATGATGTTCGCGTTTTTCTTCGTCGTGGACACCACGTACAGGTTGTTGCACTTGATGTACGTGAACGTGCACTCCTCGGTCTGCAACAGTGGCGTCAGCGATCCTTCCTCCTCCTTTTCCATCAACAGCGGCATAAACTTCTCGATAACGTTGGGGGCGATGTCGCCCCGATAGTTCCGAGATATCAACACCTTGCCCTTGACGTCCAATATGTAAATCGCCGAAGCCGACATCGTCAGAGCGCCGCGCTGCCTATTTCGTGTAGCACTGGGACCGCGGTCGATCACCGTTACTTCATCAGACGATTCCCAACGTCCGTTTGTCCAGCGCGTTGTCACTCGGGGTACCCACCCACTTTACTTGCGGTCCGCGAGCTTCGCAGCAGGCTCAGTACAGGCTTATCGAACGGCATTCCATTACTCCGGTACTGCACGACGTTATTGCATTGAGGACGAGATAATTGGTTTCGTTGAACGGACGTCGCAGTGATAACACGCGTGATTAGCGTGGAATCTCGGGCAAAACAGTGTGGTCGGACGACAGTTGCAGCGAAATAGAAAATAATATTATAATAATTATTGTACCGTCGTTCGGAAAAAGAAAATACTTTTTCCGAAATGTAGATGTGTTATTAATGTTTACATTTTTACACTTTTATTTTTGTAAATAAATATATTCCGGATGATTTAATTTTTTTTCGTTCGAACACACGTTGGAGCAAGCGTTTTTTTTTTGCGTGTGGAACGAGTCGTTTCGGGTCTATGTACCGAGTTTATACTGCGGTCGTATAATTAGACCGTGGTCTATACCGAACTTTTATCAAATTGTCTGTCCATTTATCGTATTGTAATTTATTTTTCTGCTTTTTTTTTTTTGTCTTCCTATCTCTGGAGATTTTTTTTTCATTTTCGTTTTTGTTGTCTAATAGTTACAATACTCTTTATTAGTTTGTAGTCGTACGTTGTCTTTTTTCCTTTTACTATTATTATTATTATTAATTTTTTTTTTTTATTCACGTTGCAATAAGTTAGTTTTAAACAGTTTCACGGATATGGCTGTACGCAGAGCTAGTCACGCAGGGAGCTGGTACAACGAATCGGGTACGTACCCACAAGTGACGGTTTGTGTAATTTTTATTTATTTTTTTTTTTTGTTGTCTATAGCAAAGGAACTCGGCGTTCAATTAGAAAATTGGTTAGGGGCCGCCGAACTGACACACGGCCCCGCCAGAGCGATTATAGCTCCGTACGTATATTTTGATTTGTGTTTATGGTCCAGTACCTCTGTTATTGATATTGCCAATGGCCTCATTGAAATCACCAGTGAATTTATGTTTTTACAGTCATGCTGGATACCAGTATTGCGGCGCGTGTGCGGCTTTTGCTTATCGCCAGATAAGTCCGTTCGTCGTGTGAGTTTGATCGGTCTGAAACAAAAGAATTTCCATAAATAACTGTTTTTCGATTTTAGGCAACGCATTTTTATACTGGGACCTTCGCATAACGTTCGTCTGTCTGGGTGCGCTTTGTCCAGTGCTGTGAAATATAAAACGCCGTTTTACGATTTACAAATCGACAGTGGGGGTAAGCATTCGTCTTGACACACTTTTTGAATAAATAGCACATTGATGTTTGGTTGCGTGCGTGTGTATAGTGTACGGAGAGCTCGAGGCGACTGGAAAATTCGAACGCATGAGTATGAAAGTAGATGAAGACGAACATAGCATTGAAATGCAATTGCCGTACATTGCTAAAGTGATGCAAGAGTAAGTAAATTGAAACTTATTTTGTATCAGCTCGTTTTGGAATTGACGTCACTTTTTGGTTTCTATATTACAGTTACAAAGATAAATTTACTATTGTGCCTATAATGGTTGGATCGTTGAGTCTCGAAAAAGAACGTCACTACGGACATATATTCGCTAAATATTTGGCGGATCCGAAAAATTTGTTTATAATATCTTCGGACTTTTGCCATTGGGGACAAAGATTCCGTTATACGTTTTATGATATGTCTTGGGGAGAAATTCATCAGTCGATCAAAACTTTGGATCATAAGGTAAAATAACGTTTATGAATTATATCTTGCACTGTAATTTAATGTTTTTTTTTTTTTTAAGGGCATGGATACTATAGAAACTTTGGATCCTGCTGCATTTGTCGAATACTTAAAAACTTTTTCAAACACTATATGTGGCAGACATCCCATCAGTGTTTTATTGCAGGTAAAATTTAAATAATAAGCCGGTAGTAATAGTTATTTTAATTAACTTCAATTTACAGTAAATTGAGTAAAATATTGCTAATTGACAACAATTCATTAATGTTTGTTTATTTTTTTTTTAAATAGGCTGTGGCTCATTTGCGTAAGCCCAATCGTAACATATCACTCAAGTTTTTAAAGTACGCCCAGTCCAGCAAATGTGCCAACCTGAGCGATTCATCGGTTAGCTACGCGTCTGCATCTCTCATAATTGAATAGCAAAATTCCTAGTATTTCAACATGAATATTTTAAAATTCACATTTTTTTTTCCAAAATAAACATGATACATTTATAAAATAAATACTTAATATTATAAGATATTGAAGACCTTAATGATAAACAAATTTTAAACTTTTTTTTTTTTTTTTAATGAAAAAACATTATTTTTATATAAATATATATTGTATAATATTACTATAATATTAATCATGAAATAAAAAATAATACATCATGACTGATTATTAAAAACAATTCAATAAATATAAATGAGTTTTGTTGAAAAAATAAAAATTTTAGTTTGGGGATTCAATTCCTCGTTCGGTAACTACAAAAGGAACATTTGTTGGAGCCGCGTGGGGGCTGAATATCACTTCCACATATCTGGAACTCTGTGTTTTGAACATCATAAGTCTAGTAGTCACTAAATTGGCCCACGACAATCCCAAAGATGGTACTAATTTATTTCCACTGATATCGGACATTGACGATGTTACCTATAAGTAAAAAATCATCAAAGTTAAGGGCAATATTATGTTATATGTACATTTTTGTAATTTGCTATATTACCTGATTGACACATATGACCCATAGCCCGTGTTCAACAGACAATTTGTGTAAGCAAATTGCCACGTCTCTGAGATCTCTAGACCTACGAGGCGTGTCGTTTAATGTATACTCGCCTCGGAATACAGCTGTAATACTATCAATGATAATAAGTTTTATAGGTCTACGAAGGAGTGCTTTTGGGAGCATTTCGTGAATACATTTTTTCAAGTCTTCCTGAAAATTATTAGATGTTTAAGAAAGAAAAAAAAACTTTAATGGGTATAAAATAATTTACCACAGTTGCTATATGACTAATTAGAATATTATCTCCATAATCCGTCTGACACAATTCGGTCATGTCAATTCTATTATCACATTGGTATTTAAAGCGTAGATTGGATATCATTTGTTGTATTCTACTCGAGGGAAATCGATCTTCGGTACAGATGTAAACGGCTCCTAAATTTAAATAAAATGCATTATATTTTACAGTCGTTTACAAAATGCAGAGCCATCAATTTTGTACCAGATTTCGCTCCTTTAAGTGGTAACGGTAACTGGACAGTAAGCGCTATTTGCAAGCAAAATTGTGTTTTACCACAACCACTTTCTCCCGAAATCTCGGTGATACCACATTTGAATAGGCCTCCACCTAAAGCTTTATTAATCTGTTCACAGCCTGTAGTGAGAACTTGATCGTCAGGCTCTTGACAAGGTCTAATACAATTTATATAAATAACAAAAACTATATTATTTATTATTTGCACATCTGGACCTTATTTGAAATTAAATTTACTTGATATTTGCAGCACTTATTTTGGCCGCTTCAATATATACTTGGCGAGCAGCTGTTGCTGTCAAATTTACTTTTTTTCTGAGTTCAGCCTCTGTATATTTAAAAACGTTTTTCGTCGTTGAAACCCCTCCTGAAATAACGTGAAACAATTCTGTTTACATTTACGTATACATATTAATTACTTTTATCTAATGTACAATTTTTAGTTACAATCATTTCATTTACTTCATTAATTATGCGAAACATAATGTTGCCAATAAGTGATAATTATTATGAAATTACCAATATGAGAAGTCATTAAACTGGTTGGTTAATATATATATTTCCCTCAGATAAAATAAAACTTTTTTATTACACTTTTATGCTGTCATAAAATACGTCAAGAAACGACGTATTTTTATATTTTTTTTTCAAATTTTATCAACCTACATACAACAAATACACTTTTCTATTATTAATTAGTGTCACATTATTATACATTATTGTACTACGCTATTATTATTATTATTATTATTCTATGATAAGTATACGACAAAGAAATTGATCTCATGAGAAGCTAATAAAATCCAAGGTCATAACTCGTAACCAATGTTATTCTATTATAACAAATCTCACTTTCATTTCAAAATATTTACCATATAAAGGACTGTAATAAACTGGGTTAAAAAAATATTACAAAAGCCTTCTGTTCTCAATTTATAATAGGTATAACATATAAATATCATATAACGTATTTTTATTAATAAATAACACTCGATACAGTCATTCATTTACAATATTTCATTATTAATTGATAAAATATTAATTCATATGCTTAGTAATAAAAATGATTTCAGATTAATAATTATAACTTAGTTACAACAGAATGTTAATGTTTACGAGGACATTTGACCCCATGCAAAATAAAATTGTTTTAAAACTACATTTTATATTTTGGTTATTTATATACATAGATGTATCACTAAACAACTAATGTATGAACACTAAAATAACTTTGTAAAATGTAATTGTAAAGAGTAATTTCAATATATTTTTCGTACCCACAATACAGTACATAAATGTCTAATCAACCGACTAAGCAAAGAAATTACACTTAATATAATATATATAAATTATGGAACATAATTACACGAATATACTCATTAATTGAGCTTAAACACAGCTAACATTAAATTTGTTTTTATATTTATAATAATAATGTACAGGCACCTGCATTTCAAAATCGTTAGTTCCCATTTATTTAATGGGGAAATGGAATGGTAAAAAATAGAAATCTGCAAAATAGAACTGCGAGAGAACGGGATACGACCATTCAAAATATTATATCTTATTTCGATGTGAATTAATAGAATATAATTGAAAATTACATGTAAATTTTTAAAATTATTAAATACTTTCCACTGTCTATAAAAACAGACAGTGAACAAAATGTCCAAGAAATATCTTTACTCCTCGTAAAAAGAAAATTTCTAAACACTTTTTTTTTCATATGGCATATTTTTAATTGATGAAAATATTTATGATCGCTTAACTAACAAATAACTAATATAAACATATATGAATAATAAACAAATACCAGGACTATAAAATAGATATATAGATAAAAAAAAAATAAATAAATATAGAATAAATAAACAGACTATGGTAACATAGAAACTTTGAGAGTACCAAAAAAAAAGAAGAAAGTAACAACAAGCACATGTTACTGGCTCTAAAGGCGAAATTCTAGGCTACGTAGCCAATCTTGTGCCACACTGTCTCCTTTGTGGAGCCCTTCTATTCCTCCTTCATACTTTATTAGGAGGCATACCTCTGTAACGTGTTTGAAGGTTCCGCACTCGCAGAGTGGTGTATCTACCATTTTCCATTAATGTAAAAGGAAATTACACTTCCCCTGTTCAGTTCTGATTCGATTTAGAGCGGTCCACATCGCATGCGGGAGTTCAAATCCTGGGACTCTCCGAGTCGGATCACTGACGAAGAGGCCATTAATTATGTTTTCATCTTCCAAATTTTCATCTAAATAAATATAACGTCACTAATAAAACATACGTAATACTATTACGACGAGTTTGAAGTATTACGCCTCGATGATTTGTAAACGAATGCTTTGATCAAATCAATGGCAAATGTTTAAACGTATCGTAATATACAATAAATTCTGGGAGTCAACAGATTCCTATCCATTGTTAATGACGTCTGGTGGAGAATATTCAGGGCTCGCTACACACGCGGAACGCAAACAAAAGCAGCAGGATACACACTGTAAAACCCGTTCTAAAACGTTCGACTAAAATCACACCAGCTGTCGGAAACGATTCCCGGGCAAATCGAGCGGATTATTATTTAAAATAACTCCACTCGCGTAACTATAATACACCGTTTACCTCTGATCAACGCAGCTTGTGTATACGGATCGAAGTTGCTCAAGTCCAGGTCATCGTCGGCTGACGACGAGTTATTCATTTCACCGTAGTCCGTGTGAATTCACGGGCGTCATAATCCGTTCGGGAAAACGCTTAGTGGTTTTGACTTCCTTTGTTCTCTTTACCAAAACGAATCGAAATAATAAACACGATAGCCGTTAGAATAACGACGAGAAAATGTAAACGCGGGCAGTTCGTAATTTTCAAGTTTTTATAAAATAGCGCGAGCGATAAAAAAAAACCGACTATATTGATAACGAGCGTTGATATGAAACGACCACAGAATATACTAAAACCACAGATTAGGTGAATCTAATCTGTGCTAAAACGACGGTCCTTGTCCATAGAAAACGGACGTGGTAACGCGGTCGTGGTTATAGAACGTTATAATCACGGTTAGACTCTCATTAAACATTAGAAATTGTCATTTGAAAAAGTTGATGAATTTCAGACTTCATCTCCACGATCAGTGGCGTGCTCAGGGGAGGGGGGGAGGTTAGGGGTTATATCCCCCCGTTGTTTTTTTTGCCGACTTTCAGAAAACAACTTATTAGTCATAAAAGCTGCAGTTTTAGAGTCATTACTTAATACTTTTCATTAGTTATTAGTAAAAAGTTATTACTTATGACAATAAACATTCACTATACATAACATATGTTATATTAATTGAACAACTTGGTATTAGTGTGTTATAATTTGAATTAATTTTAATTATAGAACAATTTACAAATGTACATAATTATAAGCTAGAAACGATTTTGGAGAGCTTGAAACATAAACATTTGAGTTTTTGGTATTACGCCGTGACAATTTATTAAAATTTAAAATGTATTATTACTATTTACTTATAACAAAACAAAAACAATTTGTTCGCTTTTTTTCTCGTGACTGCGCAAAATTCACCGATATCAGTAAAGTTGCTAATTTTTTTAAGTTAATTAAGTACCTAATTTTTAATTCACGCCATGTAATTAATATACTCGTTATGGCGCAATTGAAATAAAAGATGAAGAGAAATATTTTAGTACGACTGATTATGGCGCCATAGAGTAGTATATATATTTGTCGCACGGCTGAAGTCATAATTTCATGCAAAAACAATTTGTTTGCTTTTTTCTCATGACTGCGCAAAATTCACCGATATCAGTGAAGTTGATGCCGTAATTAATTTTTTAATCGTGATCTATGTAATACACTCTATGGCGCAAGTGAAATAAAAGAACGGGAAAAATATTTTAGTACGACTGATTCTAGCGTCATACAGTAACATATTTGGCGCACCGTTGAAGTCATAATTTTGGAATAACAATTTTTTTTTCTATGACAGCGAAAAGTTCATCGATATAAGTAATCTATGTCATGATTAAAAAATTAATCTATGTAATATACTCTATGGCGCAATCGAAGAAAAATAGCGGGAAAAGTATTTTTATAAGACTGATTTTGGCTCTATATAGTAATAATACATTTGGTGCACGGTTGAAGTCATAATAATTTCATGCAAAAACAATTTGTTGGCTTTTTTTCACATGACTGCGCAAAATTCACCGATATCAGTAAAGTTTCTAATTTTTAAGTAAAGTACCTAATTTTTTAATCATTACTATGTAATTAATACGACTCTATGGCGCAATTGAAATTTGAAATAAAAGAAGGAGAAAAGTATTTTAGTACGACTGATTATGGTGCCATAGAGTAATGTAATTGGCGCACGGCTGAAGTCATAATTTCATGCAAAAACAATCTGTTGGCGACTGCGCAAAATTCACCGATATCAGTGAAGTTGCTGCCGTAATTAATTTTTTAATCGTGATCTATGTAATATACTCTATGGCGCAATTGAATTTAGAAGAGCGAGAAAAACATTTTGTATAACTGATTTTGGCGCCGTAGAGTATATACTATACGTATACTGCGTAGTATAGTCCGCGACACGAAAACTGAATATACATTTTACCATACGGCGTACACTACGCGGTTACCGCGAATATTGATTTATAAAATATTTTCAGTAAACGAGATTTCAATTAAAAAAAAAAAAAAAAAGCACGGCAATCGATTAAAAACTAAATCGTAAACCACTAAGGCGAAACGGTCGCGACGGTCACCGGCCAGTTTTCGTGTCGCCCACGCTATAGTAGCAAGGGCGCATTAAGGGGAGGGGGCAAAGGGTGCATTTGCCCCGGGCGGCAATTTTCAGGGGGCGGCACATTTACCATGGACATTTGGAATTATATTTTAGTCTGTTGGAATTTTAATCTGTACTGTAAATTTGGGGGCGGCAAATTATATTTGCCCCCCTCCAACCTCTAAATATTGAACCTTAATGCGCCCCTGTATAGTAGGTAGTTAAAAAAAAAAAAATACAAGGAATCCGCTGAAAACGGAAAGAAAACAGGGTGAACAACAAACAAGAGGATAAAACAAAAAATACATGGTCGTAACTATAAAAATCGTAACTGCAGAATAGTTCTGCACCGGTCGACGTCGTGTACGTAGGCGGGGCGCGCCCTTATCGTGGCCGCCGTCTCCGTTCGGCCGGTGGGATGTACGCTTTCGAATCAACGTCGGTCCGCCGTCCAAATGCGGCCAAGCGCCGTCGTTGTCTCCAGCAGCGTCACGGTGTAACGAAAGTTGGGTTTCGGCCGTTCGTATTTGTATCGTCAACATGTAAAAAAAAATTATGAAATATTATATAATATTATACTTTATTATGAAACGATGAGGATGACATACACACGCGTAATGTTTTTCTTTTTTCCGACCGTTTATTTTCGCGTTTTTTCGACTCTTCTTCATATAGGTGTACCTATCGTTTTCCTTGAATATTGTCATATTGGACGAACGTTAATATTACAATATAATACGACGCGAAATTAATTATCCGTTGTCGTTCGGACTATAACGGAAGACGTTTATTTATTTACACTAACGTTATATTGCTTTTTAATTGCGTTGTCGTTCAATATATGTACGCGTACGTTTTCGACGAGATTCTTATTAAAAAAAAAAAAGCGAAATACGTGGATATTTGCGTGCCGTCGGTAGCTTTACACCGACCGCGTGTCGCCACATCGTCGTTACCTTGTTTTTCGTTTTTTTTTAGCATTTTTTTTTTTTTTCAGACGCGATTCGGTCTAAAAAAATTGCCCGGATCGCGATTTTTGCCGTCCAGCGCGTGACGCGGCCCTGTGTCCGGTCCAGCGCATCGCGGCGTCACCGGTCCCGGATTCGAATCCGGACGACGACCCGGCGAATTTTGCGCCACCGGTGTGTAGTCGTCAAAAGCGGTCTACAGTTTGAAAATGTATACGATGATGAAATGAGGTGAAAACTTATCCGCAATGAATGAAATGCTCGGCAATTTCAAACGATGGTGTTGTCGCAGCCAACAACAGCGACGAAAAAACCTTTCCCCGTACACCTAACCTAACCTGTACGTGCACGGTGCCGAAATAAAATGAATAGGCTTGTGCGACACGAGTATCCGCACACAAGCCAATCCATCATATTATTCGTTCATTTTATTGTTCCAGTTAAAACACGCAACTCGCTTTGAACTCGGGAACAAACCTTTGCTTGCACTCTTCGAGCAAATCTTTTTCTTCCCCCCTAGGAAACTCGTGGCTGTGGACAGAGCAGATCACATACGAGACCGTATCACACTAGTCTCAGATTCGTACGAGAAACTCACTGACGAAGGCCACGTACAACGGCCAAATACTGGCTGTGTGATAAGTGAAATCCGTTTTATTTGGTTTTTGATAGCTTTCAATTATTTTTTTTACAAATTTAATTTGTACAGGCCAAGCACAAATCGATTTTTTCTTCTTAAACCAAAAATCTGGTACGGCTTCAACACTATTATTCTTAGGAAAATAAATAATGCTCCAACTGGTTGCCGTCGACATCTTAAATCAACAACAATAATAATAATAAATAAAAATTATGTTCTAGCTATGGTTAAATAATATTTTATAACTTTACTACTGATTTATCAACTTGACTTATACATAGGTATTCTACTTGATGAAACGCATAAATAAAAAAATGTATAACAAAATATATCAAAAAGTAGATTTAACCTATCAATCTGAACAAAGTATTTAAAAAATAAAATGCATTATATATTATGTAAGATGTAGAGGTATATTTGAAAAATTATTTATTTTAAATTTTTTTGGAATCTAAATAGAATATTATCATTTCAAATGAATCTGTTTTTAAACTGTACTCAGTCTATTCATGTTGTAATAATTAAAACTAATTTAACGTTTTATTTTTTTAATACTTAATTAGGCAAGCAAATAAATTATTCACTTATATTCGTAAGTTACTACCTATTACCTACATTATACGCACAGTCGGCATACACACCTATGATACCTACTTGACGTGTAGACCTTTGACTTACAGTGACGTATCAACCAGAAAAAAAAAAATTTTTTTTAACGTACAATATATACCGTTCTGTGATTTTACACACAGACCATCTGTAACATACCTATTTACCAAATACATCTCTAATAAATTCGACTACCTGTATCTACTGTAAAAATCTAAAACGGTATTAAGTAATAAAATTTCAATAAATACATTCAAATTTGGAGTAACGTCAACAATCATATAAGCGATACACTTGGACAGAGCATTCCGTACTGTACGACGTAACTTCTATAATAGGCATTCCGTATTCTACGGTACGGAGGGCTCAGACACCGGAGTAACAACACAAACGTACGAACCGACGTGCCTCGACGACGCCGCGCGTTCTATTCCGCGTTAACAGGGGCAGTGTATATGCAATTTATATTATACGTTTGTTATCGCTCGTAGCTTCTTGTTAACACACGTCGATGAATGGGGTGTACACGTTCCAGCAAAGTGGGATATTCTATCTGGAAAACAGACGTGAATACGCGTTAAACCGATGTACAGAAGTTTCTCTTTCTCCAGAGTGTCTACGCGCACAAATAAACGGTTTCGTCTCTACGATTTAAATCTTGAGAATTTCGTAACGAACCCCGTTTTCTCAAACGTAATTGTATTTCCGGAATTCAATCGAACCGCAATGATGTGTATTTATTATAAAAATATCGCGATTGTTTCTCGTAAATAATATTTGTTTTTTATGTAAAAAAAAAAAAACAAGAAAAAATCGAAGCCTTTCATTCAAAAGTCCCACTACGGCCACGAAAAATATTAATCAAAAAAATCGTAGTAAACTACCGAAGATGGCGCCAGAACGCGACATTTTCACCGATTTTGAGATAAGAAAAGTGTCGCCGCCGTCATCAGCTGGCTTTTGTCGAACGCGTGTAATATTACCGTGCGATAAAATTAAAATTGTAACAGGCACCGTTCCGTTTTTCCGACGGCGGCGGGACTGCTCGTAGATAAGAATACACTACTGTGTTGACCGTCATTATAGTTGCGCGTTAACGCCACTGCGAAATCGCCTTTCCCAAGGTCTGGCGCGCCTGCGTTCCTACACGTCCACCAAAAAGTCCCGACGACGACCGGTTCCTGCGTACTACGCACGGTTATTAAAGTGCCGGGCGGCCGCTGCGGTGTCCGTGCGTATTGTCCCTCCCGTGGTCGCGCGTACCCCACCGCCGCGTTTTTGTTGTTTTTTTTTCGCTATACCGTGGCCGCCGCGAATCGCTGCACCGGGACGAGACACCACCACCACCACCACCACCACCGGACGGCAGTGAAACGTTCACCTGCCCAAAGCGGCAATTGAAGTCGTCGTACACGCGAGCGCGCACGCCCATCTCGTCCCACCGTATTCGACGCGCGAGAGTGAACGCCGCAAGACCCACCGCTCTCGTCGGTATTTTTCTACTCTCTCTCGTTCGTACCGTCGCCGCCGCCGCCGCCGCCGCACACGCATACCAGTCGTCCTCGAGCTGTCAAATGGGCTCGATCGCGTCCAAGAACGGTGAAGGTGAGTTTTTGGTTTTGCTCCTTTGCTTTCTCCTTGCCTCCGTGACCAGTGTACGGGTTTTCGTCTGGCCGCTCGACCGGCGGCTCATTCGCTTATGCCGTTTCCCATCACTGTTCCCCGCTACGGTCAAAAGACTTTTGCTCGACTAACAGAGAACCTAACAACACCCCGGCCGTCAAGCCGCATCGACTTTTCGCTGCCCGCGGTGTACCCGACGAATACGCAGGTTTTTATTTTAATTATTGTCGTCGAAACGACACGCTTTAAATACGATCGTTTTTTTTGTTTTTGTCACTTTTGAGACGGGTTTTTCTATAGAAAATTATTTCTCTCGCTTCGATATTTTATACAATTCCGTAAATGTTTATGGATCTTGTAGGGTAAATAGAGGGCTAGTGAGTTCAGAATAAATTATCGTTACCTTTTGTTGTTTCGTACACAGGTCAAACTGTATAGTAGCGTAATATTATATTTATTCCTAATGTATTCGAAACGCGCTCGTTTAATGCGTATTATAAATTTATGTACGGGATAACAACGTTCTATTGTATTATGTATCGTAAAACGTTGTCCGTCGATTCATAATTATTATATAATTGTAGTTTTATTAATAAAAAAAATGATTACATACCTGTATTCAATTTTTATACGGTTCTCGAACTTTGAATCGAATTATCTCTGTTGTCTTTGAATACGAACTAATTTAATTATTTTATTGCTATACGTATACTCGAATATTTAAAAATTCCAACCCATGTGTGTTCATTCAAACAAACTTTGCACTGTTTCTTACTTTATCGTACGAATTGTTATTATTATTAGAAAATGAATATAATTGTCCTGGTGGTAGTAGAGAGTTGAACGTATATATATGTATATACAAAAAAGCAATTCGTATTTGTTTCATCCGATTTTATAATATTCTGCGCGTTGTTTAAATGCTTCAGAGTTCAAATGTCTGCACTTACATTAAAATATTATAATGTTGGACTAAACGCACGGTCGTCAGATAAGTACAAAGGCCAAATAATCGTATTTACCTACACAATTATATTTAATCTCTTAATTATTTACATAATTTTTGGCCTTTGGGTTCATAAAAAAGCGGCGCACAAATTATAGGTCCTAAAGAAATATTTTAAACACTCGTCGGCATTTTCAGTTGTAAACGAAAAAAATTTCTTTACATCGTTATCGTCAGCGATTAATCGGGTTAACGTTTGGGGTTTAAATTATATTTGTTGTTTTGTCTTTTGTAGTCTTGACGACCAACAGTGCAGTAATACGTTTTTCTATAGTCTATTGTCTTCTCGTAATACGTTTGTAGTCGATGGTTGTCCAATATTATAAATAAGTGCTCGTGAACACCAAAAGGTACACAATATTATTATTTGAATTTTTAGGGTATAACGTTTGACCCTGTGCGCTTCATAGCGCAATTCGTCACTGATTTTAATGTTTCCAGTATTGAATAAAATACCTTACAGGATTATTTGTACTTGAAATGTGCCATTCCTTATTGTGTATTGATGATTTCGTTCTAAAATTGATTTTAAATAACTTAAGTACCTACTAATTGTCGTTACCTTTTATTAGTCATTGTTGTAGTCTAATGACAAAAACAATTAATATTGAACATTCCTTATTTTGGTGCATTATTGTGATTAACAATTTCCAATACTTTCAGTAGTAATTACGTGAACTTTTTCTAAACACTTTTTTGTGTAAAACAAAACAAATAATTCAACAATTTGTTGTTCCTACTTATAGATATGCATATGTGAATTAAATTTGGATTTTGGAGTCGAAACGAGCTTTTTCTACTGTCGAACCCTAATTCGCCAAGCAAAACTAATTAACAATTATACATATACCTAGCTAATTTGGAATTTACTGGCGATAATAATGCAGATTCTTGTGCCATTTTTATGACACGTATTATTAGTATAATTTAATTTTGTTTGTAAAAAGCTTGACTTTACACTATAAAAAGACATATTCATTAATTCCTATACGAGTCTGAATAAGTAAGGTACTTTCTAATTTTGTTCTATAAAAAAATCTTGAATACAATAATTGTGTTTTCATAAAACAATAATTATTACGGATAGGTGCGTAAAAATTATATTGTTGTTTTATATACATAAGTAAAGGTCATAAGTTTAACGATTTAATCTTTTTTTTTTTTTTTTTTAATTATAAAATGACGTAATATTATCCCTACGTATAGTACATTTAGTTTTTTTTTTTTTAAATTTCTGATTTATTTTCTTAAATCGTGTTTAGACCTACGATTAATAAAAATATATATAATATATTCATAAAGAGAATCGCAATTTTTTTTTTTTTTTATTACGTGTTTGAAATTATCAAGGTTTTTTTTCTACTTTATCCATTGATCGACGAACATAGATTTGATAATCAATAAACTTGTGACGAATGATTATAGATTTATTTAGACAGGTCTAAAATTTACCTATATAATATAAACTCAATATTTATTGATCTTATTAACATTATACAGATTATACTTAACAATAATATAATACGGATAAATAAGAACATTATTTTTTTTGGGGGGGGGGGGAATTATTTCTTTATTTTTAATTGACAATTTTGTCTGCATTTCGCTGGCGTTCATTTTTATTTTTTTTTAATGCTGTCATGATTTAATAATAAGCATTCATGTCTATTTATACCATTAATTGTGCATGATTAATTAATGTTAAAACCATGTTAAGAATTCATCAGCTTTCGCATATTATTGTGTTTATAATCATAATATATATTTACATATAATATGTTACACACTGTTCTTTCAATTCGTATGTGACTTGGATTACATACTTACCATATTATATTATGTAGGTTACATAATTTCACCATTTGTTATTCATGCTTACAAAATTTAATTTAATATTAATATACATGTTCCTATTTACTGATAAGATAATTGTTATTTAATTATCTATAACTTATCCGCTAAAACAAATAAAAATGTTTTTCCCGTTGTTGTATTCGATTCATTCATATTTATACAAATTTAAAGTTTATTCATACATTTTTTTTTTTTTTTATGTGCATGGTTTCAGGCTATTAATCCGGTATATCATACAGGGATTGAATGTTATTTAATCGAAGACTAGTATTTAGAAGTAGTATACGTTCCCAGTTGCGTGTGTTTTGCAGAACAATGTCGGGTGTGTTTGTTTAAATTGTGTTTTTATCATTTTGCTTTTTGGTATTTTTTTTTTTTATTATTATTATTATTAATGCTTAAAACATATATTTATGTACGAATCTAAAGAAAACATTAGCGTAATATATTAAGTGGATAAGTACACGCACGTTACTCTTTATTTATGTTTTTACAGGTCCCAGTGATGATGTCATCGAACAAATTGTGTGTAAAGAAAATGACATACCCGATAATGGGTAAGTGAAATTTATAAAACACTTAAAAACTAAAACGACAAAATGCTCATTGATTCTATGTAATAATAATGATAATAAATAGAATGCACGAGTTTGAGATTGGGAACAATGGTAACAAAGTTTTAGTTGTGAAACAAAAAAATGAGTTTTTCGCTGTCGGTGCAAAGTGTTCACATTACGGAGCACCCCTAGTGAAAGGTGCTCTAGGAGATGGTGTAGTAAGATGTCCTTGGCATGGCGCTTGTTTCAACTTGAAAACTGGTGAAATGTTTACATATTTTGATGTCAATTTTAAAATGTTTATTCTTTTTTTAATCGTTTTCGTGTGCTATAGGTGATATTGAAGATTTCCCCGGTTTGGACAGTATCCCAAAGTTTAGGGTGACCGTTACTAATGGCAATGTAAAAGTATCGACCAATAAAAAAACGCTCGAAAATTCAAAATTTGTAAAACCATTGACCAAACGCAATCCAGACGACAAGCGTACATTCGTTGTTATTGGAAGTGGTAATTGATTTGTTTAATTTAATTGATAAACTCAGTTGGAATTGTAATTGTTGAATGATTGTTGCAGGGCCTGCTGGTGCGTGTTGTGTGGAGACATTGAAACAAGAAGGATACAGTGGTCGCTTGCTATTGATCACGAAAGAGAATTATTTACCGTACGATCGTACCAAACTTAGCAAAGCTTTGGGTTCAGACATCAACAGTATATTGTTACGTACCCAAGAGTTTTACAATGTAAGACATTTGTATTAGAATTATGAGATTTTTTTTCCCTACAATTATGACAGGTTATCTGTTTCAAGACTATTAATAATATTCAATGTAATATAATATGCCATTCGTGGTGAAACTTTTTATATTTCATCTTGTCGACAAGAAACTATTATCGTAATAATGTTAAGAGTACAATGCTATGTTTTTTTATCTTAGTTCTAAAATAAGCCTTATCACTACTTGCACATATTATTTTTTAACTAGTCAGTTTTATGTAAAAATCTAACAATAAGTATTGTTCAGATATACGTTTCAAAGAGCGATTTAAATTTTATTTTTGTATATTAATAGGTGTAGATATCCGACTACAATATTGTTACGGATTTTATTATTTCTGTCACTAATAAATAAATTTTTTTTTTAGTCTGGAGACATTGAGGTTTTGACTACAACCAATGTAGAATCCATCGATACAGATAATAAAACTATAAGTCTGTCAAATAATGAGAAAATATCGTTTGATGCCATGTTTATTGCCACTGGAATGACGTAATTATATCTAGTTTACTACATTTAGAAATTTAAATATATATATATATATATATATTTGCAACACTCATATTCAGGCCTCGTTCTATACCAGAAGTCACCAAGTATAACAACGTATTCACTCTACGCACAATAGATGACGCTCATAAAATCAATCAAAGCTTATCTTCCGATTGCAATGTAGTCATTATTGGATCTTCATTTATAGGTACAATTAACTTTGTGTAATCAATCGACATTAATCTTCTAATTGTCGTAATAATTAATAATAATAAAAACGTATTGTTTTTAGGTATGGAAATAGCAGCAACAACTATTTCCAAAGTAAAATCGGTGTATGTCATTGGCCGCAGTAACGTACCTTTTAAAGAAAGTTTAGGAAAGGAAATGGGCGAACGAGTACAGGAATTGTTTGAATCCAAAGGCGTAGTGTTTTACATGAACACATCGGTTAAAAATTACATTAGTTACAATAATCGACTTTCTGAAGTAGAACTATCCAATGGACAAAAGTTGAAGGCAGACGTTTACATCATAGCCACTGGGTCAAAGACGAATGTTGAGTTTTTAACTGGTTCCAACATTAATATTAACTCTTCGAATAATACAATTGAAGTCGATGAGGTCAGTAGTATTTTGAACAGACTGTGTGGATAAAACAATTGTCAGAGGTTGAAAAAAATTTTTTTTTTTAAGTATTTAGAAACAAATGTGAAAGGAATATTCGCTGGTGGAGATGTGGCTAACGCTCCAGTTTATCCGGGCAACACCAAAGCGTCTTTGGGTCATTGGCAGCTGGCTACTTATCACGGAAAGGTGGCTGCATTACAAATGCTTGGCAAGAAGACCCCTATTAAGTCTGTGCCATTTTTCTGGACAGCACTGTTTGGCACGAGTATACGATTCGCCGGTATTTTTTTATTATTATCATTATAATTAACAAAGCGCTATAATACTTATTTTATCTTGTAGGGTATAATCGAGGTTACACGGATGTTTTAATTAACGGAGATTTAGAGAACTTCAAAGCGGTTTTGTATTATTGCAAAGGAAACGATGTAGTGGCTGTAGCAACAGTCGGAAGTGATCCGATAGCTGCTCAGTTCGCCGAACTTTTGAGAAGTGGTAAGACGTTGACCAAAGACCGAGCCATAAACAACAAATGGTTGGTTGCGGATGAGGAAGAAGAAGTCATGTGCACCAGATTATGATTGAACACCACCGTGCTTTGAATTAAAATTATTACCTTGAATTTTTTCATTTTGTTAATTAGTTTAATTAAAATGTATTTAAATATTTTTTAATCACATTGATTTTATTTCACATTTCGTATTTTCTTTCATACATTCACAGACGTTTTAAGCAAACGTACAAACTATGTTATAAACAATCTAATAAATATATACGTTTGTTGTCGAAGAACAACAGCTTTTAGTAACTTTCCCAGCCATCCGTTGCCCTAAGATTTATCAAGTGGTTTTCAATTGATTTGTGTTGTCCAAATTTTTGAGCGTGTAACTTTTTCCACTTGGTCATCCATTTTTCAAAACGACCTTGTTCTTTCGAATGGCCAAAAGACTCTTTCTGCAAACAGTCAAATTAGTAGTAATTATTACTAATAATTAGTATGTAAAATATATATAATAATAACACTTACTGTCGTTAAGTAAGGGTGCCTGAGGTAAAACATGTTTTGTTCTTCTCGTTGTAGATCTCTAAGTTTCTCGTGAATGTCTAGTCCAGTTACCGGTTTGACCAAACGATGTTTTCTAAAAATGAATGGAATTGCACAGTTTGAAAATCGAATAGTTTGCGGCTTTTTTTTAATTCTTTTCTTATTTTAAAGTAGGTATAGTTTTCCTAACACCGAATTAACGCGTCATATTTTCATTCGTATATTTATATTTAAAACTTAAATGTCATTTCTTTGGTAAATCAGAACATCTTTATTTACTTAACAAATAACAATTTTTTTATTATGTAACAAGTTGAAGTATACAATTTCTTTCATACTTCCTGTAATTATTTTAAATAAAATTAAATAATTACGCAACCAGTAAGGAAATCGGAAAAAACTGGGTGTCCGCGTTGTCGGTGACTCCTGTCCTAGTTCTCGTATGAAATCGTTTATTAAATTACGAACGAATATAACGACGAGCACGGTAATACAATCGAAACGTTTATTGTAATTTTTTAAAACCAATATACTCGTTGTACGTACCCTTTGAAAATGTGTCCCCTGGGCATCTTCGTCCAAAGCACGTTCGTCAATCTCATAATGAATTTTTTTTTTTTCTTCCTACTGCCCCTAGCGTTTGTTGAACAAATTTAAAGAAACAAATCGAAAAGTCAAAAACCAAAGGCACAAGACCGCACGAAGGGGCCGCTGCGAAGTGCGAAGGCGAACGCGAAGTTATCGGTTATCATTATTATTTTGACAGTGCATACACCCGTAGAGGCCGAAGAATACTATCAACGGTGCTGATATTATTATCTATCGACTTATTATTTATTTCTTGGTGCTACTTCCGTCGATCTTTTGTTTTTAAAAAACGACAAAGACGACGTTTTAAGCGAATTATAATTAGTGAAAATAATCGTTTAAAAAAAAAAATAGTTAAAACCTGTTGGTTTAATTGACAAACACGTAAAATAAAAGACTGCGTATTTTGTTTCGAGAACTAGAACTACGCGATATGTTTTATTGAAAATATTTTCATTATTGGTAAGTCGATACTTTTGCAAAACGACATGTGTACACATCGTGTTGAGCGAATTGTAGTTTTTTTTTTTTTATTATTATTTTCAATCGACCTCTAAATACTAGTTTTTTTTTTTTTTATTGTAATTTACAGGTACGTGTACTGTTCGAGTAAAGACGCGATGAAGTGTTTCTACGAAGTGTTGGAAGTGCCTCGCGAAGTGTCCCCCGACGATTTGAAAAGAACTTACAAGAAATTGGTGTTGAAATGGCATCCCGATAAGAATCTCGACAACGTTGACGGAGCAAAGGAACAGTTTCAATTAATTCAGCAGGCGTACGAGGTACTGAGCGACCCGCGTGAACGTCAGTGGTACGACAATCACCGCGAGTACATTATTAACAGCGGTGATACGCCCGTTAACGAGTTAAACTTGTTCAAGTATTTTTCGCCTTCCTGCTACAAAGGGTTCGGCGACGACGATAAAGGGTTCTATTCTGTATACCGCGAGGTGTTCAACACACTGTTGGTCGAGGAAAGCGTTTACTTCGATATCGATCCTAACGAGATTCCAACGTTCGGCCAATCGACCAGTGACTACAATGATGTCGTGCGGACATTCTACAACTTTTGGTGCGGATTCACCACGTACAAACCGTTTGGATGGTTAGACGAGTACGACATACGGCAAGCGCCCAACAGACGTGTTGCTAAATTAATGGAAAAAGAAAACAAGAAGATTCGCGATAAAGCTAAAAAGGAACGCAACGACGAGATACAAGCGCTTCTAGAGTTTGTACGCAAACGTGATAAACGAATAAAAGCGTATGCAGAGAGCCTAAAGTTAAAGTCGGCCGAGAACACTAAACGAATGGAAGAAGCCAGGCGAAAAAGGATAAAGGAGAAACAAAAAGAAATGGCCGACTATAAAGAATGTGACTGGTCAAAGTTTTCCAATGTAGAAGCGGAATTAAAGGTAATCGAGGATAGTCTTATCGCCGAATATGGAAGTAGCGACGAAGTCGAGTCGGACGACGATACTGCAAACTGTTTATATTGTGTGGCTTGTAATAAAGTATTTAAAACGGAAAAAGCTTTTCAAAACCACGAAAAGTCTAAAAAACACAAAGAGAATGTTGAGCTAATCAAGTTTGACATTTTGAATGATGAAGCAATGCTCAACAATGAAGAACCAGTTGAGAATAATAGTTCTTCTGATGACAACGATAAAAACCATTCTGGTGTCGAAAACGAACAAGACGAAGCCGAGAATCGTGATAGTTCTAATAGCAATGAATTATCATGCGATGATAGTTCGAGCGATGAACCCGAAACTACAGATTTTAATAAAAAAAAATTTAAAAACGCCAACGGATTAAATGTGCAAAATGAAATCGATTCGGATGGTGTATTAGAAGCTGATTTAAGTAGTAGTGAAGAAGAAACAACGGATGTGCAAAGGAGGTCGTGTAAAAAGAAAAAGAAAAAATCATTAACCGTTGATGAAGTACACGTATTATATTGCTTGACTTGTGAACAATCTTTCAAGACAGAAAAAGCTTTACATAATCATCAGCTGTCTAAAAAGCATAGGGACAATGTCGTATTAATTAGTGCTAAAAAAACTGACGATGACGATCATAGTTCTGTTCGAGATGATGTCGAAAACAGTCCATTGCTCAAAGCAGATGTTGAAGAAGTGCCTAAAGAGAATCGACCGCAGGAAGAATCTACTGCAGGAAAGCCAACTAAAACTAAAAAGAAAACGAAAGCGGTAGACGACACCAAAGTGAAAAGGTCGAATCACACTTGTGGAGTATGTTCATCAGTATTCTCATCGAAAAACAAACTACACCAACATTTGAAAGATTCAGACCATGCGGTTTTAAAGACAGTAGTTGTTAACGAACGCAAATGTAAGAAAAAAGGAAAATAATTAAATTATTTTATATTTTAAGAATTATAATTTGTGGTGGTTTGTTCGATTAATTCAAAACTTTATTATATATTTTATACCTATGTAGATAAAAATGTTACCTTTTAAAATAGTATTGAAATCTTTTTCGTGTCTATAAAAAAGTAATACAAACAAATCATTTAAAGATATGGGTAATACAAAATGTATTTTATATTGTTTATAACTAGAAAACAAGTTGTGATAAAACCAGTTAATTTTATATTATATATATATATATATATATATATTGTTGTACTTCTTGGAAGTTAAAATGCCAGTGCTCAGCGGTATGCTTTAAAGTTGGTGTGTGCAGCGTGTATTATACGTAATAATTATACTGTACGTCATGTATTGTTTTGTTTTTTAGAAGACGTTTTCTGAAATATATACGTATATATTATACTTCCTATGTTCACAGTTAATGTGTAATAATTACATGACGAGTTATTGAATACCATAATAGTAGGCCACTATTAAATATATGTAAATATTTTATTTGAACATTAATTACATTTATCCAGTTTTCAGAAAATAAATGTGGAAATAAAGCACTAAGCTATTATTTGTTATAAAAACTATTTGTCTTTTATGAAAATATATAGAGAGTATAACTTATAGGATGGCAAGTATAAAAATTGTAATGCTATTGTAGAATCTTGGTTTAAACTGCGAAAGTAGACATATATTAAGAGGTTAATAAACGCATATATTCAAATTGGAGAAATCTATTATGAATTTTATTAAAAAAAGGTATTTTTACATATTTTACTCGTCTCAACTAGCTCGTAACAAGAGTCCTCGATTGCTTCGAGAACTCGTGGCGGAACTTAAATAAAAAATATCCTCAGATTTCTTACGAAAAACTACTTCATCACAAATCTTATCCTTGAACTATGGTATCATGATTGTCGAAAACGACTTTTTCCATACGAAAACGCAGTGTAAAATATGTCGTTTAGATAATACTTCCAAGTAAGTCTCTATAACTTTGAAACTGAGTGTTTGCGCCAAAATCTAACGACACCGCATCGTTTGACACACACGATTTTACATGGAACGTAAAAGGAAGAAATGGTCGACACTTTGGTGTCGTCTACCAAATGACGATTCGTTTAAAAGCTATTCGAAAAATGAACGCGTTGAACCGTACAGTACAATAATACGAATAGTTCGTGTAAAATATCGAATAGGTACCATATCTACATAAGTACATGATATGTAGTGCCCACTTGCACAGCTATATAATGATGGACCAGAGCAGTGGCGTAATTACAGAGGGAGGGCAAGGGTAAATAGCAATTCCTCCACAATTTGTTTATATTTTAATGATAGGTACCTACATACCGCACCGAATCATTCAAATTACCAATACAAAAATATTCAAAAATACGGAATACTTGAAACGTTTATTTGTAAACCAATACTCATAAATCATAATGAATTATATTTTTTGTCTTCTTCTATCCCGTAGTAGTCGACAGCCGTTTAAAGTCCTTCTTCGTACAAGAATTTCATGGTCTCTTTTCTTGTGAACGATTTACCGTTTATATATAATACCTATACGTCTCCAAGCTAAAACGATATTAGTGTGCGTAATGCGTATTACCAAAGACAACATCATATTATATAGGACATAGGTAAGTACACTGTGGTGTACCGCGTATAAACCAAACCAGTTTTAGCTCATGCTAGAGTTATCTTCTTTTTCGGCTAATTACAAACCTTTCAAGCCCATTGCCGTCACTGACATATCGCCTCCATTCTTCTCTGTCTTGCAGCTTCTGCGTTCTTGTCGTCCTCTGGGTCCCTTTGTGTACCTAATTGGTTTCGATTTTGTTATTTCTCCGATTAGTCCTTCTGATCTATAAACAATCTGATCTATCCCAACTATTATTCTCATACATTTTAAGGTTCCACAAACTCTAGTTTTATCACATAGATATATATAGAGAGGTCTTCCAATTCTTCATCATTTCGTATTTCTTACTGTCTTTGGATCAAATATCTTTCTCTCAAACACTGTTCTAGCTTTCTTTCATCCAATTTCGGATCCATATATAATGCTCGATCTATAGAAATAATAATAATAATAATAATAATAATAATAATAATAATAATAATAATAATAATAATAATAATAATAATAATAATAATAATAATAATAATAATAATAATAATAATAAAGAACTTCAAATAGGAAAAGTACTGTTCCCGCACAGAGTAGGTCGAATTAAATAATTGGAACACGTGACGTATCTATAAAGTAATTTTATAGTACCTACTGCACTACACAAAACAGGTAGGTACCTTAATACCTAATCTCCTAATCAAATAAAAATAGGTATGTCGTATTAGGCAGGCACGGATCTAGAAATCACAAAAGGGGGGCTATACAATAATCAACTGGTACCTATTTTGGGTAGTTATATGTATAACTTTTAAGCAATGACTACAGTCCAAGGGGAGCTAAAGCCCCTTAGCCCCCCTCCCTTGGATCCGCGAAAATTTATTTTCAAAAAAATAGTAATATGTACTTATTTAAATAAGTACCTTGGTTATTAGTAATTTGTAAAAAAAATCCCCGTATTATACTACACAAATTAATTGTTAAATCTCTACTGAAACCCATATGGACGTATGGAATCCAACTATGGGGATCGGCAAAAAAATCGAATTTAAATAAAATACAGGCATTCCAAAATATTACTCTTCGAAAAATTACAAATGCTCCACCCGTTGTCTGTAATCTGACTCATCACCAAGACCTAGGCATCAAAACAGTAGAAGAAGAAGCTGCTGTTTTCTATAAACGTTTCTATACTAGATCAGAAAACCATGAAAATCCTCTGATAAAAGATTTACATACTCCGTCACTTCCTGGAAACGTCCGTCGCAGACTCAAGAGAAAATGGTGCAGAGATCTTCTAACGTAATTCTGTAAATAACCTAATGCCGTGTTAAGTGCTACTAATGGGTGGTGGCTCCTTACTCACGCAACCCCAACAATGTTTTTATTCCTTTTCTCACATATACGCTTATCGTGCTTATTGTATACAGATTGTATATTTCTTGTAAAAATAAAAAAAAATAAATTGTTAAAAGTCGTTTATATTTAATAAATAATTTTAAAAGTATTTCACTTTTTTTCCTTCGGTCGGCCCAGAAATCTGACCTCTTGTATACCCTAATCATAAGGTCCTGCGTCCGCCTATGCTATATAGAGGCGATAAAAGAGAAGTGCCTGTATAACGGGTATATAATGTATATAGTGAAAAGTCAGATAAAATTGCGGCTACACAATATTATACGGCAGAACGGATCGTATATAATATATGCAGGCACGTATACAGGGGGGTTTGGGGTTCAAACCCCCGAAATAATTTCTTGTCACATTAAAAATAATGAGTAAGGAGGAAGAAATTGTTTTATTATGTTGCTGTACAATTTGTATTGCTATATTTTGTAAACCCCCCCCCCGAAATTTTATTTTGTGTACGTGCCTATAAATATATGATATAGTATTGGACGTTATAGAAGTAAAAAAAAAAAATTCTCATCGCTACCGAGATTTTTTGTTTTCTCGATTACACCACTGCAGGACACGGGTCGGTGGAGGGGGGACCGCGCGAGAGCGACTGCAGCAGCTGATGTACGGTGGCCGCTGCGGATGCGCGCGCGCGCGCGCGCGATTTTTCCCCACTCTGCAACGTCGTCAATACCCGCCGCAGCACACCGAACGACGGCGCCGCCGGGCCGACGCTGCGGCAATAGCAGCACACTTACTGTACACAGTCGACACCGGTGTATTCGTTAGTCGCGTCCGATTTTCCCGTCCACGCTCGTCTTTCCCGCATCCCCACCCGGAGACCGTTTTTCGTCGATCATCGCGCCACCGCCGCCGACGTCATGAGGGAGATTTTACATCTGCAAGCCGGCCAATGCGGAAATCAGATCGGAGCCAAAGTAATAGTCGCGCGCTTTTTTTTTTTTTACCCACACGGGGTTTTTGTCGTTTAAAAAACTTGCAGCAGCAGCAGCAGCACTAGAATCGTTTTGTCGGGCGGAAAACCACGGTTTTTGCATGGTTTCAATGTCACCGCGTACCTATAGTCGCATGACGCGGTACGGGCGCGCGTAGTTTTTTCTCGTTATTCGCAGCGTGCGTCACACGACTCGTTTTTTTTTTGTTTTTGACACGCGTGACGTATAAAACGTGTAATTCATAGGAGGTTTTTCCGTTACTAGTTTATTTAGTGGCATTTTTTTTTGTTTTTTTTTTTTGTCGGTTCCCCCGTTTTTGATTTTTTTAACGTGCGCGTGCGCCACGCGGTGAGACGGACGACCGCGGCGACTAGCTGTTACCGCGCGCGCGTCCTTTTTGCCCGGTCATTTATTTTGCTCCGGGACGCGACGCGCGCTTGACCACGAGGTTTTTTTTGTTCATTCTTCAAATACGAGTGGTAGTAGGGAATATTTGTATATACGATTAAGCGCCCAAAAGAGTATTATAAATAAGAATTTGTTCCTATTAAATTGTAAATTCGCTTATTTCGCGTCTTTTCACGATGATGACTTTTCGTCGAAACCACCGCGGTAGTATAGATTCGATACGCCGAACACTCTTAAATTTCCTTTCATTTTACACAGCACACTACACTACAGTATACATTGCCGGAATGGACGGCTTACTTTTGTCTTTGCTAGTGGAAAGGGAGTTGGATTGAATTTAATTTAAATGGGTATTGGTTATTATTTTTTTTTTTATTTAAGGTTAAATAGGTAGTTGCTATTTGTGACTATTATTTTGCGAATGTTGTAAATGGGTTAAATTATTATTATGTTATTATTTATTTATTTATTAGGTTTGTAAGTTGGGAGGATAAAATGTGATTGGACTATACAGTATAATATACTCTTTGGTTTAATTATACATATATTGTGTTCACGTTTTTTTTTTTTAAATATATACGAGTATTAATTTATAGTTTTTACCGTATTTTATTTCGATTTCTTTCTTTTTTCGTTTTTACTGTTTTATTTTATTCGTTTATTATGCGAATGGACGGTAGCGAACGAAACCGGTGCAACGCCCCGTCGAGAGAACGCCGCGCGCCCGTTACACGCGCGTACCACGAAAACGCGGAAAAACGTTAAAAAAAAATATCGAAATGTTTACTACACGCGGGGGGAAAGAACCCGGCTGAAGGTCACAGTTGTACGTCTTAAGAGACCTGCTATTATATCTGTACAAAATAATTGTCAAAAGAAAGAAAAAAAATTGGGATAAAAATCGTACTTTTAAAACGACTATATAACTTATTAAGAATTATAAGTATTTAAAAAAACGGCTACATTATAACGTATAGGTGATATTGTGATTTATTTTGTGTACAAATCTGGTGTCTTGAGTACTACTGCAGTGGCCTTCGAGGTTCGTTCCTGCGTGAAGCAATTATTATTTTGATGAAAATCATAATACATAGGTGTCAGTGGCGTAATTAGAAATTTGTTCTGGGGGGAGGGGGATGACTTTTTTCCCTCGTTTTTCATTACAGTGCAATGGGAAACTTCACACACACCCTTCATACTATAAATTTTCTTGTTATGTACATACTATACTACAAATCAGTAAAAAAATAAAAAAAAAATTACTCGCAATCTAACTAAGTTAATATTATTCAAGTATTTAAATCAAAATACACAATAGAAATATTTGATTACTACTCGTATATTTACTATTATTTTTAACTGGTAAATTATAAAATTAAATCCAATTTCCGAGGCCTATAATTTAAACATTATAATAAAAAAGCGATTTTAAGTAAAGTATAAAAATAGGAAAAAATAAGAACAATTTTGACTCTACAATAGATGATGACAGTTTTCAGTTATTTTTTTTTTTATACATGATTAAAAAAAAGGCTCTGGGGGGATCTATCCCCCTCATCCCCCCCTTAATTACGCCCCTGATAGGTGTGTGTGTGTTTGTTTTTCTTTTTATAATTTCGTCGGCGTTTCACAACGGCCACCGTTTCCCTGACACAATCGCGAAATCCGAATAAAATATTTTATATTTATAGGCAGGGCCGGATTAACCCGTGAACTAAGCCTTAAAATTTGTTTGTCGGTGTGTAAACCGCGCGTGTACCTATATTATACTAATAGACTTGAAAGTTTTCCCAACATCAAAACGGCGCTTTAAGACCGTCTTATAACGGTATTATAACGATCGTTTTTACTTCTTCGAAAACCAAAAAAAAAAAAAAAATATACATCTTACTTGGCGAATAGCAGTCGAAACCCTACAGAGTCTCTTATATTTGTCTCTCAGTCAGTGTTCAGTGGAATTCGTCGATATTATTACGAATTTCGACATCTAATCTGTCAAATCTAGACGCACGCATGACATATTGTTTATAAACACTGTCTGTTGGTTTTCGCTCCGGAAGCGAAAACTGATTTTTTTTTTTTTTTGTTGATGACATCGTCGCATCGACTGCAATTTTCGTCGTACACAATTTGAAAACATTTTTTTTTTTCTTTAATGTTGTCATCGACACTGTTTTCAAACACACGTTTTTGACAATGCGTGCCTAGGTATGGACGTGTATGGCAGCAAGTGTGGAAATGAATTTTTTTGTGTGGAAGGGTAAGTAGTCGTGTTTTTCTGTTCCAGATTTTGCCGTTCCAAAAGTCTAATTAATAGAGTGTGTCTTCAAAAATTTTAAAACTGAGTCGAAGTTTCGCCTCGGATTTACTACGTACTGTCATCGATTCTATAACGATACGACCAGCTCGTCGTTTTCGAATATATCTGTACACGAAATATTATGTCAGTCAGGATTTTCATTTGAGAGGGAGGAGGGGGCTTACAAATTTTCCTGCTCATTATTTACACTATAATAATATGAATGTGGTCACTAGGAGGAGGGGTCAGCCCTGAAACCATTGGCTGGGATCAATTATTATAAATTCGTATTGTGTTGTTGCAGCGTAGGTACCTACCTATATCTCGCGGCTGTTCTATATATTAGTAGTATACTTACTGCAGTATATTGTAGCTGTGTATGATGTACTGCTGCGGCGGCAACTATATTTGTAAGAAAAACTAAAACGATATTCGATATGTATTCGGTTTTTTTTTTTTTATGTCGATCCTTTTGATCATCATGTCGTTGTTACTCTTGCTTTGTGGAATTCGATCGCTGCGTTTATTCTTGTATTATTGTTATCGTTGTATTTGTCGCGTATCTCGTATTGTCAGGCGGCGGCACCACCCGCAGACGACCGTACCCTGAAGTTCGTGCGTCTGTTTGCTTGTTAACAATCATCGGGGGTTCATTATCTGTTCGTCACGTATACGTATATAATATACTTATTACTTCTCGGTAGATAGGTACACAAATAATATAATCCCAGCGCAGCATCGGACGCGTCCACATAATGCGTGAAATACAGCACATTCACTTGAAGCGTGTGTGATGTTTTCAAAAAAACATCAGCAACAGCAGCACAAACGTTCACCGTACACACAATAGTATTCGGTGTTTTTGATTTTAGTGATCGCCATGTTTGTAAAAAAAAAAAAAAATCAGTCGTTAGTGTACTATATAGTGTATAATTCAGACGTATACAGTTCAATATTTATTTTAGCGTAGTGTGGTTGTACCAATGAGTGAGATACCGATGACGAGTTGATGATGGCACTTGTATGGTTTTGTGTATGTGGTGAAGCAAAAAAAAACGTCGATTTTGCAGGTTCGGCGAAATGTTTAAAAGCCGCTTTCGAATAAACTTATTATTAAATGACTTAAAAAAATTAACGACGTTCTCAATTTTTCAAATTTTCGTATAATGAACACGTGTCGATGACATTGAATTATTGTTTAAATTAATTTCACTTAAAATATCACCAATAGTGATTTAAATAATAATTTAAGTGATCGAAAATAAAATATACAATAAACGCACTAAAATCACGAAGAACACCGTCCAATAGTGTCTATAAATTCCTTTGATGTACCGTTAATCCTTGAAACACAAAATTCACGTGTTTATGCTGTTTGTGATGTTTGCAAACACCACGTCCACACTACGACTGTTTTTCATGTTTGCACACTTTGTGGACGCGCCGTTACCGGGATTGGAAGCGGTCGTATTTTCTCTTTTTTGTCATGCACCATACACAAAACGTAGTAAAATCTTACTCTGTGAGTAAAACGTAAACGTTTCCTGCACAGCACCGATCGATTTAGAGCGGTTAGAAATTCGGAAACGGATTTGAATTCGCCGATAAATCCCTCCAAAATGAATGGAACTAAAAAATATTTGCTAATACTCAATTTTTGAAGATCTTAAGAAGAAGAAGAAAAAGTGGGAGGAAAGAGTCGATCTATAATAAAATTCACGATGAATTTCAAATCTGTTTTCAGAATCCTTATCGCATCACTAGGTCGATCGGCGGAACGTCCATAACCAGCTGTATGTATTGTGTGCGCGCAACAGAGGGAAAACACCCGTTTCCAGTCCCCTTAAAATAATATTTAGAAAGTAACGAGTAATTTTTTTTTTCATACCTTTTTTTATCGATCTTCTTCTAATTAATTTTATTACTCTTTTAATCCCTGTATTATATATAATTCTTCTTTAAATTTAGTTTATGAAATTAAAATTATAAAATAATAAATAAATAACAATTAATCATAATCATTGCGTGTTTTTCATATCTGCCTGTGGTACCGGCCTGTATGGCTGTATTTTTTGCTGAAATACATACGTTACTGGAAAAACTCTCACGCCTTGTACAGTGATTCGGTTTTGATTTTTTTTTTTTTTTTTGTTGGAAAAAGGAAAACATTTTGCACGGCACATTGGACTTCGATTCTCAAAATTTTGTTTCTAAAAACTATAATAAAAGTTTGAATATGAACAGTTTTTACAATTTTTTTTTATAGTTTTTTTATTTAGGTAATCTAAAATCGAAGTCGAATGCGCCCAGTAGGAAGTCTTCCTTTTTCCAACAACAACAAAATTAGCGAAATCGGACAATTCCAGGAGGTGTGAGAGTTTTTCCTGTAAAATATATAATACCGAGCATTTCATTTTTTGTCTGTCGGTGCTGTCGACATGTGCAAAATACAGTTTTGAGAATCGAAGTCTAATGCGCCCTGCAAAATGTTTTCCTCTTTTCAGCAAAAAAAATGTATCGAAATCGGGTCACTCTACAATAAGGCGTGAGAGTTTTTCCAGTAACATACGTATTTCAGCAAGAAATACAGGTCGAGCGCAGGCCCCTTAAGTTATCGACGTATAAAACGTGTAATATTTTTAAATGTATCTCACAACTATATAAAAGAAAATGTGGTTTTTCGCGGTGATATTTTAGCAAAAGATAATAATAAACACGTTGTTACTCTTTTAATTCTTCTAGTTTTTACTCTCAACTATAGCGGGAAATGGGTATAAAAACGACCTAAATCGTTAAAAATCATCCAAGTCAAAAAAAAAAAACCGAAAATGCGAAATAAAAATTACAATATTATTTGAATTCCGTTTGCTAATGAAACGCATTTTTAGTCTGTAGAGCATCGCGGCTATGTAAGACGTTCCAAAACGCACCAACTTCCGAGCCATATAGTAGGTATATAACACGGTAACCGTTACATATATATATACCGAACAACGTATAGGAGCGTTCCTCCTGTTCCTGCTCCTCCTGCTCCGATCTACCGCGGTAAAAGACTGCAGGATCTTATATTAAGAAAAATCCTATCGGCCGCTATTCGCCACGGCTGTCACTCGTCGCCGTCTAGACGCGCGCGCCTCTTCCGCGGCCGTCGTTCGGCTGGTACCGTTCCAAAAGCTGTCCGGAATTATATTTTCGGAGCGACTGTTACTCCGTCCCTGCAGGCCGCCGGCATATCGTCTTGCACGACATTCTGAATTTGGTCGTACGCGCGTGTTATTTCCGACGCCTCGTACCGGCCCCGCCTTCGGACGAACGGTATACGCGTAAAACCGCAAAGAAGCCGGCTGGCGCTCGGCCACGGCGCGCGATCGACTGACTCGAAAATGTCGTTGGTTCCTTTTCCAACCCCAACAACGGCTTTAGCGCAGATAATTATATTATAAATCGCAATTTCTTTGCTGATACGCGTACCAGCGGCGCAATGTTATATGGGAGGGGATATAAAATTTATAGTATTGGATAACCCGCAATTATTGTAACATCCCGTCCAACATCAGTATCAGAGTTAAAGCGATTGATATTCGTATACTTTTTGAATTTTCCTTAATAAAAACGAACATATTTTATATAACGAAATTTCTAATTTTCTTCTTCGTTTTTTTTTAGCTAATTAATCTAGTATACTTCTACTACTTACTCCGACCCGTATATATACTTATACTGTTTTTATTTCGACATCCGAATACGAGTTAAAACGTTCTTCGGTGACCTATACTGACCTCACCGTCAATTCACTTGGTAGTTACTGCGGTCAATAAACTGAAGAATATTATGAATCACGATATAAATACTGACAAATTTTGTTAACGCAAAAAAAAAAAAATTATTTTTATTGTTTTTTAATTATTATACTTTTTGTACATTGTGCAAAAAAGTAAGCTCGTGGGAGGGGATCCCCATATTCTCCCCCGTAATTACACCTCTGACGCGTACACGAGCCGGGACCGTCGCCGGCGGAATTTTACAAGAGGCTGCGGCGGCGTTTTCTCGGTACTTTTTTTTGCCATTATAATAATACGTGTATTGGTACACGGAAAGGCGTTTAATTCCTATAATATAAATAATAAGGCATTTTCATCTATCTTATTTAATTATTAATCCGCAAAAGGTTAATGCATTTAATATATGCGATTGCGGTGTACCTAGTGTATTAGTATGTTCCGTTCTGCGCCGTGCCAGAAAAATAAAAATGACGTAATAAATGAAAAAAAAACTATAGGTTCTTCGTGTTGTTAAAAAAAAAAAAAAAAATTGTAATGAAAATAATATGGCCGCGGTATACGAAAATATCAACTATTTATAAATGCGTTAAAAATAAAATTCTTTAAAAACACTTGTAATTAATTTTTTTTTGTGTCCATATAGTCAAATGATGAATAAAATATATATATATATATACGTATATCGAGTTATTATAATGTTATACTGTGATTCGGTACGGAAAGGTTGGCGTCGTGTATGATGATGGATGGGTTGAGGGTGGGCTACTTGGTACGATTTTGGTGGAGATACAAAACGAGAGGGCGGCACATTTTAATATTATATTAAAATATTTGTACACACGTTATGTGGAAGTGTTGACAATTCAGGAAACGATGAAAATTCCTAATACGGTTATGGAAACGATATCGAGTACTATTGTTATATAATTTTCGTAATAATAATAATATATCAGGCAATGTTATTTGCGGCGGCAAATTGTGTTTTAGAGGCGCAATGAGGCCGCATAGGTAAAGTACATCCTACCGATGTCATTGTGTAAAACTAAGTGCAAGACAAACCGTAGTCGTCAAGAATTACCAAATTTTAAACGTCGTGAAAGTTTACAGTGTAGAAAATACGTAAAAATGAATGACGCGCTATATTAGTGGAATACCTTCTTTTTTTTTTTTTTTACTCTGTATAATTTTAAGTTTCAAAAATCATAATAACTCTATAACCATCGGTTTCGTAATATATATTGTAGGTAATCAGTATAAAAAATAAATAAATAATAACACTACGATCGTACCACGTTATCGTTAGGAAACGATAACAAAAGGCAATGTTATCATTTTCTTACCGTATTATACAGGTATACTATATAGAGGAGTTGTCATCGTTTCCTATAATATTGTCAACCAGCTCTTTTCGGTGACGCGTATTGTCTAGAATGCCGGTCCTCTGTACACAAAGCGGTTTTTTTTTTTTTTTAAAAGCGACGACGTTTTTAAATCGACTGTCGCGCACGCGGTGGATTATAATTAAATTACGAAGGTGGTAGCAGGAGGGGAGGAGAGGATTCGTTCTATTTGTCGTCATTAAATTATTTTAATATTTACTTATTTTACGTGCACACGATTGTTTTAACACGTGCGTTGCCGTACTGCTTACACGTAGACAGACGTGTGTATACGCCTGCCAAATATAAAATGTGTACTACGTAATATTGTACAATATTATTGTAACGTATAGTCAACGACTATATGGATAGTGATGCCGGGGCACAAATATTCTTATTAGTGTTATTATTTGGTGTTTCTAGAAAAACGTGTATCTCCGCGCTATTATATATTTGGTCGTCATTTCAATTCAGTTATCATCCGTTAGGCGGAACGATTTTTTTTTTAAATCGGTAGAGTTTTCTGTGACAATATTAATAAAATATCAAGCGCGGATCCAAGGGGGGCTAAGGGGCTTTAGCCCCCTTGGGTTGTAGTCATTGCTTAAAAATTATACATATAACTACCTAAATAGGTATAATTTTAGGTAGCTGATCATCGTATAGCCCCCCCCCCTTCTGTGATTTCTGGATCCGCGCCTGTAAAATATTATA
The DNA here is from genome assembly GCA_032441835.1 of Slavum lentiscoides. NCBI lineage: Eukaryota > Metazoa > Arthropoda > Insecta > Hemiptera > Aphididae > Slavum > Slavum lentiscoides. Next base: position 6,190,132 of record CM063713.1, read on the forward strand.
GTCGAACTATCGAAACCACCGACTACACGACAATATACCGTCGTTGTAAATAATTGTTGTAATATTCGGCGGTAATCGACGTTTGAACGTTAAAACGTTTTACCATATTATAAGAGGTAAAAAAAACAAACGACCCGGAATTTTTAATTCGTTTTTATTTCTGTATTCGAATGAATATTGTAGATTTCGATATTGAATTGTCGCGCGTGTAAATAATTGAGTTTTCGACGTTATTATTTCAAACGTTCCGATGGTGTACACATTGACGAATTTTCGCGATTTTAGCAATATGTTTATGGATGATGTCTATATATATATATGCGATCTAGAAAAAGCCAGACGAATCTCGGTCTCGAAGGACACGCGATTTTTGCGGTTTAATTTTCGTAGCATTTAAAAAAAATATTTATTTAAAATAACGATTTTTTTTTTATTATATCCGGTTTACAACTGGGTTAAGAGTTCAATGTTTTATGGATTTAATGTTTTCGATTTTGTACAGTTAATAATCGACGATTGCGCGAGAAAAAAAAATTATAATGGTTTATTGATTATGTGAATTATTAGAATCTCGAAACTATTTTATTCTTGTGTGTGTGTGTGTGTGTGTACCTCGTTTAGAATTCATCTGTGAAATATAGGAGTACGTGTCTGAACCGAGTTTAGTACACACACACGATTTATTATAATGTGGCACTATTAAACTCTAACGTGTGCGATAGACTTTTAAAATTTGTAATTTTACCGGTTAAATTTACAGTTGACGCGCCATTTATTCTGTACGACAACCGCCACTTGTTATAATAAACGAATTATAAGTTTCGTTTAATTCAACCGCGATAACACGCGTCATATTATTATAATAATATTATATTGTTTTAGAATATTTTATAATTGCGTATATTATAGTTTTATATTACAGCGTATAGCGTTATCTATTATTTTTAGGCACTGGGAGGAGGACGTTTATCTAATATTTAGGTACGTCGAACAATATTATAGGCAAACACTGTTATTACAGAGTTTATTTACACAACTAAAAAACGCGTAAACAATATGACAAAAAAAGATCATTTCCTTCGAAACAACCTTCGCGTGTTCTCGTAATTGTGACATCTACTGCGCGCGTGTATACACAATTAGGAATTTTCTAATTTTTTTTTTTTTTTACTTATTCCCTACAACAGCGCGCCAAATTACACGTTTTAATAATATTTCGTAAAGCCGTCGCATTCAATTATTGATTACCGTAAATTTTCGTTTATACGTTTAATACACGCAATTGATTATTATTATTATTATTTTCATTAGATTAAAATAATTTGTTGTAATAATATAAAATAAAAATAACGAGTATAGGTAATTTAATTATACACTCGTCTATAGAAGAATAATTCATAGGTATGCTGTCGGTGTAGTGTCTGCAAGTACATAATACTTAATTATTAATATAATAAAAAAAAAGATGAAAATCGTTATATTTTGAATACCTGCTGTAATGCTTGCAGTTTATAGTGTAGGAATTTATTTTTTATTCTCAGTATCGGGGTTTTTTTTGTAAAATGAAGGTGGATTTTGATTTTATTGCGTAACCTGCATATGTGTCATGTTGAAAGTTACCCGTGTACGAAAACGTACAAATGTGTACGGTATTATATCGCCACATTGATCGTAAGACAGGAAACTGACTATTGCTAAACTAAACTACACGTATACACTAGTGTAATAAAAATGTTCATGATATTTTTATACAGTGAAATAAATTTAAACACTTCAGTTTAGGATGTTTTACACACTATCCATAAACAATATAGTACATCGTATTTTTTCTCTTCGCCTTTATCCCACACTATAGAAAAAAAATAGTAGGTTCGGCTATTCTTATTTTTGCTCTGTTCATAATGTTCATCAATTCTTCATAAATTCACTCCAGAAACCTTCATATCTTAGTCTAACTAGGTACTTTTTCTTTGGGCTCTACCTCTGTCTTGACTTCCAGAACTCGCCCTTCTCTATCAATACGCAATCAAACGATCTCCGCCTATTCTCTTTCATTTTTCCAACTAAATAATATGTAATCATCATATTGAAGTACATACCTACCAGTATAAATATGTGCGTCATTTTGAAACATTAAAATCAATAGGTATATTACGCACCTTAAGTTTTTATAATATAGTCGATCGGTATTCGTAAATATAGATCCTCGTACACGTACTTGTATATTCGCTATGCTAATAATAATAAATAACATTGTAATCATTTAAATTTATGTTTATGCGATACAAAATCATCATTACCATAAATGTCGCCTTTTTAATACGCGTTACTGTAGGTCGCATAAATATTTATAACAGTTTTTGTAACCAAACCATAACTGTATTCTAATGAACACCTATAATTTTATAGTTTTGGGAGATCATTTCCGACGAACATGGTATCGATCCGTGTGGAACGTATCACGGCGACAACGATTTACAATTGGAAAGAATTAACGTTTACTACAACGAAGCCGGCACTCGTAAGGAAATTATTGGATTTATGATCACGTAACGCGTATGTATAAAACAAAATTTTCGTGCTTACAGAAGGGAAGTATGTGCCTAGAGCGATTCTGGTCGATCTGGAACCTGGCACTATGGACTCCGTTCGTTCCGGACCGTTTGGACAGTTGTTCAGACCTGATAATTACGTTTTTGGTCAAAGCGGAGCAGGTATAAATTTTATTGTCGAACCGTGTACTCTAACAATATCAGTTTTGTACGTTTAAGAGAAATCCCCTCGTTTTACAGGTAATAACTGGGCCAAAGGTCATTACACGGAAGGCGCGGAGTTAGTTGACTCCGTCATGGACGTAGTGCGACGCGAAGCGGAAAACTGCGATTGTCTGCAGGGATTCCAACTTGCTCACTCTTTGGGCGGTGGCACAGGATCCGGTATGGGTACTCTGTTGATATCGAAAATCCGGGAAGAATATCCCGACCGCATAATGAACACGTTCAGCGTGGTGCCATCCCCCAAGGTCTCTGACACCGTTGTAGAACCCTACAACGCCACATTGTCCGTCCACCAGCTGGTGGAAAACACCGATGAAACGTTTTGTATCGATAACGAAGCCTTGTACGACATTTGCTTTAGAACATTGAAATTGACCTCGCCGACGTACGGCGATCTCAATCATTTGGTCTCGGTAAGCCGTCTGTCATTCTATTGTCTCCGTATACGCGTATAATCTCATCGACATAATTTCAGGTGACCATGTCTGGAGTAACAACGTGCCTTCGGTTTCCCGGTCAGTTGAACGCAGACTTAAGAAAATTGGCTGTCAACATGGTGCCTTTCCCGAGGTTACATTTCTTCATGCCTGGTTTCGCTCCGCTCACAGCCAGGGGTAGTCAATCTTACAGAGCCCTGTCGGTGCCTGAACTCACGCAACAAGTATGTCACACTATATATTATAAGTACTATGTGGGAAATTACTGTATACCTATTGTGTTGTAACTGTATTGCGTATTTCAACAGATGTTTGACGCCAAGAATATGATGACCGCTTGTGATCCTAGGCACGGACGTTACTTAACCGTGGCCGCTATATTCAGAGGCATAATGTCTATGAAAGAAGTGGACGAACAAATGTTGAACATTCAGAATAAGAATTCAGGGTATTAAGAACAAAAACAAAAAAAATATATCTATAGCTAGTAATAACAGTAAAAAAACTATTTTAAATGGATTTATATTTAGATATTTTGTGGAATGGATACCCAATAACGTGAAAGTCGCGGTGTGCGATATACCGCCTAGAGGTCTTAAGATGTCGGCAACATTTATTGGCAATACTACGGCAATACAAGAGATATTCAAACGCATTTCCGAACAGTTCACAGCCATGTTCCGGCGAAAGGCTTTCTTGCATTGGTACACAGGTGAAGGTATGGATGAAATGGAGTTCACTGAAGCCGAATCCAACATGAACGATTTGGTATCCGAATATCAACAGTACCAGGTATCGTGAATCGTTCTAGTAAATAAATATTACGCGAATGTTACATCTGACACTCATACCTATATAATAAAATTTATCGTAATATTTCGAAATTATGCCTGCAGGAAGCAACGGCCGAAGAAGCTGAATTTGACGATGAAGAAGTGGGCCCGGAAGAAGTGGATGACAACAAAGATTATTGAGTATTGTGTAATTTGAATTATGTACATATTTTCATGGTTATTCGACTCGTAAATTATTTATGTTGTACGTTGGCTATATTGAATTTTAATTCTTATTGCATTTATTATATGTATCGTTAGTAATTTAAAACATTTATTCAATTAAATGCTGTTTTTGAATATTAACGGTATTTTATTTATTTTTTTATTTTTTGTAAAAAAGGACAATTCTTTATCCAGGTTTTCATTGAGTTTTAGTAATTGGCATTTGATGGTTCTCTGTTGATTCTTTCATACGAACTATAGATGAATGTAGGATATTTGACATCCAGTTGTGTTTAAAAATATTGTAAAATTGATGATGAGTCATGTGTATGAGCGTTATTAATAACATGTATGTATATATTATGTATGGTTCTTGGATTCTCCCAGTTGTGATCACACTAAGAATTTCATTAGAATCAACAGTGTCAATATATATATATATATATTGAAAATCTTTCAATAGATTAATATTGTACCTATATGAGCGTTCTTGGCATATTGAAATCAAGACTTATTCTAAGGAGTTTTCTCAATATTGTGTACATATACGTCCATACGCCAATTTAAAAATAAAAAAGAAGAAAAAAATGCGTCATTAACCATCGATGAAAAACGCATTACCCATGGATAATATTATAATCGTAGGCGTGCGCAGACTTCTGTTGCTTGTGGCTAAGTAAAAAGTACCCTAACAAAATATTAGTACCATCTAAAATTGTCCATTATTTTGTCTTAAAAAAAAATTTTTTTATTAAAAATAGAAATGTTTTTAAAAACCTTGTTTCCAATTCATTAAAAAAAATTATTTCAATTATGATAAAAACTATATTATATATTAAGTATGTACTCGTAAATAAGAATTTTTCCACTTTACCGTGGTGTAATGCTACCATATTATTATACTCATTTAACCATTATTTATTAATATTTCTGGCAGGAAACGATTATCAGCATACGAGTATTAAAATATTTTCAAATAATTTGGTTAGTTTTATTAAAAATTGAACATTCTTGAATCGTGGCGTTCGACGGCCACAACGTGTATGCAGCTGCAGGTGGGTATCTGCAGAATAATTTCATTCTGGAAGTTTTCCACTGAAATTTGAAAAAAGCGTATAGTGAGTCGACGTCTTTTGGCCTTTACTGCTCAGTAACTTACACAAACTTTTCCATCGATATTATGTAAAATATTATCAAGGACGTTAAAAACAGATAATTTTTTAAAACCATTGAATTATATAATTGTACACGTTATAAATACGTATAAATATGCGTTTATATTACAAACAAAAGATATTCGTAGAAAAAATGTACGCACTCATGAAGCAATCTTCACTCGATTCAAACGAAATATCATTTTATTAATTCCTTTGGCGTTCCATTAGCACTTATAAATCCCAAACTGATTAAAACTGGTAAGATATAATATCGCATTCGTGTGGCTACCATAATAATCTGGCGTGTTTTACGAATGACGCGTACAACAATTGATTTGGCGACCAAAACAATAATTTCTAATTTATATTGTAATATAACATATGAAAAAAAAATATTATACAATATAGGACTTTTAAAATTTCGTGAAATTTTCGCGACATAATATTTTATCGACGTGAAACATAAAAACGAATCCCACGATCTTTAGAAGAAAAAAAAATTTGCCCAAGACATAAATGTAGATTATAAAAAACTAATATTAAAAAATAAATCATTAATCGCTACGTAAGACCGGCGAGATTTCGGCAATTAGTTTATATCGCAAACGTGCCGATTTTTATTTTTTTTTTGTCGTTAAAATATTTTAAGAAAATCGAAAATTTCAATATTACGAAACGTTTCGAATTTATTCGTATTCCGCCGACGTTATATATAATCATTTACATTATAATCGCTTCAATAACGGCAACGTTCGATTTTGTTGAATAATATTGTTTTTCGGTCGTCCTTTTCGTCTGGCGAAATAATCGTGTTTTAGAAATTGAAATCTTACTATTAAATTCCCAGACTGTTGTACACGAATCGACGAGGACTATATAAAATGGGCTACGTCTGTGGTGCAGCGCGTGGCTTTTTTTTTCGTTTTGATTAATAAATTTTGTAGTCGCCGCAGAGTGAAAACAAAAATGTACGCGCATTATTTAAATAACCGCGATTTAATACGGTAAAAAAAAAACAGATACTGCCCTAAATGATGCACGCAGAATCGTAACAGGATGTTTAAAAAATACACCTATTGAAAGAGTGTACTATTATTGGCAGTATTAGCGCCTCCGTGTCAATAAGACGACTAATTGCCACTAACTTAGAGAAACGTAAACAGACGAATGATCCGAGACATCCCGTGTACGGACAGATGGCTACGATTTTCCGACTAAAATCCAGAAGAGTTTTCTCAGAGTTTCCAACGCCTTAGAAAATGACCCCTCACAGAGCAGAATGAATGCGTGGTACGATAAAACAGCGAAAATCAGAGGTTGGACAGTACCGGCAGAACACCTACCACCAGGGCACGAGTTACAATGGCAGGTGTGGAAGACACTAAACCGATTGAGAGTGAGAATCGGAAGATCTAAAGACAATACGTTTAAATGGGGTTACCTTAGTAATCAGGATACCTCTCGCAGCTGTGGAACACTATACTGCAGACGATGGCACACCGCGACTGGTATGCCCCGCGATGGCGCCAGGACCCTGTACACAAGAGGATTTGACTCTGGCCAATCAGAAAGCCACGGACGCGGTCCGATACCGGGCAAATGAAAACGTCTAGTCGACATATATGTATGAAGCCTGACACGAAAAAACAAAACGTTAAAAACGCGTTTTGCTGAAAACGAAATACGAATTTGAAAAACAATAATTTTCACCGTCGACGAAGTTGCTTTGCTGCTTTGCTTTGGAGGGATGGCTATGCCTTTTCCTATACCAGGCTTGCGCCTCTACTAGGGGATGGAAGTGGGGGACTGTTAGTTAGTTGGTCGGTCTGCTCAAGTTAATGGGTACGGTTTTGGTAAGTGTTTTGTTGTCGGTAGGGAGTGCGTTTTTCCAAGAAGTGTGGATGTGCTTGTGGTCGGAAAAGGAGTTTTTGTAGAACATCGTTTTGGACTGAGTTTGAATTGATTCCTGGATTGATTTGAAGTTTGTAGATTTATGAAGGATCGAATTTTTGACGATAGTAGGTAACCCCGTTATCGTACGGATGCCGATGTTCTGGACGGATTCGATGCGTTTCCAATGTGAGCGACCAATGAAGGGCGCCCAAGAGGATCCAGCATATAGGTAAGGATGGGGGATACGTAAAGTTTGAGTAAGTTGTCGAATTTTCGAATATTTTGGCGATGGAGCTTCAACCACTAAATACGTTTCTCCCGAAAAAATTTCGCTTTTCGACCTAACGGTAATCGGCCGGTTGCTATAATACCCGCGGTAGGTACAAATAAACGGTTTTCAGTGAGATTCGCCTTAAAATATCCGGAACGACAACAACGATTACCGCCATGAACGTCACGTTGCCCGTTCGGATGGAAACGGTAGTTTTTTTTTTCTAGGGCATAAAACGCTCGTCGTGCCGAGGAGGATTCCGAATTTTTCATTTTGTATTTAATTTTTTTTTGCGAACGCGTTTAAATTACGCGATCGATCGTTTTTATTAGTATATATAGGTACGATAAGTGTTTCGATTCCAGGTTTTCGATATTTAAATATATCGAACCCGAACCGAAGTAAAAAAAAAAATCTTTAAACGATTTGATTTTCAAAATATTTAGAACGACTATGAATATCCGATAGATTTAAAAGTTAAATCGAATTATAGTTATTAACAGTTAATTAGTAAAGCGTAAAATAAACGACTACCAATAATAATATTAATATACGACAGAATATCGTACCTTATTGATTTGCCATATTATATTAATACTAATTTACAACTGAGTATTTAAAAAAAAAACCAAAACAATCGATTTTTGGATCTTAATACTGCCAACAACGACGTAATGTTGGTATGAGAAAGATTCGAATTTTTTCCGCCAGTATAGTCCACCGATTCCGACGCACCGAAAACAGTAATCGGACTAATCGATAATAATAGGTACATGAAATCATAGTAAATTGAGGTGAAATTACTTTCTACCAAAAAAAAAAAATATATACGAGTATATCTGTTGTAAACCGGGTTTTCTGATTCCGTTTTACAATACATACTTATGTGTGTGGTTTGCCGAATTTCCAAATACGATTGAAGATTAACACAATAAATTGTATTCAAAACAATAACGCGTATATATTTGGATTAATGGGCTGTATAGCTGGCAGCTCTCTGTGTGCTGAGTCATAATGACAAATAAGATTATTTTAATGATTATAAGATAAATATAATATTATATCTAAAATAACAATTAGTATATTACGAGTATAATAATTAATTCTGGTGTGTCACACGAACAAGGTTCACGACAGAACGAATTATATTTTATACCTGGACCGAATTTTTGTTTTTTTGTTTTCGAAAAATTCTTGTGGAATTTCGTTTTCCGATATTCGAACTGTCCGTAACATCACTATACCTACTAATTTTTATATGATATCATTATTGTCGGAATAAAGATTTTTCGAAGTCATATTACACACAAACCTCGACGTACAGTCGATTGTATGTATATATAACGGACATTTTCGTCCAATGTTTTTCGCTTTTTATAAAAAAAATTTCTTTTTTTTTTCTTTCTTCAATATACACTTGCAGTACACCACCAATCGGTTTTGTTGATTTTTCTCAAAATTTAGTAACTATATTATAATATTCAGTGCAAACCATCGGTTCTTTTTTAATCCGAGCTGGTCGATTCGTGTACGGTTTTAGACACGACGATATAATAAAAGTCAAAATACCCCGCGCGTATAATATAATGTGTTGTATGCGAAGAAGTATAGACTTGAAAACGCGGCGGAGAAGAAATTTATAGCGTTTTTCGCGCCAACGCAATAAAAACACATAATAATATGTTATATAGAATTCAATTTAAAATTGCCAATATTATCGAAAATTCCGGTTTTGTGTTGGTTATTTAATCGTTATACACACACACCGGAACGATATAAAAAAATAGTTTATTTAAATCTCGATTATTTTCGAGATGCTGAATTATATTTTATAGCGTATGCTCGTAAAAAAAAAAAAAATTTTACGTTTTCTTTTCTCCGTACATTTCTCAGCGCGTTAAAAATATATTCAAATAAAACGAATATTTTTTTAAACGCCTCTTTTTTATTTTATACACTCCGAGCTGTTCGGTTCGTTTCTCTCTCTCTCTCTCTCTCTCTCTCTCTCTCGCAAATGAATACCTTCGTTTTTATACGTGTTTTTTTACGGTTTTTTTTATGACGCGTTATCTGTGTTAGACGTTTCAACATTAAATTCGTTGTCGCAACGCGTTTCGCGTTACAAAATCTTCTCGTTTCCTATACATATATTCCACAACGGGTTAGGTTCTCATGTTCCTATTTTTACCACCAATTACGCACGTATAACTGTAACAACCCTGTCACCGGTTTAAAATTAAAAAAAAAAAATCACTCGTTTCTCCGCCAAATCGTCCTCGAGCATTTGCGTATTAAATAGCATATACACAGTGTGTCCAATAAGTTTTAGTGGCTAGAAAATCGGTACTACTAACGCTATATTCATGAAATTTTGGGAACTATAGTAACTACAACTTTATTCTCTCCCCCCATACGAAGTTACGAGTCCATCGGATCACATGTAGCTCTTCAGTGTAGCGATTCGCGTGATAGTACTCGTATCAAAGTGGTCGCGCGGTCATAAAATCGCGATGAATAAAAATGGTTCCCATTCAAGTCAATCTTTAATTTGGGAAACAGGAAGTAGTCAGGGGACTCAAATCAGGTGAGTACGGCGGGTGGCTGAGCACAGGAACCATATTTTTGACCAAAAATTGAGTGTTAATCGCCGCAGTATGCGCTGGCGCGTTATCGTGCGAGAGGAGAAAAGGACGATCTCTCCACTGCAACTCGGATCTAACACACGCAATCCTTTTGCAAAGGCGATCCAACACTTGTAGGTAGAATGAAGCATTCGCAGTAGTAATTTGAGGAACAAATTCTTTGTAGACGATGCCTTATTTGGAGTATAAAAAAAAACGACCGACATATTGTACCTTAATTTTTGATTTTTGAAAACGGGATTTTTTTTTAGTCGTGACGAATTTTTGGAGATCCACACAGCCCTTTGGCGTTTCGTTTCAAGATCATAGGTAAAACACCAACTTTCGTCACCCGTAACAATAAATTCAAGAAAATTCGCCTGTGTTTCAATCGTTTCCAACAAGTCATGTGCGTGAAAAATTTTTGTTCATCGTGAAATTTTGACCGCAACCACTTTGATATTATCACGCGAACTGCTACTAAACAGCTACATGTAATCCGATGGACTTGATATTTCGCGTGGGAGAAGAGGACGGTTGTAGTAATTATTTTCCAAAATTTCATGAATATAGTGCTAGTAGTACCGACCTTATAGCCACAGTCTTAAAACTTATGGGACACACTGCAGTGGCGTCATTTCAGTTTTCGAAAGGGGGAGGCAAAAGGTTTAACCGACCCGTTTAACTACTATTTTCCACTCACATTTAGCTCAATACGATTTCTGTTTTACATAATTTTGATATTTTCGTTATCATGGGCACGAATCACCCGATATTTTTTATTATTTATTTGGAGTGGGGGGGGGGAGGAAATTCATTACTTTGTCAGCTATATTAATCGTATCATAAAAAACTATATATAGTACATATGAGATTCAAGTTTTGAAGTTTCCCTTGTCGCGACATTAAACATGTTAGAAATGACGTTTTGTGACCAGTTCTGAGCATTTTGTTTAGTTTCTTCCTATCTTTCTCGCCGCCTTGGTCATACAACCTTTAGCTACAGATTTGGTTAGAATAACTATTGTTTAACATCATCTCGGCACAAATCATGTCGGCCCACGGGGGGCAAATGCCCACCCTGCCCCCCACCAAATGACGCCACTGACACACTGTGTATACTTATATTGACAAATTTCAATCGCATACTGCGAATAGAATAACTATTCGATATAACACAAAATGTCTATTTCCAATATTGTGCAGAAAAAAGGTAGTGAATACTGCAGCGGTTAGGTTGTCGTCAGACTCTAGTTATTCAGACACCGTAGATTTTCGAGTTTTATTATTGTTTGTTAAAATAGCAAACGCTGTGTTCGAAAAACGACTCTGATGAGCGACGTCAGTGTAGTTTTTAATAATAATGAATACGATTGTCGTACGCTTTGAGTTAAAAAAAAAAAAAACAAAATTTTTCCAAAACGAGTATGACGGCCGCAATATTTCGTTTCTCCGATTTTCGGGTTGTTTCGAAATACTACCTACTGGGAAAATCGAAAAACGTGTCGAATAAAATACCGAAACGCACGAATAATTCACCGAATTAAAAAAAAATATATATTTTAAAAAACAAAAACAATAATCGTTTTAAAACCAATACATTCCTCGCACTTCATTCAAAATGTAAAAAAAAAAAATTTTTATAAAATATTGCTTAGAATATACCAATGCTATAGGATTTTTCATGAATAGCGTTATATTCTGTATATTATTATTAATAAGTCGATATTTTAGAGTACACGGCGTTATGTTGTTCGTGTTTGTATATATAATATACACGCTGTGTATACACAAATACCTATACTACCTACATATTTGATAAAACAGTTGCATTGTTAGCAAAAAATAAATAAAAAATAAAAAAAAATTGCTCGATAAACACATGTACGTACGTATAATGTATATAACGCGTACGACGATGGCTTACAGACGCGAAATAAAACGTTTACTGCGCGTGTTTATTTTGTTTTATTGAACGTGAATTATTAACGATAAGAGTCCGTTATTCAATATATCTGCTCGTTTTGTTTTTTAATTTAATTTGTCGTTCTCGTATACTCGTATACTAGTAAGCGATTTATATCGTTTTTTAACAAAATAACGTCAAAATTATCTCTGGAAACCGTTCAAGGGGGGATGGGATAAGGGTTTAAACACCATGAGCCGACTTTATTTTTGTCCTCGGCCTTTTTTTCCGCACTTTATATTATATTGTTTATTCAATAATAACTTACTGAGACTTCATCGAGATTTAGTGAAATTTATAAATATGTTTTTAACACAAGACGATGACCCGAAAACTTTTAAAAGTAAGTTCACAAAAATATTTTTATAAACGCGCACGTACGACGACGGGCAAGAACGACCGAAAGGAAATCGACTGAAAACGAAATTCGTGAGAAGATTTATTATTTCGTTTAGAATCGCCAATAATAATAGTGGCGGACGAGTTGGTATTATCATTATTATTATGGCGCGATGATCACGTCCGATCGCAGTTCTCTCACTGAATAAAAACTTATTATTATTATTATTATATAAAATAGACGTGTATAAACAACGTTTGTGCATATATTATAGTGACGGTCGAGTATTCACGAGTCGACTTGAACTACATTCAAATTATATATATATATGTGAAGGCCCTCGCGGTAAGCTGCAGTTCACCGCAGTTGCCACAAACATAAAATTATCTGGACCAGAGAAACGAATATAGAAACGCCTCGTTAAACGAATAGGCGTTTAAAAAAAAACTTTAAAGTTCTAAAATTATTCGATACTCGGAATATATATATATATAAAAAACAGTTGTTCGATTATACAGTGAACGTCGTTACAATAAAAGTACATTTAAATAATACAAATATAAATATTTGTATGTTTGCGCTGGTATATTCACTGTATACAGTGGGCGACAACGGCCTTCCGCCGTTTCATTCGGCATGTCCGTTTTCACCGTACATAGGTATTGTACATATTATGTATGTAAATATTGTCTTTCGCGGATGCCTGCAACCGGTTGCGAGGTAATTTATATACTTATAATATAATATATTAGGTATTTTATTTATTATTATAACGGATGTCGAACGACAATATTTCAGTACAATACTGCAACGAGACAAATATATTTTTACAACAAGTGAATATTAAAATATATATCTTACAAAAGTAATAAAGACAACTGGGAATTTAAATTAATAATTATTATTAGTTATACGCTATACTACTGACATGCGTAAATTCATAGTAATAACATTAAAAATCAAAATTACAGTTGTTTAAATGACGCGAAGCGTCCTACGTAAATGATGGTTATAACTTATATCCGTATAGACTATAGAGTGTTACGCGAAAGAGAGAGAGAGAGAGAGAGAGAGAGAGAGAGAGATTTCCAGAGAGAAAACGAAAAGTAATTTTGGATAGGAGATCGGGTGCATCTTGGATAACGTGGTGAGTTAAGAACCGTAAAATATTAGGCATTTAAAAAAAATAACGTTGAATGTAATCGATGGCGTCGCGAGATGTTTTGTTATTAATACAAAACGATACATATTTAAGTAATATATAATTATACGACTAAATAATAATATATTATAACAGATGTTTTTAACGTTTAAAATGGAAATTGCGTAATTTTAATTATATATATGCGCGAGTAAAAAAAAAAAACGATTAAATATTGTGACACACAGGCTGCACGTTATATATATATATTCAACAGCACTCATCGAATGTCCGAAGTGTAGTTTATAATATAAACACCGCACCTATATAATATTGTGTATAACGTTTGAATAGACTGTGAATGATTAAAATGACCTAAAAAAAAATTATTCAATATTATAAATATTCGTTCCAATGTCCGTTCGCAAACCGAACGTGTGTTTGCAGTTTCAGCGTAGAGTTCGTTATTATTATTAATAATTGCGCGCACTCATCAGTAGTACATGCGTATAATAAGGATTCGATAAAAAATTGCACGAAAATACAGCGTTTCTTTCAACAACATTGCAGCCGCACGACTGCACGAGTTCAATGGATAAACTCTTCGCAGATTTAATCATAAACAGATGTACGATAGTATAATTTATCGTTCATTGTATTTTATCGGCAATTAGTTTCTAAAGGGTCCGGATGATTAGGAAAACAATTTTCGACGTCCAGATATATCTGAACTGAATATTAGTTAATGGATGTATTTATTTTTGTATTAAAAACGCGATTTAGGTGAATAATTTATTAGAATATAATATAAGGTTTAGTAACAATAATAATAATAATAATATACAATTTTATACTTTAATGAGAGAAACGACATCTTTTGTTCTGAATTTAGTATTCTCGGAGAACAACTAACGCGCAGAGTGTTTTCAAGACGAAGAGAATCGGTTAATCTTGAACGATTTTTGTTCTTCAAAAAGGTCCTTTTGGAGAACGGATTATGTGCGTGGAGCCATCCTGCATATGCTTAAACGGCCGATAAACAATGAATGCCATCAAATACATCCTAAAATAGATCAAATATCAATTACTTGTTGATTGTTTAACATATTAGTATAGTTATTAAAGTAGTTAGTATAGTGAAATATTTTTTGCGGTCCATTTGTTTCCCGTCCGCGGACCGGATTCGGCCTATTGCCGACCACTGTTTTATGGATGTATCGACTGCCGACAGCTGAGGATGACAAATTTTAAGAACGAATTATTACTGTCGCTCAGGTGTATCGTTTTCACCGCGATTTTAATTGTTTATCGAAATCAAAGGGAATTCATAATCGAGGACGCGTCTAAAACGTAATATTCCCAATTTTTTATCGTTTAATTTAACTATTTATTCGATTTCGAGCAAACGCTATCAAATACAGAGATTTCACACGAATTCGGACTGAGAAAAACAACATCGAACAAACAATATTCGCGAGTAATAATGTGTTTCTGATTGTGTAAAAACACCGAGAGAAAAGGACGTTTTCCGGGTGAATTCGACTCGCGACAGAACAGACAGTACGCTTATTTATAATAGTCATTTCTCAATGTGCTTCGTTATGGAAAAAATAATAATTTCTGTCGGTACACATCGTCGTATAGACAGTTAACGGATTTCATACGTACGTATGACGGACTATAAATTTCCATATTCGAAAAGAGTTTTTTCACTCTCTCTCATCTCCACATTTTTCTTTGCCGACTCACCGTTGTCATTATATACACCGCGAGTGTATCTCCTCTATTCATGCGTATCGAGATGTATGCGAACAAAGAGATGTGTTGAAGAGACGTTATATAGAGGAACTGTATTGGAAAACGTTAAAAAGGCCCCGTGAAATATAAACGAGTACGCGAGTACGTAACGGGAAAATAAAAATCGTTTTTAGCGCCTAATCCGGAGTCGTATAATATTGTCTAGGTAGTATGATAATATTATAACATTCGTACAAAGCCGTTCAAAAATTTTTTTTGTTTCGCGGCGCCATTTTGGAACTGATTTGTTCTCATATGGCGTCCTTGATAAAACCGATGACCCTTTTTTTATATATATATGTATATATAAAAGAGATCAATGATCGAATAGCATGCGGTAATCGATGCTACTATAGTATTATGAAATTACTTAAATCAAAACTACTATCACGCAACTCAAAGATACTATTGTACCACAGTTATCTACGACCAATAGTCACATATGCGAGTGAAACTTGGTCACTGACCAAAGGAGATACCAAACGCCTAATTTCCTTCGAAAGAAAGGTACTGAGGAACATATACGGCCCGATATATAATGCAGACTCACAAACATATGAGAGAAGAACAAATCTAGAACTACAAGACCTATATAATAGGCCAAATATTATTTCATTTATAAGAAGCAAACGTCTAGAATGGTTTGGTCACGTATGGAGGGCAGACGGACAAGTGTTGAAAGAAGTTCTAGTTAACAAAATAAACAAAAAACGTCCATTAGGAAGACCAAGGACCCGATGGGTGGATGTCGTGGCCCAAGACATTAAATATATAAAAGAGGACTCGGTTTTTGACGACGCATATGATAGGGAGAAATGGAGAGGTTATGTGATGGCAGCGATGGCTCTTAATGGGCTGACAAGCTGATGAAGAAGAAGAAGAAGAAGAAGAAGAAGATATAAAAAAAGAGTAAATAAAATAGGAACAAATTGTAATAATACGGAAATATTTATTTCATTATACAAATAATATTTATAAATTTATTTATTGAAGACGTTAAATCAATAGAATGGATTGCAATTCACTGTACATTTTTGCAAATCTCGAATCAGACTAAACACAGCCACTCTCGTTTCTTTTTCCACATTGATTTTTCTTCGATGTACTATATCGTTTTTATCGCGGCGACCGCCGAAAATCCAGCTACACAAACATTGCAGCCGCACGACTGCACGAGTTCAATGGATAAACTCTTCGCAGATTTAATCATAAACAGATGTACGATAGTACCTATAATTTATCGTTCATTGTATTTTATCGGCAATTAGTTTCTAAAGGGTCCGGATGATTAGGAAAACAATTTTCGACGTCCAGATATATCTGAACTGAATATTAGTTAATGGATGTATTTATTTTGTATTAAAACGCGATTTAGGTGAATAATTTATTAGAATATAATATAAGGTTTAGTAACAATAATAATAATAATAATATACAATTTTATACTTTAATGAGAGAAACGACATCTTTTGTTCTGAATTTAGTATTCTCGGAGAACAACTAACGCGCAGAGTGTTTTCAAGACGAAGAGAATCGGTTAATCTTGAACGATTTTTGTTCTTCAAAAAGGTCCTTTTGGAGAACGGATTATGTGCGTGGAGCCATCCTGCATATGCTTAAACGGCCGATAAACAATGAATGCCATCAAATACATCCTAAAAATAGATCAAATATCAATTACTTGTTGATTGTTTAACATATTAGTATAGTTATTAAAGTAGTTAGTATAGTGAAATATTTTTTGCGGTCCATTTGTTTCCCGTCCGCGGACCGGATTCGGCCTATTGCCGACCACTGTTTTATGGATGTATCGACTGCCGACAGCTGAGGATGACAAATTTTAAGAACGAATTATTACTGTCGCTCAGGTGTATCGTTTTCACCGCGATTTTAATTGTTTATCGAAATCAAAGGGGGAATTCATAATCGAGGACGCGTCTAAAACGTAATATTCCCAATTTTTTATCGTTTAATTTAACTATTTATTCGATTTCGAGCAAACGCTATCAAATACAGAGATTTCACACGAATTCGGACTGAGAAAAACAACATCGAACAAACAATATTCGCGAGTAATAATGTGTTTCTGATTGTGTAAAAACACCGAGAGAAAAGGACGTTTTCCGGGTGAATTCGACTCGCGACAGAACAGACAGTACGCTTATTTATAATAGTCATTTCTCAATGTGCTTCGTTATGGAAAAATAATAATTTCTGTCGGTACACATCGTCGTATAGACAGTTAACGGATTTCATACGTACGTATGACGGACTATAAATTTCCATATTCGAAAAGAGTTTTTTCACTCTCTCTCATCTCCACATTTTTCTTTGCCGACTCACCGTTGTCATTATATACACCGCGAGTGTATCTCCTCTATTCATGCGTATCGAGATGTATGCGAACAAAGAGATGTGTTGAAGAGACGTTATATAGAGGAACTGTATTGGAAAACGTTAAAAAGGCCCCGTGAAATATAAACGAGTACGCGAGTACGTAACGGAAAAATAAAATCGTTTTTAGCGCCTAATCCGGAGTCGTATAATATTGTCTAGGTAGTATGATAATATTATAACATTCGTACAAAGCCGTTCAAAAATTTTTTTTGTTTCGCGGCGCCCTTTTGGAACTGATTTGTTCTCATATGGCGTCCTTGATAAAACCGATGACCCTTTTTATATATATATATATATATAAAAGAGATCAATGATCGAATAGCATGCGGTAATCGATGCTACTATAGTATTATGAAATTACTTAAATCAAAACTACTATCACGCAACTCAAAGATACTATTGTACCACAGTTATCTACGACCAATAGTCACATATGCGAGTGAAACTTGGTCACTGACCAAAGGAGATACCAAACGCCTAATTTCCTTCGAAAGAAAGGTACTGAGGAACATATACGGCCCGATATATAATGCAGACTCACAAACATATGAGAGAAGAACAAATCTAGAACTACAAGACCTATATAATAGGCCAAATATTATTTCATTTATAAGAAGCAAACGTCTAGAATGGTTTGGTCACGTATGGAGGGCAGACGGACAAGTGTTGAAAGAAGTTCTAGTTAACAAAATAAACAAAAAACGTCCATTAGGAAGACCAAGGACCCGATGGGTGGATGTCGTGGCCCAAGACATTAAATATATAAAAGAGGACTCGGTTTTTGACGACGCATATGATAGGGAGAAATGGAGAGGTTATGTGATGGCAGCGATGGCTCTTAATGGGCTGACAAGCTGATGAAGAAGAAGAAGAAGAAGAAGAAGAAGATATATAAAAAAAAGAGTAAATAAAATAGGAACAAATTGTAATAATACGGAAATATTTATTTCATTATACAAATAATATTTATAAATTTATTTATTGAAGACGTTAAATCAATAGAATGGATTGCAATTCACTGTACATTTTTTGCAAATCTCGGAATCAGACTAAACACAGCCACTCTCGTTTCTTTTTCCACATTGATTTTTCTTCGATGTACTATATCGTTTTTTATCGCGGCGACCGCCGAAAATCCAGCTACACACAAACGTCATGTCGAGAACGGAATTAAAATACGTAGTCGAGCCTTGTCGCATAAAAGAGTTCATTCGTCTTTTATCGAAATCCAAAATTTGGTCAATTCCGTATTGCTAAATTTCGCTTTCAGACTATATTGTCGCAAGACAACTCAGTATATGACTTTACATTCTTCGGTAGAAATAAATCTAGACGGTGCGCAATGGAGTCGATTGGATTTTGAATCCATGCAAATTTATCAACGTAACGCGGTATTTTTCATAATCACATTGAGTTATATCTTAATCGACATAATCGTAATCGTTTTTTTATCGTATTTTCAGACCAGATACCGGTCGGAATCGACCCCCGGCCATAAGACATATCAATGGCAATATGATATTACTAACAAAAATTGAGACAATACACAAAATATTTTTTAAATGTTGGGTCTGTTCTCTTCTCACCAGTAGTTATTGGAAAATTTTGTCACCTCACCGGTTAATATATAATATACATTATTATATATGATGTATAGTAAATAGTAATATATAGTATATATATACCTATTGAATCGTTCGAGTAAATTATTATTATTTTTTTCATTCACGCTCAGAAATCGGCACGTTCTACAATACATTATTATTATTATAAGACCGGGTCGGTCGTGGAATTTTTTTCCTTTTTTTTCTCCCCTCAATATGACGTATTTATATAATAATAATAATAATACTCTTCCCGCCGTTTGTGTGTAACCCTATGCCCTGCTGTAAATCTGTCCATTACTCGTCTTGTACGCGATATAATATACAAGAATTATTTTCGCCGCACCCTCAACAGACAGCGAACAAACACAGCGCAGACGCATGCAGTGCACATGCCATGTACTGCCCGAGATACCGCTAAACAATGGACGAGTTTCCTGACAAAAGGGACCGTCGCTCGCCAGTACATCGCGATGGCGACCTCCAGTCTCTGCGTCCCTTTTTTTTTAAAACCTTAAGCCGGCAGAATTCACAGTTATACAGGGCGGTTTCAAAAAAAATTCTTTTCATCACGAGCCATTATATTGACACCAAGATTTTCTACAAATTCGATTTCGGCGTTTTATACGTTTATTTCGTTAAATGTAATAGACGATTTTTCAAATCGTGCACTCCTATTTGACTTTTTGAAATTAAAACGACGAACTACGCGTGTGCTTGGAAAATCGCTTTTTCGATATTTCATTTATGAATAATAAATTACTCAAATATTTAAGTGGTTTTTCGCGTAGTTCGGTGGAAACTGCAGTATGTGTGTCTGAAAATATTTCTGATAGAGATAGTATCATCCTGCACGAGGGTGTAAATTTTCAATATATCGTTATACTGTATAACGCGGTAGATACATGTCAATTTGTTTTGCACCGCATCTTAAATTTAAATTATTCTTTGGGAAAAATTCGTGTAGGGTTTTTAAATACGTGTAAATTCGCTGCACGACAGAAATTCGTTCAGAATTTTTTATTAAAATCATATGGATTTATGTAGCTGTATAATAATAATAATAATAATAATAAAAAGAGGAGGCGGTAAAAATATTGAAATTATTTAGAAAATTGTACGTTGAGATGTATAAATAATTTTCCAAAATATAATCTGGATTATAATAAAAATATCACTCTGTACATAATATACATAATATGAATAGTGGAATAAAATCATTTTAACCGTCCGTTCGAAGCGAGTTCTCAAAAACCTCGTCGAAATTCAATAATTATATAATTCTATTTAAAATCATTTACTATATATAAAAAAAAAAAAAAAGACAGATGTCTTATATATAAATAATGTATTTCTCGCAAATGCGTAGAAAATAATATTAAAACGCGAATACAGAAAATAAGACGTTAATAATATTATAATACGTATAGGTAATATTTAAATTTTTAACAGTAAATTGTATAGTATTATTCTATCATATCGTGTAAAACTCGATCAGCATAATGGTGCGGTAATAAAATTTAATTTTACAACGGTCGTTGAACGCGCAAGACTATAATATTATAACGTGCTCATATTATAATCAGTTGATAATATTGAGTAAATACAAAAAAATATGTGTGTGTGTACGTGTATTGCATAAAACATTCAATATGTGTATATCGAAAAGATGATTCTTTTTTTTTCTTCTTTTAGTCTATATGCCAATGTAGAAATAAAGAAAACTGATTTGTCAATGCGTTTTCAATATATTCCTATGAATCGTACGTGTATGTAATACAGTGGCGTAGGTACTACGAAGAGGGCTTTCAAAAACAGAAAAAAAAAACACCTTATTTTTCGAAAGTAAAACGAATGGAATAAAAGTGGATAGAAAATAATAATCAAATCGCATGAACAATAATAATTAAAAATAAAAAATTTAAATAGATAGAATAATTTATCGATATAGAATTTCGCCTATAAATATATATTATTATCAGGAATCGGATTTTATAGCACTACAAATACTGAAATACGCGCTATAATGACACAAAAAAATCTTAAAATATGCCCCAAAAACAGTAAAAGGAGCAAAAAATAAAAAATTATGAATTATATTTTAAGGTACGCTCGAACTGCTAAGATACCGCGATTATTTAATACCTAAAAATAAAAATATAATATGAAATATCTAATGAAATGTCGATTTGGGTAACTTTTCTTACCTTCTTAAGGTCACGAGATTTATGCAAAATACAATATAATTTAAATTTATTGCGTATTGGTGGCAAAAAAAAAAAAAAAATGGCACCAAAACTGGGAAAATAGTATTAAAACCCAAAAACGCTTAAAACATGCAAAAATATGCAATTCAGAATTTTATAATTGGAAACGTTGACTTGTATAAAAAAAAAATGTATAGCTTATACTCTGCAATTTTTATCTGTAATCAATTATAATTAGCAAATGCTATAGAATCCGAGCCCTGATTATTATTATTATTAATTATTATTACAATGACTAGTCAGAAAATAATAGTAAGGGAACGAACGGCACAAAAAAGTAATCACGTTTACGTCATCACTCATTTAGATTTTATCAATCAGAAGTCAATATTGATTAATATTATTGATTCGGTGAGAATTTTTTAAAATGAAAAAACGTTCCGCTCGTGTCCATTTAAATAATAGATTGTTGTCAGGGGTTCGAAAAATATATAAGCAGTTTATACGAGTATATACGTAGAAAAAAAAAAAAAACGTTGAATGCAAATAGTATATAGTTATACCACCGTAATTTTTTTTTTTATGTTTTTCGATTTTCTCAGTAATTTATTTATAAGCATAACATTGAAAACTGCTAAAAAGTCGCGGGAATAAAAGAACCGGTAAAATTCTTTTTACAAGTTTAGACGCATATAATCCATTATATTATATTTATCGTCGTATTCATTGTGGTTACAGTGAACCACACAATCGCTCATACTACGATTTTTCGAATGCAATATAATAATAAAACACCAAAATAACCTCTGTGTTTAAAACACAGTGACTACGACCCGATATCTACAGCTGCATCCGCGGCCCGCTATCGTTTTACGTTGTTTCAAAAGCGTTTTTGAAATTTAAAATTACCATAAGTTTTATTTACGCTGTATTACAATACGGTCGCGTCCGAGTTCAGAGTACGCGTTAAACAGCTTTTAAAAACCGTCCTGACGGCCGTTTTTGAAATCCGAGTGGAAATATTTTTGAAGACAAAAATTAACACGTCTATGTGTACTCGTATAAGATTTATAACTGTATAGGAAAGCGTTACACACATGCGACGTATCGATTATTATTTTTAATATTATATTATCTGCAGAATTACATTTTACTCGCTCATATAGTACCTATTACGCGCTGTCGAGTGTGTGGTACATAATAAAAGCACTTTTAAAAATTCAAGTGGCCGGTTCAGGTAGGTACATAAATATTATACAGTGGCGTATTATACGTTCAAGAATTTATAACCTTGCCAATGACTTGCAGCGCGAATTTTCGTACATGTAACTCTATACATACGCATTTTGTACTCGATAATGCGAAATACGCGTAAAGTACTCGTAATATCTGGACCGATAAATTTTAACTACAACACCAAGACCGACAAAATATAGTACGGTCCGCAGTAGCGAATCTAGGATTTTTTTTTCGAGGAGGCCCAAATTTTTTATTTTGTAAGCACATTATGTATTTAGGATTTGATGTTGGCCCTTCAAATGAAGTATTACTCAAATTTTTCCAACACGAAAAAATTGAAAAGCATACATTAATATTAAGAGTATATTTAATTTTCGAAAACGAAAAACGTGAGACGCGTATGCGATTCACGAGAGGATAACAAAAGAGAAAAAAAAAAAATCCCTTTAAAAATTTATCGTCCCACAAAAATGCGCCACTATGCACAAACAGGGTAAGGTGTCTTCAGGGAGGGGGATGGGGAAGTGAAAGTGGCAGTCTCCCCAAAAATGGTATTTTTTTAAACCAAAAGACAACACTATCGATTGGTGATTTATTTTACATCGGTAAAATGAAATGGGTATACGATCAGTTGAAACCTATTGATTATTGAAGTTAATTTATGTCTTTTTTCCGGACCTCTGTAGATATGTAAATGATAATATCGGAACGATAACAATTTTTTATTGATAAACGATGAGAAAACAACGTCAGATCGCGTCTGTTCATCTATTTGATGACGGTACACAAATGTGGACAGGACGTTGTAATGATTGCAATGTCCGACAGCAGTTTATCAATAGTGTAACGATAAATTTAATGTTTTCCTTCGTGTTCACTGTTCTTGTTTAGGTATACGGTTGTTGTTGTTTTTAGTGTTAAATTAAACTTAAAGCTTTGTATCTATTGAAATGTGTATACGTTAAAGCTTGGGTAAGAGTAAACGCTATGGAGAAAACAATAATTTTTTTCTTACATCGTGGCTTAAACGTCCAAAACACTAATGAATCGTCAGCAATGGAAAATGCATCGACACATGGCAGATTTTCACCAATATCGAAATGTTCGGATATACAATATGTACATGTATCTCAACTTGGTTACAAGAAGTCAAACGGGACAAAAACAATCAATTGGCTTGGCACCAATACTAAATATACTGTATTGAATATTGCCAAAATAATTGACCGCTTTTGCCAAATCCAAACACAAATTACGGTCTGTTGTTGTTTCATTTAATTATTTTATACATTTTCTTTTAATTTTAACACCACACACACACATATATGTAAGTTGTAAATTTTTTTCCATACATAAATATTAACATATACATTATGTTTTACGCATATTTCGTGTTTCAATGTTTATTGATTTCTATTTCAGAAATTTTTTTTTAAAAATGCGTGTATACATAAAATAATGTGTAGAGATCTCCTTCCCCCTAGAAACTGGTCTAAGGATATTACTGTCAGAGGGGGTCTCACGAAATTCCGACAAAGGCAAAGAATTTTGTTATGTTTTTTCAAAATAATTTTTATAACGACTATACCTAATAAAAGTATTTAAAATTTAATTGTAATTCTCAAAACACGTAGAAACGAATAATAATAATAATAATAAAAAAAAAATGACTATATCGTTTTTACAATGATGTGTTTTTCTCTTAAAATAAAAAACAATTACTTTGTTTTTCTCATTTTGTCCACGTGAACACTTGTTCGTGTTCGGACGATTGTATTTTATAACGTATATTTTATTATATAATAATAATATTCATTCTGTAAATGCGTTTTGTGTTCGTTGACCGCGCAAATTATGTTTTGTATTTCATAAATACCTTGAAATCTTCAAATCCGTGAATATCTTACGTAATCAATGCGAGTTTGTATACATCGTACACGTAATTTGTCCGTTATTTTATGCGAAGTTATTGTATGAAGTATTAAAATATATTTGAAAACGTACAAAAACTATTTTATTTCGGTAATGAATACATAGGTCACGTTTAAGTAAAAAAATAAATAATAATAATAAAGTCAATATAGTCCTCCGAGAATAAATGGATCTCCATTACGGTCAAATCAGACGCGGAGTAACTAAAAATTCCACTAGAAACCGTACAGGACCGTACCCAATTCCGAAAGACCTGCACGTTGCAAGGTGTATCCTCAGAGTGCCTCACCAGCAAGAAGACACCGAACCCAAGTGGACGGAGCTCGCACACAGTCGGAAAACGAAAGCCTTCTGGGCCGGGAAGAAACAGAAGACCCGTGTAAACAGAGTCAAAACGAGCCCCGTGGTCCTAAGTGGGCCCAAACGATTCGAAAAAAGGCAATATATTAGTATATATTGAACAAATGAAGGAAATGTAACTAAATTTTTATACCATTAAATTATCGAACACGAATAACGGCGGTCTCTAGGTAACTTTCATGAATACGAATTGCGTATTATTACAATAGATTTCGGGTTCGGGTGCTCCAAAAAAAAAAAAAAAAGGCTATTCGACCAATGGTAATGAAATAACTCATATTATAACTTAGTAGGTTTTTTTTTTTTATCATAATAAAATATGCCGAAAATTGTAGCTAGTTAGACTATATTATATGTAGTGTCGTAATTCGCAATAGCCACACCTCGCGCGTGAAAAAAAAAACCTATAAAACACCGAATAAAACAAAAGTTTGTCGTCAGATCTGTGTGGCACAACTCTGTACATAATATATTTGTATTATGTATAATAGGTACGTTGCTTCGCAGGACGATAACCTCTCGATGCCGGTTATAACGGCTGCTGCGAAAGACTGTGGATATAATAATCGTATAAGTTTCCAGTCGATATATTATTATAATAATATGGCGTATACACACACACACACACACACATACACAGACCATTCGAACGAAAGCGTAGAACGGATTTTGCTAATTCCATGTCATTTCGTTTCTCGGCCACATTATAATATACACGTACTCGTATATATATATATATATATGCAGACATAAACGCGTACGTATATAGACAGCTGCTGCTGACAAGGTCGGTTTGTTTAGGTGCCCCCCGCCGGTAGGTTTTCTTTCCACGCGCATTCCATCTATAAAACAAGTTGGTTTAACATATATATTGTAATTTCGTGCAAAACACTACTATTCCTATAAATGTACGTATTTGGCGTTATTTTATTAAATATTTGAGTATCCGTTGGGGATTCGTTTTATTTTATTTTGTACCTTATGGTACAATTATGTTAAAACAATTTTTTTTTCTGAAAAAAAAAATCACTTTTAATAGTCGGTACGGTTACTATATATATATATAGAGTGATCGTATTTTAAAATAAAATAAAACTGGACTTTTAATTTGAAACAAAATCCTTCCGTAAATATTCGCACTGTATCACCCCAAACACTGTACATTTTTTTTTTTTATATTATTGATATTTTAAAACGGTAGGAAAGTTTCTTGCGTTTTTAAATTATATTTTACACGTAACGGTAGTTTAATTATTATTATGTAATAATTTGTTCGATAACAGTATTTAGATTTCTACGATTATTCTCGAGTTCCATCATTGCTCGAGTTTTATATTTCTCTAAAGAACTCATATGCAGCTTAATAATTCTTACTGTGCTCAAAAGAAATTCACGAAAAAACGCGTTCACGATGTGATAACTTGTTGTTTTTTCTTTTTGATCTGTCCGTAAAAACGTTTGAATGGAATATATATATATATGATTATTCCAGAAATAAACACGATGACTATTCAATAATAAATGAGTATTTTTTTTTTTTATAGAAACGTTTTATTTTTCTTACGTTTCAAAATACTTTACACAGTCTATTATATAAATCATTGGTTTAAGAACTACTTTTATACTCTTGTACCTATATTTTAACTTCTTGCCTTCGCACCGACTGTTCCGTTCAGAAATATTATTTTTGTAATTAAAGAAGTATTTGAAAATATCTTGAACGTCAGCACTCGTAGTAATGTCTATTCCTGTAATATTAATTGTATACAACAAAATGTACCTTTAAATGTACAGAAAGACTAGCTGTTATTCAGCATACGTTCAAAACGCGTCTTAAAATTGTTCTTCGATTCTCTCAATATATATATATATATATCGTAACGTACGAAACTATATACGGCATTTGTTTTCCCGTGAGCCACCGCACGCGCGCCTTCACGTCGCTGATAATTTTAATTACAGGAGACGACGATATTATACGCATAAGGCTCACTCTCTTGTCGACCGTTCGACTTTTCACTTGTCGATTTCTTCGTGTGTATGTGTGTGTTTCATTCCGTCGGCTATTTCATATTTTTTTGTTTGTTTATATATATTTAGATCTATATATATAAACATTATGATGGAGTAGAGGACCATTTCCATCCCACGCTGCGATGTCGCTGGGCGACCGAAAGGTGGAGGTGGGTCGAAAACACAATTTCGTGTTTTCGACAAACATAATATATCTACACATATATGCGTAGTGGAGTCGGCTTGTACATCTATTTTATACTTATTTTATTATGTTTTATTTATATATATCAAAAAATTTATACAAAAAATCCACGGCGCTCCGGCCATAAGGTCTCGGCCCGTGGTTGGCGACCCTATTTGATCGTCACATAACGCTCGCGGGTCATACGTTTATTTTGCCTAAGATATCCGAGACGTTACAATATATATGTACATTTACGTAAATGATTCATAACGATTAAATGAATTTAATTTATGCGGATCACGCGTAAAAATATTGTACTTACTAATATGTTCAAAAGACCAAAAATACAATATTTGTAAAAACTCGCGTTAAACGTTTGAAATTCAATACGTACAATTTATAATTGTCTATTATGAATATTGTATAAATTAGGTCAATTTATATAAATAAATCGTAATTTAAAACGTTATCTCAATATTTTGATAATTATATTCGTTATAATATTTATACATATTATGTATAATATACATACAACGTATTCTAATCGAATTCATCATGAAAAAAACGCCCATATTATTATAATACAATATAATATGATAATATCGTTTACTTATATTGTAATCGTATATCTTTAATGTATTTTAGATATTCGTCTGATATTATAATATTATCGTCTTGTTGTGTTTTCATATGTCACGTATACTTTTGATTGTTTGAAACATTACACGATTGTGTAACGACTGCGATTGTTTCACGAATCCTATGAAAAAAAAAAATAAAATAAATAAATAAATTAACGCGCACGTATTCGGAATTATAATGTGTAGAGATCTCCTTCCCCTAGAAACTGGTCTAAGGATATTACTGTCAGAGGGGTCTCACGAAATTTCGACAAAGGCAAAGAATTTTGTTATGTTTTTTCAAAATAATTTTTATAACGACTATACCTAATAAAAGTATTTAAAATTTAATTGTAATTCTCAAAACACGTAGAAACGAATAATAATAATAATAATATAAAAAAAAATGACTATATCTTTTTTACAATGATGTGTTTTTCTCTTAAAATAAAAAACAATTACTTTGTTTTTCTCATTTTGTCCACGTGAACACTTGTTCGTGTTCGGACGATTGTATTTTATAACGTATATTTTATTATATAATAATAATATTCATTCTGTAAATGCGTTTTGTGTTCGTTGACCGCGCAAATTATGTTTTGTATTTCATAAATACCTTGAAATCTTCAAATCCCGTGAATATCTTACGTAATCAATGCGAGTTTGTATACATCGTACACGTAATTTGTCCGTTATTTTATGCGAAGTTATTGTATGAAGTATTAAAATATATTTGAAAACGTACAAAAACTATTTTATTTCGGTAATGAATACATAGGTCACGTTTAAGTAAAAAAAAATAAATAATAATAATAAAGTCAATATAGTCCTCCGAGAATAAATGGATCTCCATTACGGTCAAATCAGACGCGGAGTAACTAAAAATTCCACTAGAAACCGTACAGGACCGTACCCAATTCCGAAAGACCTGCACGTTGCAAGGTGTATCCTCAGAGTGCCTCACCAGCAAGAAGACACCGAACCCATGTGGACGGAGCTCGCACACATTCGGAAAACGAAAGCCTTCTGGGCCGGGAAGAAACAGAAGACCCGTTTAAACAGAGTCAAAACGAGCCCCGTGGTCCTAAGTGGGCCCAAACGATTCGAAAAAAGGCAATATATTAGTATATATTGAACAAATGAAGGAAATGTAACTAAATTTTTATACCATTAAATTATCGAACACGAATAACGGCGGTCTCTAGGTAACTTTCATGAATACGAATTGCGTATTATTACAATAGATTTCGGGTTCGGGTGCTCCAAAAAAAAAAAAAAAAGGCTATTCGACCAATGGTAATGAAATAACTCATATTATAACTTAGTAGGTTTTTTTTTTTTATCATAATAAAATATGCCGAAAATTGTAGCTAGTTAGACTATATTATATGTAGTGTCGTAATTCGCAATAGCCACACCTCGCGCGTGAAAAAAAAAACCTATAAAACACCGAATAAAACAAAGTTTGTCGTCAGATCTGTGTGGCACAACTCTGTACATAATATATTTGTATTATGTATAATAGGTACGTTGCTTCGCAGGACGATAACCTCTCGATGCCGGTTATAACGGCTGCTGCGAAAGACTGTGGATATAATAATCGTATAAGTTTCCAGTCGATATATTATTATAATAATATGGCGTATACACACACACACACACACACACACAGACCATTCGAACGAAAGCGTAGAACGGATTTTGCTAATTCCATGTCATTTCTTTTCTCGGCCACATTATAATATACACGTACTCGTATATATATATATATATATGCAGACATAAACGCGTACGTATATAGACAGCTGCTGCTGACAAGGTCGGTTTGTTTAGGTGCCCCCCGCCGGTAGGTTTTCTTTTCCACGCGCATTCCATCTATAAAACAAGTTGGTTTAACATATATATTGTAATTTCGTGCAAAACACTACTATTCCTATAAATGTACGTATTTGGCGTTATTTTATTAAATATTTGAGTATCCGTTGGGGATTCGTTTTATTTTATTTTGTACCTTATGGTACAATTATGTTAAAACAATTTTTTTTTCTGAAAAAAAAATCACTTTTAATAGTCGGTACGGTTACTATATATATATATATAGAGTGATCTTATTTTAAAATAAAATAAAACTGGACTTTTAATTTGAAACAAAATCCTTCCGTAAATATTCGCACTGTATCACCCCAAACACTGTACATTTTTTTTTTTATATATTATTGATATTTTAAAACGGTAGGAAAGTTTCTTGCGTTTTTAAATTATATTTTACACGTAACGGTAGTTTAATTATTATTATGTAATAATTTGTTCGATAACAGTATTTAGATTTCTACGATTATTCTCGAGTTCCATCATTGCTCGAGTTTTATATTTCTCTAAAGAACTCATATGCAGCTTAATAATTCTTACTGTGCTCAAAAGAAATTCACGAAAAAACGCGTTCACGATGTGATAACTTGTTGTTTTTCTTTTGATCTGTCCGTAAAACGTTTGAATGGAATATATATATATATGATTATTCCAGAAATAAACACGATGACTATTCAATAATAAATGAGTATTTTTTTTTATAGAAACGTTTTATTTTCTTACGTTTCAAAATACTTTACACAGTCTATTATATAAATCATTGGTTTAAGAACTACTTTTATACTCTTGTACCTATATTTTAACTTCTTGCCTTCGCACCGACTGTTCCGTTCAGAAATATTATTTTTGTAATTAAAGAAGTATTTGAAAATATCTTGAACGTCAGCACTCGTAGTAATGTCTATTCCTGTAATATTAATTGTATACAACAAAATGTACCTTTAAATGTACAGAAAGACTAGCTGTTATTCAGCATACGTTCAAAACGCGTCTTAAAATTGTTCCTCGATTCTCTCAATATATATATATATATATATTGTAACGTACGAAATTATATACGGCATTTGTTTTCCCGTGAGCCACCGCACGCGCGCCTTCACGGCGCTGATAATTTTAATTACAGGTGACGACGATATTATACGCATAAGGCTCACTCTCTTGTCGACCGTTCGACTTTTCACTTGTCGATTTCTTCGTGTGTATGTGTGTGTTTCATTCCGTCGGCTATTTCATATTTTTTTGTTTGTTTATATATATTTAGGTCTATATATTATATAAACATTATGATGGAGTAGATGACCATTTCCTCCCCACGCTGCGATGTCGCTGGGCGACCGAAAGGTGGAGGTGGGTCGAAAACACAATTTCGTGTTTTCGACAAACATAATATATCTACACATATATGCGTAGTGGAGTCGGCCTGAACATCTATTTTATACTTATTTTATTATGTTTTATTTATATATATCAAAAAATTTATACAAAAAATCCACGGCGCTCCGGCCATAAGGTCTCGGCCCGTGGTTGGCGACCCTATTTGATCGTCACATAACGCTCGCGGGTCATACGTTTATTTTGCCTAAGATATCCGAGACGTTACAATATATATGTACATTTACGTAAATGATTCATAACGATTAAATGAATTTAATTTATGCGGATCACGCGTAAAAATATTGTACTTACTAATATGTTTAAAAGACCAAAATACAATATTTGTAAAAACTCGCGTTAAACGTTTGAAATTCAATACGTACAATTTATAATTGTCTATTATGAATATTGTATAAATTAGGTCAATTTATATAAATAAATCGTAATTTAAAACGTTATCTCAATATTTTTGATAATTATATTCGTTATAATATTTATACATATTATGTATAATATACATACAACGTATTCTAATCGAATTCATCATGAAAAAACACGCCCATATTATTATAATACAATATAATATGATAATATCGTTTACTTATATTGTAATCGTATATCTTTAATGTATTTTTAGATATTCGTCTGATATTATAATATTATCGTCTTGTTGTGTTTTCATATGTCACGTATACTTTTGATTGTTTGAAACATTACACGATTGTGTAACGACTGCGATTGTTTCACGAATCCTATGAAAAAAAATAAAATAAAATAAATAAATAAATTAACGCGCACGTATTCGGAATTTAAAGAGAGAAAAATCGTTACGTATATTTGTAGATTATTTTTTTTTAAAACTCCTATGGGCGCATATTATATTTTATGGACAACGCATAACGTTGATGTCGAATATCCGTATAGCTTCTCGGTATTCTTTATCGGGACTTTTTTATTTCCTATATATAAACCGTGAAGTTTATTGTTATGGACTAAACCGGAATATAAGTGTATCGCATCTATATTGCAGTAAGTAATTTTTAACGGAAAGTTAATAATTATTCGAATCTTTAACCCCTTAATCGGATTTTAAATGACAGCATTTCCATTGTATTCAAATAATAATTTTGTTACGCGTTTTGTCTTCGTGTACCTACACTGAATATATTTTTCCTATTTATTTTTCGCTCTCGTTTCAAAACGAAGTTGCAGTTAATAATAATAATAATAATAATAATAGTTAGTACCTAATAAATACAATGTGTTAAAAGCGATCAGTCATAATCGCGTCTGATAATAAATAATATATATTTCCAGGGTGTATAACGGGGAAACAGCAGCGAACATATGGCACAAGAAATTGGATACACGTGTATGGCACATATACGCATCATATCCTATGTAACTACGAACTATGTGGATAACTGCGGTAAAATAATATTTTCACTTTTTTAACGAACAACTAATGTACAAATATATATATATTTTTTTGTTTTCCAAAACGAACAATTCGCTTTAATTTCGATAATTAACCGTCAAACGTCGACAAGGTTCCTTTAATTAACGTTACTATTACTTGTACGTTGCACGTGTATTATAATATGCGTACGAATATGTATTATTCAGTGTTTGTAGAAAACATTAGTAAAATAGGTACTACTGAAATATTTTTCGAAAAAAAAAAAACGGTTTTTTTGAATACTTTATTCAGAAAAGTGTATTTATAAGAGTAACGATAATAATTACTGAAATACGTCTGGAAAAAAAATTCAAATGTTTCAATGAAAAATCGACTGATTATTACGAAAAATTTAATTGTTTTTCTCCGACCGACAATAAATTATTACAGTAATCGCGCGTTTTCTATTAATCACAAATGGCGTGTGTACGCAGCTAGCGAAGAGACATATTGATCAGTCTTGTTTTTTTTTTTTTTTTTATTTAATGAAATTTTGACTATAAGTCATACATCTCAACAATTATTATAAGATATAAATATGTTACAATAAACACGTGCAAAAAATAAAATAAAATGCTAACATAAAGACACAACTACATTTTGAGAGACAGAAAAAAAACTTCGGCCTTCAAGACCATGTCGTCCAGCAAATTTGCCTCCATATTTCTCTATCTAAAGCTAACTCCTTCCAATCCATTCCTGGTCTCACTTTCTCTATGTCGTCTTTGATCCTATCAGAAAATAAAATAATATTATAGAAATATAGAACACATGCGTACGCTTACACTACTTTTACCTTGATGTCAGTGTGACCAATACTGCACTCGACGAGGTTTATTAACTTACTAGGCAATCCGAACTCTTCTAAAATCTTGATTAGAGACGCTCTATGTATTGAATCATACGCTTTTTTGTAATCTATGAAAACCATGTGTACACTTTTATCATACTCCCAAGTTTTTTGTAACACCTGACGTAGAATGAAGATTTGATCTATCGTAGAGCGGTTTTGCCTGAAACCAGCCTGATAGTCCCCTATGATATTTTCTGCCCAAGGTTTGATTCTGTCAAGTATACAATAAGATAGGATCTTATACGTCACATTAAGCAGGGCAATCCCTCTATAATTGTTGCATATTTGTTTGTCCCCTTTCTTGTAGATGGGATAGACAAGGGCTGTTTTCCATTCCTTTGGTATCTCTTCTTTTTGCCATATTAAACTTATTAAACGATGTATATATTTAACGAGACTATCCGCTCCTGTTTTAAGTAGCTCTCCGGTAATCCCATCTTCACCAGGCGACTTGTGGTTTTTTAGGATTTTTATTTGTTTCGTAATTTCCTCTACCGTAGGTTCGGGATAGTCTTCCCTATTCGGCTCTTTATTCCCAAAGGGAAATGGATTAGTGGGTTCTCTACAGTTCAGCAATTGGTCGAAGTATTGAGCCCATTTCTCAACTATGTCATCTCTATTCGTTAACAAAGTATTATTTTCGTTTCTTAAAAACATTTCTTTCAGTTTAAAATCCTTGCTTAAAGAGCTGATCTTCTTATATAGGTCTCTTGTTTTATGATTATTATAGTCCTGATCTGCACTTCTTACTATGTCTTTGATAAATTTTCGTTTCTCGCACCTTATAATTTTGCTTGCTTCTTTTAGTCTTGTTTTATATCTAGAGAATTTTTCTTCATTTTGAATATCCTTTAACCAAACTTCCCTCGCTTGCTTCCTGCGTTTTAGGGCATTTTCGCATATCTGATTAAACCACGGATTCCTCATAAATCGTCGTACCCCAACTGTTTTTCTTGTTGTTTTGCGGATCACATTTCTTATATCCGACCATAAGCTTTCGATATCATTATTCCCGTAATCTATATGTTCTTCATTAATCTCGTTTAATATATTCTTACGGAAATCTTCACAAATTTTGAGGTCACATAGCTTTTGTATATCAAAAAATTCTGTTTGTTCTTCCTTTCTCTTTTTTCCTTTCTTCAGCTTCACTTTAAGTCTCCCTACAACTAGGAAGTGGTCAGATCCACAATCCGCACCACGGAAGGTCCTTACATCTAGTACACTATTGCTGAATCTCGCATTCACCAATACATGATCAATTTGGTTAATGTATTTGCCGTCTGGGGACCTCCAGGTACCTTTATGTATTTCCTTATGTGGGAATGATGTGCTTTTTATTTTTAAACCCCTTCCTGTAGCTAATTCGATTAGTCTGAATCCGTTGTTATTTGATAGCTGATGCAAGCTATTCGATCCGGTAGTTGCTTTGAAGCACTCTTCTTCAACGCCATATATTATTCTAAATATATATACAAAATTCAAAGTTATATTAGAAGGCCAGTACACAAAATCAAATTTATTACGGCTTTAATAATGAGTGGATTATTAGATAATAGTAAATTAGAAAATGTCATATCGAAATGAAAGGATGCGCAAATAGCCCGTAAAGCCTCCCTTTCATTAATCGTAGCAGGACAATGAAAAATAAGGTGATCAAAGTCGCAGGTATCGCCAAGACAGAATACAGACTGGACTATCGTTAAGCCCATTTTAAATGCATGTTTATAGGTAGCTTATTATGACTCAGTCGTAGTCTGGAATATTTAGTGATTATATGTCTGCTTAGTTGTAAATCAATAAACTAAGCTGTATGCGAAACGGATGGTACCAGTTGTGTGTATTTCTTATGCGAATACTTTTTAAAAAGTATTTAAATACAGTATTTTTTACAGGACTGAAATTGATATATTTTTTAATGTACCTAATACGATATTTTTTTTTACCAACTGTCAGTTTATGAGTATAGAGTCGTAAATTTTTTTTTTTTATTAAATCTCAAGATCTTCAAACATTATATTTTGTATCGTATTCGGCGCCCAATCGAAACGTATATTTTAATATAATCGTATTTATAAAAAGTATTTGATTCTGAGAAAAGTATTTAAATACGATGCTGGTGTTCTTTTATCGTGTATTAGCCTACTCAATAGGGTATTTACGGAGGGGGAGGTTCGTGTTAAATCATCACTCTTGAAGAATTAATAGATCAATTGAAAATATTATTATAGTGTATCGGTCAATATCATATTAACGAGTTAAATTAACGCCACTGTTGACATGTAGTCGATAACAAACACGCATTAGGTAGGTACTCTAAATTCCCATTTAAAGAAAATGCGTTTATGATAATGATTTTATCGATCTCGTAAATAAGATCTGCAGAAAATTGGAAAGATACTTACTTGTAGAATTCTATATACCCGAGGTATTTTCGATATAGTTAATATTTGTTCGTTTCAGGGGCCGGAACCGAACCAAAATTAACCGGTTCCAGAACCGGAACCTAAAATAAAAGTAAAACCGTAACCGGTACCAGAATCCTTTTATTTGGAACCGAAATTGTACAGGTATATATATTATAAAACCGGTTAATATCGGTACTAAATCTTTAATTTATTGAAAATTATTAACCAAGCTGGAGATGTCGGAGTATTTATTTTATTGTTTTACATTAATTATAGGCATTTCAAGAATTTTGTCACATAAAACACACACACTAGCATTGATTATAATACAATTCAATGACAATAGTTAAAGAAAATGTTATTTACGTGAATAATAATATTCACAGGAAATATAAAATTGGATGAATTCAACGCTGAACCGAACGTAGCCGAGTGCCGGCGGTGCAACAGTTTTTGCAACACTCGCCGGTATGTTCCGGGAGGTGTACCACTTTAAAATATATAAATTTGGAAAGCTTAGAAAATATCATATCCGAAACCGTTGTAAAAAAATAGTTGAACGTGTTTTTCTTTGCGGGCGTGAGAACAACGGACATGTGAGCGCCCATAAAAATATTTGTTTCCGCCCGACGACGTCTAACGTTATCGCGTTTGTGAAGAATGTAGCTATACTACGGATTAGATCTATCTTAATCCGGGAGCTATACTAATTTTCGAATTTGATCATGCAGTATGTACCATTGGATTGTCGCTCGAGTAAGGAAGTAATTATTATCTATTTAATATACTATATGGCGCAATTGAAATATATTTGACGCACGGTTGACGTCCTATAAATGAAGTTGCTGCCTTACCTAATTTTTTAATCATGATCTATGTAATATACTCTATGGCACAAATGAAGAAAAATATTTTTGTAAGACTGATTTTGGTGCCATATAGTACATAATAATACATTTGGTGCACGGTTGAAGTCATAATCTCATGCAAAAACAATTTTTTGGTTTTTTTTTCTCATGACTGCGCAAAATTCACCGATATCAGTGAAGTTGCTGCCATACCTAATTTTTTAATCATGACCCGTGTAATATACTCTATGGCGCAAGTGAAACAAAAGAACGGGAAAAAGTATTTTAGTACGACTGATTTTGGCGTCAAACAGTAACATGTTTGGCGCAACGTTGAAGTCATAATTTTGGAATAACAATTTTTTTTCTATGACTGCGCAAAATTCATCGATACAAGTAATCTATGTCATGATTAAAAAACTAATCTGTGTAATATACTCTATGGCGCAATTGAAGAAAAACGTTTTTGTAAGACTGATTTTGGCGCCATATAGTAATAAATAATACGTTTGGTGCACGGTTGAAGTCATAATATCATGCAAAAACAATTCGATGGTTTTTTTTTCTCATGACTGCGCAAAATTCACCGATATCGGTGAAGTTGCTGCCATACGTAATTTTTTAATCATGATCTATGTAATATATACTCTATGGCGCAAGTGAAATAAAAGAACGGGAAAAATATTTTAGTACGACTGATTTAGACGCCGTAGAGTAATATAGAGTACTACGTAGTACAGTCCGCGACACGAAAACTGAACCCATATACATTTTACCGTACGGCGTACACTATACGCGGTTACCGTATGTGTACATGTTATGACCATTATTTGGTTTGAATAAACAAATTGATTTATAAAATATTTCTGAGTATTTTCAGTAAACGAGATTTAAATTTAAAAAAAAGCCCGGCAATCAATTAAACTATACTGTAAACCACTGAGGCGAAACGGCCAACAGCGTGGAGTCGCGACGGTCGCCGGCCAGTTTTCGTGTCGCCCACTATAGTAGTAGTTAAAAAAAAAAAAAAATACAACGAATCTGCTGAAAATGGAAAGAAAACAGGGTGAACAACAAACAAGAGGATAAGACAAAAAATACATGGTCGTAACTGGAAATCGTGACTACAGAGTAGTTCTGCATCGGTCGACGTCTTTATCATGGCGCTTTCGTATCAACGTCTGTCCGTCGTCCACTGCGATGAAGCGTCGCTGGGTTTGAAGTGGTCTCCGGCGGCGGCGGCACGTTATAACGAAAGTTGACGCATGTAATAAAATAATTAAATAAAATAATTAATACACGTTGTTATGAAGTAATTCGAAATGCGTTCGCGTAGTATTTTTTTAGATTTTCTTTTTTTCGACCGTTTATTTCCGCGTTTTTTCGACTCTTTTTTATTATATAATTTTCTTTAAATATTATCTTTAGACGAACGTTGTGCGCCCGCGCATTATATTACTATAAACGTTATTATATTTTACTAGCTGAATTTTCTGGCTTGAGCCCTCAGCCTCATTAAAATCTATTGCCTTCGTGTTTTTTTTTATCGAGCTGCGCGTACTTTGATATTATACATATTTATATATGTATATATATATATATATATAATACGACGCGCGTTTGTATTATTATCCGTTGCCGTTCGGACTATAACGAGAGACGTTTATACACGAACGATTTATTACGTTTAATTGCGTTATAGTTTCTACGTGAACGTTTTAGACGAGATTCTTATTAAAAAAAAAAATGAAATACTTGGATATTCGAGTGTACTGACGAAAGCTTTTCGTACCGTCGGTAGCTTTACCTCGACCGCGTGTCGCCACGTCGTTGTCACGTCGATTTTCGGTTTTTTTTTTGCAATTTTTTTTTAGGACGCGTTATATACTGTCTAAAAATGCCCTGATCGCAACTTTTGTCGCCCAGTGCCCGGCGCGGCCCGGTGACCGGTCCGCGGTGACCGGTCCCGAATTCGAATCCGGGTGACGGCCCGACGGATTTTCGCACCGCCGACGTAGTCGTCGGATAAAGGCGGTGTACAGTTTGAAGATGTATATGAAGATGAAATGAGGTGAAAACTTCTACAATGAAATGCTCTATATTTCAAACGGTGGTGTTGTCGCAGCCAACAACAGCGACGACAAAACCGTTCCCCCCGTAAACGACTTGTACGAGCACAGTCCCGACAGTAAATCACCCGAGCGGCTAGCAGTGCCGAAAAGAAATAAATGGACTTGTGCGGCGGGTATCCGACCACAAGCCAATTCATCATTACTCATTCACTTCGTTGTTCGTTGCAACGAATTCATATAACGTTATACGTTTATAAAATACTATAATTTTAGTAGTATACACAAATAATAATACAAAATTCAACATTTGGACGTCATTATTTCAAAATTTGGCTACCTAAATATTAATCTCAAAAATCAAATTGTCGGGAAAATGAGTTTTTCAGATTTCACTTTTAAAATCCTAACCAAACGCACGGTTTGTGCTGTTTGGTTTCATGTTGTTAACATCGAGGGGTCTATTTTGTACTCCATACAAAATAGACCCCGCGATGTTAACAACACTACTTACAGGGGGGACCACGAGAAGGTACAGCACACCCCCTATTTTTATTAATTTCTCGTTAGTACCAAGTACCCGACATCTAAATATACGTCCCCGAAAGTCATACCCGGGAAGCGTAAAACTTTAACCGTTTTTAGGGCTCTGGTAGTATAATATCTCTGGTAGTACATAATATCTTTAACAAATTTTCTGACGTCGAAAGCAAAACATTGAATTTATATATTTTTTTATAAATTATACAAAACATTTTAGGTAAATATCGATATCAAGAATTCATTGTTAACAAAAAATTATCAGCCGCGGGATAAAAAACGTTCCATGATTCTAGTAAATAGTTACGATTGTTGATTTGATTACTATATAAGGTGACATTGTTTCATAATTTTTTTATTAGTTATCGAGGAACGCATATTGTTGATTCTGTTATATTAGGGATTATAGTATCTGTATAGTTATTATCTGTTACTGGAATAATATTATTGTTTGTGAATTATAGTTGTAATTTTAAGAACCGTTGAATACCGGTTCCAGAACCCAATTGAAAATTTGAAAAACCGGAATCGATTATTTTCTAAGAACCTGAATCGGAACCAGGACCGATATTTTGTTAAGGTCCAGTCCCTGGATTCGTTTTTATTATAGGTAAAAAGCATCAATTTAAAAATCGGTTATTATTTTTAACCGGGAAGACTTAATGTAACTTAACTATGAGCTCATAATTGGCGGATAGAACGCAATAAAATCAGAAAAGGTTTTCACTGAACTCTCCAATACATGTATAAATGTTTGGTATTTCATTACAATTTTCTGTTTTTTAAATTCGAATAAATGTATATGAAAATAACCAAGTTCTTGTTGAGTAATTTACTAATAAATAATTTTATATAATAGTCACAAAATTAAAAAAAAAATCCATTTATGCGATTTGTATACATACAATTTTTAATTTTTTTATTGATTATGTACCTATATATTGAATTGTTATATTTGTTGTGAAATCTGTTTTGTGGAAACCTGTTGTTTAGGTCAGAGAACTGTACAAGAAACGACTTGTAATACGCGCGCGTAATGATCGAAATAAAATTTAATTAGGCGTACATTTAAAAAGAAAACGGATAAAACTATTATTATTATTAAATTCGTATTAAATATTCCCACGTTAAATGCGTCTCCTCCGCGTAACGTCGTATTCTCATACAATTTCATTGTTCCCGTTGATGTTTATCTTGTGGATTTCATAAAACAATAATATATTAAATACGCTGTTTGAAGACACGTCGTAATATAATATTAGGATTTTTTTTACTTTATTTATCCTAAAATAATTTCTATTAGAAATATTCGACTGAAAAAAAATATATATACAAGCCTATAACGTATAATTCTATACATATTTATACACACGAGAGCGCAAGTCATGATTTGTATAATATATAATAATGAGTACCTTCTCTGCAGCTCCTCGTTCACCTTGAAACGTTAATCCTGTCGTCAACTACTTATCTGCATTCTGCATATTTATTATTATTTATTCGAACGTTTAACGTCTTTATGTTCTGTTCCAAAAAAAGAAAGAAAAGAAACTAAAAAATATATATTAAAATTTTAAAAATTATAAACCGTTAAAGATATCGCGTTATAAATAATCGAAAGAAAAAAAAACGATTGAAAGATGTTTTATTTTTTAAATTAGGCAACATATAACAACTATAAATTATAAAAAAAAAAAACAAAGTTTTAAAAATCCAATAAAGTGTTACACTCTGTAGATTTTCCAGATTCTCCGCTACTATATTATAACTACTATGTCTAAAAAGGACGAAATAAAAATTTTCTAGAAAAAAAAACTGACTTCGAAAAACGCACTAAAAAGTATGAAATAATCAATAACCTTATCGAAATCGGCGCCGAATTTCAAACAAAATAATATTGTATAGTATATTCGTCAATAGTATTAACTGTTTATGCGATTGTTCGCTGAATATATACCTACTATCAGAGAGACATATATTTCAATATATAATTTATTGCAATATCTGTATTATAGATGAATAAAATGCGTTTCTGCGCAATGTAATTTTTCTTTGAAATTCGGCGCCGATTTCGAAAATGTTATTGATTATTTCATACGTTTTTCGGAGTCGGGTTTTTTTCTAAAAAATGTTTTTTATATTATGTAAAAGAGAATTGTTTTAATTATGTTGCGCGGTTATCGTGTTTAAAATTTTGGCAATTACGTACTTTGTTAAAATAATTTTTTTTTTTTTCTAAAATATGTGCGCGTATGTAAATATATATGGACCGAGTCTCAATGATAGAACAATTAAAACAGCGAATTGACCGCGTAATAATGCGTATCTTTATTGTTTTAATTAAGTAATATTAAAACGATATTTATAACCGGTCATTTAATGAGTTGACGTTTTAGTAATGGCGAAACACGCGCGTATAGACGTTGGCGCATAAAAAAAAAAAAAAAAAAAGAAAATTGATTTATATTTTATGAAAGTAAATCAACAGACGATCAGACAAATTTATATAAAATATATTTCGTCGACGGAATATTGTAAAAATTGGTCTAATACGACGCGTATTATATACTTTATTGAAAT
The DNA here is from genome assembly GCA_032441835.1 of Slavum lentiscoides. Lineage (NCBI taxonomy): Eukaryota > Metazoa > Arthropoda > Insecta > Hemiptera > Aphididae > Slavum > Slavum lentiscoides. Next base: position 6,232,089 of record CM063713.1, read on the forward strand.
TTACTTTTTTAACCGCTGTCGTTTGACTTTGGATAGAAGAAAAATACAGGCGGGGAAGGCAAAAAAATTATGTTAATTATCCCCTGCCCTCTATAAAGTAAAGTTCCATAGTTGCGCACACACTATTGCAGACAGTGGCGCAACTTGACCATAAGGGGCCCATGTGAACATTTTTATAATGGTGCCCCTACTTGCTGATACAAGTAACAACACTCAAGTACTCAACAGTCATATTTTATTATTGGGGTACAAAAAAAAATATTTATATATATTATTTTTATATTTAATACCTACTTAGTTATATATGCCTATTTTTATTTGTGTATTTACTTATAAGTTATAATATGTATGAGTCATAATGTTCGATACCTACTGAAAAATTGATTTTAGAAGAGAAGTCCAAAATTATCCGTATCAGTGGGATGAGTTCCAATGAATATAGCAATAGGTGAAAAGAAAAAATAAATACACTAGTACAAAGTGACAGACAATTTATATCCAACTGAAGAAGGGTCTAGTTTCAATGAACATTGTACGCATTTCGTTGAAATTATATAAGAGTTTTATTTATAATTTACAAAATAAAATGTTTTGAAGTATGTAAATAAGTAGGTACGTACATCTAACCATGCATTATCTATTATTGTACTTTTCGTTGAAATTAAATAACATTTATATTTACAAAAATAGGAAATGTTACAAATTATTCGTGCGCTTTTTTATCTCATTTATATCTGGATGCCAAAAGTGCATAAAATATTTATATTATGTGGTGAACGTCGATTTACTTTTCGATGTACACACACACACACACACACACACAAAAAAAATACAATAAAAGTTCAAAGAAATTCAATTTTATTAAACATGTAAAATTAGTCGTTTGTCGAACAGTCGCACACACCGCGGCTGCTCACGGACTCCTCTAATTCTAATAGAGCTTTTCTCCGAAATAACGTAAATAAATGGTATATTAATATTTTACATTGTTTTTTTATTTATTTATCCTGTATAGTGTATTCTATATTTCGTACACTAAATTTAAAATCGGGCGTATGCTTGTGTCCAATGACTATATCCCCGGTTGGCGACCCTTACAAAAAATGGTACTCGCCACCGAGCGATCTGACCGGGAGGTAGCGGATTGTCTCAGATGAAACATACTATATATGTCTCAGATGAGACATACTATATATATGATCCTGCCAGTATATGGTTCTCGCCATCGAGCGATCCGACCGGGAAGTAGCGGATTGTGAAATAAATCGCGTATTCGGTTTTTATGTAATTAAAAAAAAAAAGGTAGCGATGAGCCGCGGGGTGTTGTGGATATATCGCTTAAGTGAATTACTTGGATAAAGATTTTAGAGTGTTGTTTTTATTATAAATTTGAAAGCAGTGATAAATCATTGCATTCGATAAAACGATTCTGAGCGGAGCTTCGGTGTAATAAATAAACGATAATCGATTAAGACGACGGAGTTGCATTTTTAGCGTTTTTACGTAATTTTTGGTCGTTTTTCCTTACTTTTGAAAAAAGTATTGAGAAAATCGAAAAATGACATCTCTTAAGTTCAAACTAGATGTAATTTACAATCAGAATAGGTGCTACACGAGAGGATCGGAGCACTCCGTTTGGTAGAATTTTTGGGTACAGACATAAAAAAAAACACTTCATTGTAAAACCAAATACATTCCTCGCTCCGCTCAGAATTCAAAAATCGTTCTAATCGTATCGGAACGATTTATTTTTGTTGTACATTTTCTGATTATATTTTCATGGGTTTGTACAACCGTCGACCAATTATAATTTTCGTGCTCACGGATGGATTGGCCTACCGCGGGATACCGGGAAATATTATTCCCGGTGGTTGTATAGACCGCGACCATAAATTTATATATATATATCAATTCGTATAAAAAAAAATATAAAAATTAATTGCGCAATTTTACCCGAGGAAATTGTTTGTGATAGGTATCTTTTTGAATCGATTAAAAAAGTATTTTACGGTAATAATTTAGATAAAAAAAAAAAAAATGTATTCGCTATAACACCACGCTATACGCAGTTGCAGGTATGTGCAAGGACAGTATAATGGGTTTTCTGCGTGGTTATAGCTATATATATATATATATATATATATATAGGTTTCACCGGGACGAAAATCCGTGTACGGTAGCCATTTTTTAAATTTAGCTAATTCGGACAAGGCAGTATCTGGTGGGAGGGAGGTCCATGAGATCCGGACCCCCCACTCCCCTCCAAAATTTTTTCAAAATATTGTATTGTTAAATGTTAAAATATAAATTCAGTATAATAAAGACGGAAAAATTATAATAAATGGTCTCCCCCCTCGAGAAAACATTTAGATACGGCCTTGATGTGTTATTAAAACTACTGCAGTACAACAGATGCAGCGTCAATGTTTACACGTTAATGAACGATTTATTAAATTTTTTTATAAGGACTCTTTACAAACGTAAGGCTATATTTGGACAAAAGGTATAATAAAACAGAAAGGCCTCTACTGCGAGCATTGATTATATACGGAATAATAATAGAATATATATATTAGACTCTTATAACGGTCGATTAGATTGAACACTTTCTCGGGTCGAAAACGTTCGCCAATCCGCCAGTGCCGCGACTGCACATTACGGGGCCTATGTACGAGCTTCGTCTAAGCTTCGGTAATAGTTGTCCCCTCCCCATCTGGACCGTCATATTTAATTTTAAATTATTAAAAGTTTTTTTTTTTTGCGATAGGTTTCTGGGTTTGAATATCGCGTCAGGAAATTATTAAATTTCAAATTTCTTCCTAAAACATGTTATCATAAAGATCGTTTTATGTTTGAAGTTGAACTCCTTGTAGACAAACCGCGTGGTTGCGCGCACTTACGCCGTTGCAGGTTATTGGACGAGTACATTTCGCGATAAATCTTGAATAATGTGCAAATGTAGATTTATTATTAATACATCGAATATAAATAGATATAGACATTTTGTTATAAAATCAAATATACTATTATCGCATACAGTAAAACTCTCGGGGGTCAATTCGGGGGCCTAAATTAGTTTCGGATGGTCTGGGGCTGGTGTACACAGGGCCGTATTCGCCAATAGGCACTATAGGCACTGTGCCTAGGACCTACGAATATTTTTGTAATATTTTTTTTTTTTATTATAATCTGTATACGTTTAATTGGTCAAAATAAATTGTCTTCGTTATCGGTTCTTGCAATTGAAAACGAATTGCTTCAAGAAATCGATACCGAAGAACTAATTAAATCATTTGCAAACGAAAAATTTCGTAAAAAAGTTTAGCAACTATAAAAATATATTTAATATACTACACTACTACAGAATCGTTTTTTTTTTTTGTCACAGTTATTTTTTGTTTGATGTATATATACCTAAATACGAGTACCTAATAAAGAAATATGCAAAATGGTATAAAAGAAGTGGTTTTTATGGTTTTTGGTAATTTAGTTTTATACATTTTGGAGTAAAATAAATTGTTTTTACGATTTTTAAAAATCGTTATCATACAAAAAGTCATAAAAGTTATTATATAAAAGTTTAGATTTGATTTTTATGTTTATATTTTTTTGTTTATAAAAGCTAAACATTGAAATTCATCACTTTCTCTCCAAAGAGAAAATTTCTTAACCATTTGTGCCTAGGGCCCACGATAATGTTAATCCGGGCCTGGGTGTACACCTCGCACACCCGGTAGTTGCGGTACTGCGATCCGCCCCTGGAATATTGCAGTGCTCCTCTCGAGCTCCCATCCAGCGTTTTTGTACGGCGCGCGCGTATCGCTCGCGATGGGAGAACCCCGCGGACGAGACCATTCGTTTTTGTTCTCGCCGCGGATACGCACACTGCTGCACAACGAAAAGAAAGAAAGAAATGACACACACACACAATATTATATTGTTTCGGTCTCCGTCCGCGCGTTTTGAACGCAACAGCTGCGCCACCACCACCACCGGTCGGTTCTTGCGCGGTCAGTGGTCGTGTACGAAGAGAAAATAGGCGACAAAAAAAAAAAAAAAACGAGTAGAAAAAAAATAAGATTATTCTCGCGAAAATATTATTACAATAGTGACGATATTGAGAGAGAGGAGATCGGTAAAATAAAACCGCGTATTTTACAACGAGCAAACGGTTTATAAATTTTTTTTTTTTTATTCGTTTGTACCGGCGGCGGCGGCGGCGGCGGCGGCGGCGGTAACGGCCGACAGATGGCGTCATTTCGTACTCGCCCCACCCGGCCGCGCGACGACGACACGGTGGTCGCGGCGACGTAACCGCGACGACGGCGCAGAGCCCGTACGGCGACCGTCCAGGTTAACCGGTTTTAGTCGTTACCACTTTTTTTTTTTTTTTTTTACTATCGTCTCGAAAAGAATTCCGTTGACGTTTTTAAGCGCGCGCGCGCGCGTGTGTACTGTAATAACGTTTTCGTGCGTTCTCGCGTGGCACAACCGTTGTTATATCGTTTTCTTTATTTTTTCTCTACTGTTTCTTCGTCCGAATATCGCGCACGTTTCGAGAACAGAGAACGTTTTTTTCGTCGCGTCCGTCTACATAGAAAAAAAAAAAAAAACGTTTTATTCCGTTCAACGGTAAATAATAATATACCTGTTGTAAACAGTTGTAGTGCGTTCGTTTTGGGTTTTCGCGCTATGCGTTTTGCGTCGACGACTGCGTCCGCGGCGGCGGCGGCGGCGGCCCGCCTCGGTTGTTGTGTCGACCGCGGCGGGTGTGCGTTGTGCCACACTGCAGTAGTAGGTGTACGTACGCGGAGCGGTAGACACGCACGCGCGCGCCGGCCAATAATACGCGTTTGTGTTCGGGACGACGACGTCCGTCGTTGGGGGAAGAACAGGGAGCGCGGTTTTCTTTTTTTTTTTCAATACGTTTTTCGCCGCCGTTCCCGCGGCGATCCCTCGCGCGCGTTCTCGACATGCTGTGCGCCGAAGAACTGATCGGCGGCATCGACGACGCGGACGCGTCCGCCGCGTTCAAGTCGCCCATCCGCAGGCTCGGCTCCACCAGAAAGATATTGTACTTCAACAGTGAGTGACGACGATTTACCTATCACCTATGACCGACACTAAATGTTTATTATGCGATTATATACCTAATATATAATCGCGGGACGCAGTGGCGTACATTCAAATTTGCTCTGAGGGGGGTTAAAAAAATAACCATACACTAAAATCATCCCTTTAAACGGCGCATGAAGGAATTTATGAGTAGGAGCCGATAGCGCACACAATACCTGTGCACCGTTGTACAGTGTAAAAATTAAAACATGTTATAACGCGCAACGGGTCTTATAATATAATATCACAATTTTTTTTTTTTTGGTCCTGGGGGGGGGGGGTTTGAACCCGAAACCCCCCGTATGTACGCCACTGGCGGGACGTGCGCGCCGATGTTAAACGAAAGTGTACCGAGCGGGATGGTTTTTTAGAGTTTTTTTTTTTTTATCGTTATTATAGGTACTATAGGACTCGTAGCATATTTGCATATTTGTTTTACTCAATCAAAAAAAAAAAAAAATAGCGGAATAAGAAACGAATATACGTTTCATGCTAATACGAAGCTAGATTTTTAATTTGATTTTGCATATAAACCAGGGCGTAATTACGGGGTGGGGGGATATGGGGGATAGATCCCCTCAGTGGCGCACACTGAACTGCTCATTGACGGGTCTAACGATATTTTACACACCCGGCCACCAACCGATAGACAACTAGTAGACATCCGATGCCAACCTTGCATGCACTATATTATTAATTACGATTAAAAATATATTATTTACATTTTTAGCTCCATAACACCGGCATTGTCCCACCCACCCTTTTGATTAGATGGGTCGATCGACCCCATTGACCCTTAACGTGTGCGCCACTGGATCCCTCCATGGGCTTTCTTTTTTACATAACATAATATCTAATTTATGAAAAATATACCTAATAAGAAATTATATATGTAAACAAAATTTGTTAGTATTTACCATAATTCATAAGATTCCTCAGTTTATTAACTGGTAACTATACCAATAACTGGGTATGATGCGATTAGGTTAGGTATTGGGTCATCGAAGAAAGGTTTACTCGTATTATATGAAGTAGGTACTCAATAAATTAGCTAAAAAACGAAGAAAAGTAGAAATTTTGTTATAAAATAAAAATATGTCGTTTTTTTAAAGAAAGTAACAAAAGCATTAAATACGAATATCAATCACTTTGATATTAATATGCTGGAGCCTTGGAGGGTTGTTGTAATTATATGGGTTATCCGATGATAAATTTTATATCCCCTCCCATATAACATTCGTAATCACGCCACTGATATAAACGCATATTTTGAGTTTTTTTTTTTTTTTATAGGCCATATTTCTTCCATTTTGTAATTTTTGAGAAATATTCAATACAATTAATAATTTTCTTAATATTTTCTCCGTCGACGTTTTTATTTCGTTTAATATTACAACCGAAATTGACGAATTTAAATTAATTTTTATCATATATATATATTGTTGTTGACTGCAGTTTGCGGACGCACGTTTTTCTTATAGAGACGCTCGAGGCTCGTCGATTACATTAATTTTAATTCAATTTAATTCGATAATTATTTATCATTTGATATTATCGATAAAATGTACCTATTAATGTCTATTCTCTAATTAAATCAATAAAAAGTTATTGTTTAAAATTAAATTTTGTTAAACAATTATTTATATTTTTAGAAAAAAATATTCATTTTGCATATTTTTAGTGCGTAAGTGCTTGCATATCTAGTGCTTTTTTGAGCTACAAGTCCTTTGCCCTAGTTATTACTTACTCGTACTTTCTGAAAGCAACGCGATTGATTTCGGTAATACCCGCGCAGAGGCTGACTGGGAAGGGTCCGTCCTACTTGCGTATATAATATATTCTTACACGGGTAATGGCGTTCTCAGGAATTTTCAAAGGGGTTTTTTGGATAATTTCTAGAAAAATATGTGGGCGAGGGCTCTGCAGATTATGACATTTAATATTATTTTTAATAATATCAATATATATAAAAAAATGCAATATTCGATACAATTTTTATTTTTTACAATACAAAATCTAATTTTCTCGGCTTTTTTTTGCCAGATCATCTACCATTTTCTCATCAGCTGTTCACGGAACTCGTCCATGAATCGCTAACATTGTAAATAAGTCACCTCATACCACCGGGTATTTAGATGGCAAAACGGACTCGGAGCTGAAACGCCTTGGATGAAATTATACGCGTTATTTTTTCGACCCAAAAAATAATTTTGTTTTAGACTCCGGACTCCATTATTCTATTATATTACAATAAGATTGTAATTGTCAATATTACAAGTTATACGATAGGACAATGAATATTCGCATCCCTATTACAATGTGCCCGAATATTTAAAATAAATAAAATTTTGTATCGCTTCAAACGAGACACAGGTCCTGATATTTCTTTATGTATTATCAAATGACCTAAATAATAAAAATAAGGAAGGTAGCGATCCGCGGGGATGTCGCTTAAGCGAATTACTTGGATAAAGATTTTAGAGTGTTATCACTGTAAATTCGAAAGCAATATTATGCGGTAAATCATTGCGTTCGATAAAACGATTCTGAAATACATTTTGGGTATATACGCAAGGAAAACCCTTTTTACGAATTAAATGCCTCAAAACTTATAATTGCTATGAATAGTCCGAAATTAAAAAAAAGTTTTTGAAAATTTACATCATTGAGTAAAACCAATACATTCCTCGCTCCGCTCACAATCTAAAATAATATAAATATTATTTCATGTATTTACTTATATAGTTAAAAACTGAGGGGGAAAGGAGTGTAACTTCGTCGAGTTACCGCGAGTTTATTGAAAATGAGAAAAAAAAAAGTAATTTTGTAATTAGAAAAATTGTACGAAAATGGTACCTAATTGTATTATTATACTTTGCGGTTTTCGTAAATTTTATATCAATGCGAATTTCAGCGACTTATCTAAATGGTTTTTTTTTTTATCACAATAATATTGTGCGAGTATTTCTCTATACTTTGTAGGTACTTTTGAAAATAATTCCGGTAAGTTCACGTTGTAAGTGAAAAAAAAATGTTAAACTGATATTATATTTACTCGTTTAAAACACTGTGTTCATAATCGATTGAATTAATTGCCTCTTGTTCAACAAACATGCGTGTATAATAACGACTGCCGGCGATTCATCGTAGACCGTAACTTTGTCTCTTCGCCGAATCCGAATTTGAAAAGGAACGTTCGAAACAAGAACAGCTCGTTACGGGCACACAGTTAAAAATAATTGAAAATTGATTGAAAACGGTTGAACGATCACGTCTTAAGCAATTATTATACGCCCAGTTATGGATTACTTTAGTCGATGTTCTTTCCGTAGTCAATACTTCCGAAGTAGTTGCGTTATTTAGTAATATTTAATTTTTGCCTTTGATCCATCAACACCGGTGTTAAAATATAATGTTTCGTGTTATCTTCGTGTAGGATTCAAATCGACTGAATTCCCAGTGCCTTCAAAATGAGTTCTAGATATTTTTCTTGACGAAACAAGCGGCTGCAGTTTGAGTCCAGACATCGTTTCGTCCAAAGCCGAGAAATAGGTAACACACGAATGCTTTCTTTTTTATGATAAAATCGTAAAAAAAAAAAAATGACTCTTTTCACCCAAGTACCTATAGTGCCCATCTAAAAAAAAAAAGTCTCGGGTGTGGTCCTATATAAACCACACCCGCGACGCGTTACAGTTGTTGTAATTTTTCGAAAACTCTTTGTTTTTATTATTTTTTAAAACCTCCATATTTATATCACGATACATTGCGTAGCGCAGTGTGTTCTCGAGTGTCCACCACCACCGACCGCCTCCTGTGCGGCGGTCCGGTAGACCGGAACGGTTCGTCGAAAACGCGTTGTGTTCAACGCTTGTTCGTACCCGTCGTCGTGCTGCGTATAGTATTTGCAGGTGACGCGGTCACGTCATTATCACTGCAGTCCCACTATTGCCCGGTTCCCGTTAGGAATTTTTTTCTCCTCTTTCTGCAAATACAATAAGCGCCAGCAGTGATGACATTTTCCGTTTACGATGTTACGAACGCGGCCTGTAGTAACGCGCGGTCGTTGACCGATTTTTTTTTTAAATTTTACTGTATACTATCGACAGACGACCCGAACAATTGGACTTTAAGTGGAGAAAGTATATAGGCGGACTGAATACGCTAAACGGACTGGATCCGTGCGGAATATTGTGTGAAAAAAAAAATCCTCGGAAAACCCGAGGATACGACTAGTCTTTGGAAATTCGACGCGCTGTTAGAAGACATTTGCAAAAAAAAAAAAATACTGCGGTCGTACGTTACAATAAAGGAGTGTAGCGGAAAAAAACTCGTGTCTGTAGGGCGTATACGTAAATACAAACACGTGTGCGCATCAACAAGTGTGAAAAGTAAGTTTCGAAGAAACTATAACGCGTTTCGTCGTTTTATGAATTATTTTCGATAAACCGATAAAGTATTATGACTTTTGTGAAATCTAAACGATTTTATCGACATATTTCTGAACACTATATGCGTATGGATTTTATATTATGTGTATATTGATGAACGTTTTTAAGATTTCTGACTCGTATTTAATATTATTGAAATAACGCTCGTAGAAAACTCTGCAAAGTTTTTCCGAAAATCCTGTTAGGTATTGTATGATATAATATTATATACGACTCGGTGTACAATTCAATTCGATTATCGTGCAGTTAAGTAATATTCAGTATAAAAAAAAAGTATGAATTAATGCGAGAGTATATTAAAAACTAGTTTTTGTTTTCAAGTTGAAAATAATATTAAATTTTTGCGTGATATTATGTATTATATAATAGGTACATTAAATTTATTTTTTACTGACTATTCGATAAATAAATTCCTCCCCCCCCTCTCGGGACACATTACGGATTGATTTATGTACGAAGGCTTATTCTTTTCAGATAATGAAAAAAAGAAAACGATTTTTATCGATTACTATTACGTATATATATTATATATATATGTATAATCATATTTACAATTGTGAAGAGATTGAATTATATTGTTGCTGCATTAACGATGATCGATTGACTATTATTGCAGCGCGGTTACCATTTATACCTATAATAACGCGATTACGCGCGAATGCGATTGACATTAACTATATGTATACACCACTCATTTAATAATAACTTTCAAGGTATATTTTTTTATTATAAATTTTTATATATATATATATATATATATAGTCGACGATTCGTAATATTATTATTCATTATATATATATCGTAAACAGTAACAATATAAGGCGGAGGAGAAAATGTTAAGATATTTATGTTTATGTTCCCCACTCTATATACGATAAACGTTTTATGTTTTGTAGAAAATTATAATTTACTGGAGAATTCGTTACGAATCACAAAAACGTTTCGAGTATATTTTTATTACACTTTGTATTTTCTTTTTTTTTTTTATGAAAAAAAAATTTGATAGGGATATATAACGATTGTTATAACGAGAGTCGTCTTAAGGCCATGTGAGGCCCAAGGACCCAAATTATTTGGGGAGTCTTAAAATACTTGAATTATGATTTATTCATATATATATATATATTTTTTAACACATAATATGTTATATTAGCTATTAAAATTATACTTTATGAAAACTGAAATGCCAATTCCTATAAGAATCTCTGTTACTTTATTCTTTATTATGATCGTTTCAAAATGTCAATATTTTAAAATTTAAATATATTTTTTTTATCATTCGAGATTTATTAATTTTTTTAGATATTTAGAAAGGTCCGGGCCCTTCATGCACATGCCCAGGGCCGTATTTAAAGGAGTAATACAGGGGGAGGGGTTGAAGCCCCAAGAAATATTTCATAACCATTTCCCCCCGACCCAACCGTTTCGATATACTTAAAGGCGCGATTTAGTAATATTAATACCGCGTTCCGTACTACTTTTCAAGACAGAATTTTTATTAGACTGATCATTAAATTCTTCTAATTTTAATGCGCATTCGAACAAGTTTTACTCGTTATGTTACACGACGTATAGACGCGCGTATATTATGGCGAATGCGACGTATTTGTTTTTTTTTTTATATATGTATACCGCGACGACGTGTCCATGTCCAATCATAAAACGAACACATAACTAATCGTGCATTTGGCCCCAGCACTAACCTCGTATACATGTGTACATGTGGTTTGTAACGCGGCGGTGTATTGCTGCAGTCGTTTGGAAGAAACGCATTTTTTTTTTTAAACATATATTCGTGATAAGATTTTATTTTTGTACTTTTCACGCGGAAATCGATTGCAACGCACATATAGCTATTAAGTAAAATTGTATTTCGGTGGTGGCTCTGCAGTCGAAATACGTAATATAAACACGCGTATAACGGAAGAGTTTCTACAACTGGTGGTCTGTGTTTATTGAGTTCTTTTTTTTTTTTTAAATCTACGTCAATTATTTAATTTGAAAACAAATGTTGACTTAAAAATCAAATAATAAACAATTGCGCTTTGTACCTATATATAACAAACGTAGGGAGTGAAATTTTATTCCACGCGTTATGTATGCGCAGTTTGCTACGGCATCTATTCATTACTGGTCGAAGAAGTACAATCTAATAATAATAGTCGAATTGATTGAGAAGTATCTATATAAATGTTGAACGTTTTACAAAAATTAGTCTACGAATGTCAATTGATCGCTGTGTTCAATTCCTATAGTTTTTTTTTATTATTATTAGCTTTTAATTAAAAATTATGATAGCTCAACAATTATTAAAAATAGTTATTATTCAATACAGTGTATATTAGGAGACGGTGTTTTGAGTTGAGTTGAGTTGGGAACCACTGAGTTAGAGGGATGTGTGTTTTGTCGAGACGAGCATCGCACTCAGACAATATATTACGTATAGCTGCGCGGTATTACAGATGATCGTGATAATATTTATTTAGACTTTTCGACGACGCGTTCTCGTACAAATGTCCTTCCCCCCAAAACCGTCATACGCGTAAAGACAAAAAAGAAAAAATATTCCGTTTTAAAATAATTACCGACGTTTCAATTATTATTATTAGTATTATTATTATTATTATTATTCTATTGCGTTTTTTTTGCGACGACGAGGATGTGGGCGGCGCAATTATATTCGAAAACTATTTATATGCGCTCGTTTGGAACAATGCGCGGACACGATGATATTCGTGGGAAAGTGACATTTCGACTTTTTCGATTCATTAGCCGCCAAAAATTCGTATATTATACGCGCGTTTTATTATACTGTCAATGGCGTATATTATTATACGCGCGCGTATACGCTTTGTGCCACTTTTCGCGTGCAGATTGCTATTCAATTCAAATGCGATTCTGAACGAAACTTAGAACGCGTATCTTATTATTATTATTAATATTGTATTATTATTATTATTATTAGGTTTTACAACAATTATTATTAATACGGCGTGTATAAGTTCTTTTTTTTTTCATTTTTATTTCGTCTGCTAGTGCTTCGACCGTTCGTTTTCCAGTAGCAAATCGTGTTACTTATTATTTGACGCGTTTTTCTCGGGTGATACGAAAAACAAAATGCCGAGTGAAAATTTCACAAAAATCGAATTTCGATATATATTTTTTCTACCCTATTCGATAAATTTTTGGACGAATATAAAGCATTTTTTTTTTAAATTTCTATGTTATTCTATATTTTTAGTGGTAGGACCCGAGGTCTGAGAATACGATACAAAGTCTTTTGTATGCGATATTCTAACAATTAAAACAAAATGTTTGTATAATATATAAATAAATACGTTAATTAAATGTAAAATGTAAATTAAAAAAATATATATATATGTTTTTTTTTGTATTAAATGCGTTTTTTTACTACCGGTTTTTGACTAAAATCATTCTCGTTAAGTGTAAAGTGATAAAAAAAAAAAATAAGAACCGAAATAAAAAATACAAATGAACAAGCATTGAAACCGGTATAGTAAATAAACAAATTAAAAAAAAAAGAAACTGTATATATATATTTTTTTTATATAATATTCATCGGATTTAATTAATATAATATATATATATATATGTATACAAAAAAAATTGTTTTTTTTTTTAAAATTAATTACCAGTATTGGTTTATACTTTTTTTTTATTATTTTATATTATTTAGCAATAATTTTACTGTATAGATATATACAAACAAATCGCAGTTATAATATTTTACCACAAAGAAATATCGTTCTAAATATTCATTAATATATTTTAATAACTATATTACGTATATACTCGCATCGTTATCAATCTGAACCGTTTTTGGAATATACAGCGGTCTATTATCGATTTAATAAAATATCGGTGTTGTATTATTATTGCTTGCTTTTATCGTTTAAGTTTTTTTTTTTTTTTTACAAACATTTCATGAATATTTTAATCGACATTATACATACACATATATATTGAATATTAAAACGCGTTATATATTCATTGTGTTGTATATGACCTCGTCCGGAAAATACTTTAAAGGGGAGAAGCGACGGTGTATAGTCGTGGACAGACGTCATATATTATTATTTGCCGCCGCTCAGATGGCTGACGGTAAAAATTATATATAAAAAAAAAATTTTTATCCATATATATATATATATATAGGTTGTGGGAGTGTGATGCAAACGAGACAAAAAAAATATTCCGATCGTCCGTACGTAAAAAAATAATGAAAAAAAAAAAAATTGGCGTTTTATGTAGAAAATCGTTTTGTTGCCGCGGACTTGCAGTGTGTATACGAATATATACAGTGTTGCAGTGTAGTTCTCAGCTGTCGGCGACAGAAATATTATTAACGCGACTATGGTAAAATATTATGAAAATAACTATACAGATCCCCCTTATGTGTGTGTTTTTTTCTTCTATCACTCCACGTTGGTGAGCAGATGTTCGTATATTACGTTATGTGTATTCTTTCCCTATATTATATATATATACGAGACGACAACGACTACCACCACCATCACCACCACCAACCATATGGCCGCGTATATGAGCAGCGTTTGACATATCGACTAATTTATCATTTCGAACACAGTGTTTTTCTCGTTTCCTGCGATCATTATTAATATTATTATTCGACGGAATTTACATCACGATTAAAACGTGCCGATAATTACGGGTAAATTTCCCTTTATTTTCTTCTATAGCGCGGAAATTTTTTTTGAATTTTTTTTTTTATAAAAATAATTTTTTGTGCGTTTTATACGTACTTTATCGTGATTTCTTCAACATATAATTGATTTTCAAATGGTTTCTGCACGACAATAATTCCGAGATAATAATTTATTTCTATTATTAAACACGCGTCGGATTTTCAAAGACCAGAAGAATGTTCCTCCCCCCCCTCTCGGTGATGACCAAATTATATAGTTTATTCGCGTTCAAATCGATAATAATTGTAGTAAAAAAAAAAAAATAGGTTTATTAAAATAATAATTTATATTGTTGATAAAATGGTCTACGAACCAGGAAGATTTAATAAAGAATAAAACACTGAAATACGATTTGTACTTATAATCACCGCGAAACAAAATCGAACACTGGCAATAATAATATAGAAAATGTATAATAGTATGTACACAAATACAAGACATTTTCAATTGAAATTATGAACGAACATTTTTGTAAAATAATAACGCGAATTAAAATTTTGGTGTGGAAATCAGAGTCACTATATATATGTAAAATATATAGGTGTACGTTTCAGTGATGGTAAATAATTCAATGACAACGTATCGTATATACGTTAATTAAAAACGTATCTTATTCCCCACGATTTCGAAATGTATTATTGTATTGCGCTTTTTTACATTTTGCCCGATATATACGCGCTATTTAATTGAAAAAAAAAACAACAAAATAATAATAATAATAATAATAATAATAATAATAATAATAATAATAATAATAATAATAATAATAATATATATATATATATATATATACATTACACACATACTGAGCGTAATTACTTTTATTAATCATTCCCATCATCTCATAGCGCTAAAATATTACGTTTTTTTTTAATCTAGTTGACACGTCGTTTTACATTATTATTATTATTTTATTTTTTACGCAAACTGCGTTTTTTTAATCCATAATGTGGCGGTCATCAAAATCGATGTAAGTATATATATATATATATATATATATATAAATAAATGATACTCGTATAATATATTTAAAACGCTCGTGAAACAATTTAAAAACACTTAGATATTGTATTTGTTTAGTTTACTGTAACGATAACGGTTATTTCGCATCCCACCATTAGACCGAAGTAGAAAAACGTATTCGCATTATATACATATATTTATAAGTATATCAAAATTGTAGACCGATTTTTTTCGAATTTCGGTTGAAACGAACGAGATTAAAAGGCTAA
The DNA here is from genome assembly GCA_032441835.1 of Slavum lentiscoides. Classification (NCBI taxonomy): domain Eukaryota; kingdom Metazoa; phylum Arthropoda; class Insecta; order Hemiptera; family Aphididae; genus Slavum; species Slavum lentiscoides. The sequence goes on from CM063713.1 coordinate 6,247,614, forward strand.
AAATGCACCGTTTCGAACAAGCGATGATATGTTTTTCGCGTCGGGACACTTCGGCGTTTGAGTTGTACTTTCAAAATGACCTTTCAACTTATATGTATAGGTTGTAATTTGAGCATATTGCTTATTATTATTTTTAATTGAAATTAACAATAATTAGATTTTTTTCTTTATAGACTGTTGATTAATTAAAAAAAAAGAAAAAAAACAATGGCACCGTATTGCATTGGAAACAAGAATAATAATTACCTATATGCGTAGCGCTATCGATATTATAGATACATTTATTATTATCACATACAATTATTGCGCTGCAATTGTACGGATTACTTTTTCTCATTAAAATAAAATATTTATACGGTTGTAAACGTATATTTTTATATCGGTTTAAAATTATTTTCTCAAATCGTCCGTTTTTATAATAAACGTGTCCGTTCAGGAGTCATTATTTTCGAGTTCTAACTGAAAATCGATAGATATTCCAGTGTTTTCATGAAACGCATAAATTCGTTTAGATGTTAGTGTAAGATAGTAGAATTCGTGTTATTAAAAAATACCATAAAGTACTATCACCACGGTAACAAAAATAATTTATAGCAATGTTATCACGATAATAGTTTTGTGTACAAGTGCTCACAAACAATAATTGATTATCAAAAGAAGAATGTCGTTTTTTTTTTCTTTAAAAAAAAGATTTGCGCAATGTTTGCACGATACGGTTTAGAAACGTTGGAATGTATCAGTCGAAAATCATATTAATTATTATTATATTAATATACGTAAATCGAATTCACTAACAGAGTTGATTTAAAAAAGTTTTAAAAAGTCGTAATGTATAGTTTATATAAATGTGTTAGAGACGAATTACGTCGTACATTTGTTAACAGAAACGTAACGACCAGCCATTATATATATATAAGTGCACTTTATTAAGTGCGTATAATTACGTTAATATTGTCAACACACTCATTTATTTGGGAAATAATTATTTTTCGTTTGCACTCTCGAACTCCCGATATTCACTGTATTTGTCTACGTTGTGTACAACGAACGCAGTATTATTCGATGTTAAATAATAATTAATAAATAACGATTTTATTCCCTGCGCTAATGCGTTGTACCGTAATGTAATTTTGTACGGAAAATAGGCGATTTGTAACGCGTTTTCGATTCTCACGCGGACGGAGTATGTTTTATTGATAAATAATATTTTTTTTTTTTATATTCGGGATGTGCTCTGAAATTATACGTACCTATGCACTTATAATTTATTAAAGTTTTAATATTATAATGTCTATATGGCGTGAATTAACATTTCATTGTTATTTACGTTTTACTCGTTTGGTCTTATTTACTACGTACATTATTAAATTTAAATTCTTTAAGAAATTTTTTTTTTAAAGAGTATAATTGTAATTCTTTTTTTACATATAATTATAACTATTTATTATTATTAATATTATTATAATAAAATATAGAGTTTCATTATTTTTACGAAATAACGTATATATTTTTGTTAAAGTACTTGATAAAATATTTTTGTTTCTCCGTGTTATTATTTTTTTTTATACGAACCATGACATAGTCTTATATTTGAAAACTCTTGAAATCTATTATATATAGCGACGCGACGTGACTAACAAAACAAAGGGAAAATAAAACTGTAAAATGAAAAAACACAGATGCCGAGGAACCTGCTGCTGCTGCTGCTGCTGTCGGGAACGAAAGGGTTACAAATATACGTATATATTTATATAAAAAATTGACATTATTTTTCGTAGTTTTTTTTGTCGTTGTTATTTAGACCGTAACGATTGCCATATAATAATATTATTATATAAAAAAAAAAATTATTGTGTTATTCGCGCAGAGAAATCGATGTCGGTGTAACGAAATACGGAAAACTATAAGTCTGTGCGCATACTAGGTTATATGGTTAAACGTACGATGACTCGTGTAAGTATTGTAAGCGTACCAATAGGCACCAGGATTATTTTTTTGCGAGCTGTGTTTGTCTGTGGAACAAGAGTCTATTTTCACGGAGAAAAATCGACTTTTTTCACAAAACGTATACCCCTGCTATCGTTAAAATTATTAAAAGGTAACATAAAAACATGCAAGTATAAAACGCATATATGAAATAATTATAATATGATTATTATCGATTTAATATAATTTTTCATTTTTACGTGCAACAACAGACTTATTACTACTGTACAAGCAGAATTTTCAAAACCGAGGTTTTTCGAAGTATTTTTTTTTTATCTCGGGAAGTTCTGACAACTTTTTAACCGTCTTTTTACTCTTTCAAAGGTAGGTTTTTTTTTCGTAGTTGGCTCGAGTGTGTTCTTCCGACTCTGGAGATTATCAAGAACTGTGCTGCCGCCGCATAATTGGCATTAGCCATGTTTTTTTTTTTTAGACATTTTCCCGGAGTCGAGTAATTCGTTTGAGCGAGCGATTATTGTGCTGCCCTACACCTCCGATCAGCTCCCACACCCTGTACGTATAGATCACAATATACTGTTTGTTCAGAACGGAGATTGAAAAAAATTATCATCAAGGTAATAAGGGGGCGGCGGCGACGACGGTTTGCGTTTTTAACGTTTTGCTAATGAGGAAGTAACGGATTAAATCTAAAACATAAAACCGCGTAACGAATTCGTCCGTGTAACGCATTTTAATAAAATACTCTGGTCGTATTAGCCTGCCAATATTGTTACAGTAATTATTATTGTAATACAACGATTATTGTATGAATTTATATATAAAAATAATAAAAAAAAAAAACGATTGCGCAGAATTAACTAAAACGTTTATTATTTGGGTTTATTGACGCTTTATTTTTGTATTTACTCGTTGTATTCGAGTTAACTTTATGATTATAAATAAGGCTATGTATATTTACTTTTTTTAGATGCTGAACGAAACGAAGAATGTATTGTTTTTACAATGACGTGGTTATATATTTATATTATATTTTTTATTTTGTCTGTGAACGCTTTTTCGTGTACAAGTCCGGATTATCTTGATATGCGTTACGTTCCGGTAACGAATTATTGTATTTAGTCACAACGCTTTATTCGACACGTTTTTTTCGACTTTCTCGGTATAGTTTTCTCGAGCGTAATTATAAAAAAAAACCTGAAAAATTGCAAACGACTCGGTAAAATTCACTTTGGACGTGAACCGCAGTTTTCATATTTTTTCAAGAGCTCAAAATACGTGTAATAACATTTATATTATTATTGATTATTTATATAATAAACTACTAGCGTGGTTCGTGATTTATCGTTTTGTTATCAAATTAAAAAAAAATAAATAAAATTTTATAATTACTCGAACCGTCATCCACAGCGACTATCGATGATACTTTTTTTTCCCCATAAACTTGACTTTAATGAGTTAAAAATAAGGTTAAAAAAGAAAAATCCAATACTCAAATAATACAATATTATAGTTTTCCGTTACGTTTCTCCGTGTTAGGTTAAATAGACATGAATAATACATTATATCGTATAATATAAAATATGTAAAAGTAAAAGTAGTTTTCTTCTCATTATAAAAACAGTTTTTTATCACACGATATTATTTATGAATATAGACCTGTTTTCTATAGACGTTTTATAAATTGGAACGAAAAGAATTCTTGACAATTTCGAATATATTGGTTTCCCGCGTATTTGCAATGTATATTCGAATTATTTTAAGCGCTATTTCAGTTTTTCTTTTTAAATTTTTGCGTTTTACTTATAGCGTGCAGCTGTCAGCGTAAATGCAATCGATTTAACTCCTGCGAGTGATTGTTTTTGGAATTTTATTTTTAATATGTGTGTGTTTTTTTATGCTGAATTTTTCATCTAACTTTAAACGTTTCTTCCAAAAAAAAATCACGTTTCCCGTCTTAAAATTACCAAAAATTCGTTTATTATTAGCTTTTTCGAAACTCGATGTACCAGCTAGCGAGAAAAAAAAGCTACGTTCGCAATTAACAAAATTTATTCTAGAAAATTATTGAAATTAAATTGAAATCGTCGAAAAATCCCGTTTGGACTCGTACACGCGTCTGTCGTGGGTATAACACACGTCGTGTGTGCTCGGACGTCGAATTTCAGTCGTGGGAACAAAAAATATGAGACCAAAATTGTTTTTCTTTTGACTAATATTATTCCTGTATATTAACGAGGTATTTAGCATATGTATTTATACACGGCGTTTGTCGATAAATAGTGCGCGTAATTACGAGGTTACTGCAGCATTAATAAATAACGTATAAATTATAGGATTTAACGAAAACGTTGAAGGGGAAAAACAATGAGAAATTATTGACGTTTAGCGTTTATTTATTCATTACATTATAGGTAAATAACGACAAATTGTATAATATTGTTATATAGGAAAAAACTCACGCGCAAATCGTCTTCTATGCAAACTCCTCGGTAATACTAAGGACGTAAATACACTATTATTATTAGCGTCGTCGTTTAAATCGAGAAAACGATTTCTAAGCGTTTTTTCGCTATATTATAACATTATAATGGCGATAAAATATTTATACAATAATCGTCAGCGCGAGAATGTGTAGGTGTATTTAATATTATACGTTATTAGTTTTCATACTAATAGCTCTTTTGGGTATAAGCTTTTTAATTTTGCAATATTTAGTAAGTAGGTGGAGAGAGCTTCGCTCTCAAGGGCGCCCGCGGAGGGCATGGAGACATGTCCCCGATGTTTTAGTCCATATTGATTTTTTTATCATTTGTAAAAAAAAAAAATAGTACGAAAAGTCACACAATCAATTTACATCTAATATAGAATTACCTTTTTTTTTTTTAAACATCGATAATTGTAAACGGTAGGTAGGCAATATATAAGTATTAAATTATCTAACGGTAGTATTTTTTTACTTTGCCCTCCCTCTTGGGTCTATATTTCTGTGGGGCGCCCTTGCTAACCCTCCCCATACCTCCTGTCGATTAATTAAAAGTTTTAAAGTAGAATTTTTTTTTATAGCAGAAAGAAATTCAATCAGTATTCAATATACTATTTTATTTCTATTACTACACATTTATCCGTTCTGTAATTTATAATTTATCGTTAGTTAATCACAAACGAATCTATTCGAAATTGTACATATTATTATAAATTAGTATAATGTAATGTTTTAAGAAGGAATACGACCGTATAACCGCGTATACCCTCCGCTACACCACCGGTCGTATTCTAGAGCCCCTCCGTATACATTACACAATGTACATTATATTATATGGCATCGCGTTTTTTCTTTTTTTTTTTGAGAATAAAATTACCGATTTTCCATCCATTTGTCAGAATTACGAGCGAATCGTAAAATGCCGCGTAACACACACACCGTTTCAATCTAATTTAAAGAGAAAAAAAACCCGTCACGCACATATTATATTATTATACGTATACTTAGGCGTTTGCGAAGTAATTTCGGCACACCCTGTGAGAGTAAATTGAACGCGTGCGACTCGCTACAGCAGTCAAGGCTCATCGGTGTATTATTATTATTATTATTATTATTGTCAAGGTTCACGTATCATGATGTCGAGTATATGTCCCTCACGGACACACGCGTGAAATTAATGACGTTCGATGTGTGCTCGATTCGTTTACGGGATTTCGAAAGACGCCCCCGTAATTTTTTTCTCTCGAATAATTATAATAATATGTAATTATACATAATGTACTGCAGGACGGTTTTTTTTTTTTTTTGACGAGCGTCTAGAGACAACACACGAGCAAAACGTTTTATGAATTTTCATACGAACTTAAGTAATCAAATAATATTATTATTTAAAATCTTCACTCGGGCGTGTTCCAATTCAATGAAATGCCGTCTACAATATCATAATTAATAACTAATCAGTGTTGCGTGATTTTTTCGTGATTTGTGCTGCTTTTTTTAAATATTAATCGTACGCTTTTAAGTTTATTGAAATTATTTATGTTCATATGGATAATCGATAAGGAATTTGCTCATGCGCTGTCTCTTGTTTTTTTTTTTTCATTATTTTACTTTTGCTACATAATATATGATAATATTGTCTACCCCGAGCACGAATTAAGATAGACTGGATGCAAAACGAAATATCACACAAAATATTGAAAACCAAAAGTGCTAAGACGGTCAGCTGTTGTGTCAAGACCACTAGCGCTCTCATACCGAATTACTTCCCTCGCTTATTTAAAAACTGCCACCAATGCTATTCACGTACCAAGAATTCGGGAAACGTTTAGCGATTTTTTTTTATTATTCACTAAGAATTAAGAAAATTATTAGCGATTACCTACTGATTTGATAATAGATGTCAATACTCGGGAATAAGATAAGGTAGTAGTAATGAATTGGTATACATATAAAGAATCCACTAGTGCTGAATGGCACTATAGTAGCTTTGACACATCAAAATCATTCTCGTGAATCGTGATTCACTTTTATCGTTTTCGTTCGGCATCCAGTCTACCCGAGCGATCCAGAGTGAAATCTTAGATACCGCGGTGGTTACTCGTGGTTTTAAGAGTTATAATATGCGTTTACTCGGTAACCGATTAGCGACAATTTGTTTCCCCCGATTAATCGAACTCATTAATTTTATTTTTTTTAATATTCATTCTTCTTTTTATTTCTATTTTTTTTTTCATGCAAAATATTTAACTTGAAAAAAAAACACAATAAATAATAGTGTAGGTATAAATATTATTATTTATTGTGAGAACTTAATGTTTAATTGATAACAGAATTACTGCGTGTATTGACTACCGTAACCGCTGTTGTAACTATAGATACCGGTAATTAGCTCTTTCTCTCTTTTCAACCGCTATTGAATACAAAATAACTCGGCCCAGCCACGTTTTTATTTTCTGCAGTGTTTCATAGCGATTTTCGGCCGGAATTTCAAACCCGTTTTTCTGTTTCTTTTTTTCTTTTGTAGAACTTGTGTAAACTTTTGATTTCACCACACTATCTTGTAATATATATATATATATATATATATATATATATATATATATATATATATATATATATATATATATAGGAATTCAAATTAAATGAAAATTCCTTTTTCGATTTTCAGTATTCAAAACGAATATAATTGTTGAGTCGTAATTTTTTTACGCGGTCCAGTGGAAACTGTAATTTGATAGTTGATAACCTTGATTGATTAATAAGAGAAATTTCCGACAAAACGCCTTCGAGAGTGTTAATCTACGCGATATCACTACTATATGCGCATTTTGTGTTAAAATTTACGATTTATAAACTTAAATTAAGAAAATAACTAAGTATGTACTCATTTATAAGAGCAGTTCGTTGGACGTGGAAGAAATATGGGAATAATTGGTGTGCTTGATGGACGAAACGCCGTACACAGCGATGACGTGGAACACACGTTTTTACTCGATGAGTTATTGTTGTTTCGGAGTAATTTTACTAATTTGATCGACCGAGCGACGAACAAGCGACGAATCGAATTTCCAGTTTCGATATTGAACGGCTTACGTTGAATTTATTCACAATACCGGATGTAATTACAAAGAGATATCGCGTGAATTAAAAAAAAAATATCAAATTGAAAATTCGCGACGGAATTTTTATTTTCTTATAGCGCGTGGACGGTACCGGTCGATTTACCGTGACCGTCGGAAATAACCGATTACTATGACCGCGACAGATATTCTCGGAGCTGCGTATCACGAACATATTTTGAGCAGTGACGGATGAGTTTTACTTTATTTTTAACCGCGCCGGTGTCGTGCAAAAAACTCTCTGTTTAAAGTAATTAAAAAAAAGCACGCGTATAAAAAAAAAAAAAGGAATACCTTCCTCGAGTAGGTATTTATAAATAAATGTGGTACGGGTTGTCGTTAGAAAAAAAAAAATATATCGGTACAATTATACGCGAGACGGCGGCGGTAAAAAATGCTGTATAGCACGGAGGAGCTGTGTTCAAACGATTTTCTCAAAAATAACGAAAATAATTTTATTTTATATTTCGCTTGTGGATATTCGATTGTCGCGATTTGAAACGTTTCGTTTCGTCGACCGACTACAATATTGCCGGCATTCGAATATAACTGCGGTATTATAGGCGTACCGTTACGCGCGTAACGTTTTAAAACGGATTTTCTTTTTTGAAACTTTTTTTCCTCTATTCAACACGTTTGGCGATATCCGTCGCCCTACGACATACCATCCGTAGTCGTTTCTGTATTTCGTGTAACGATAATTTGTTGCCAAAAAAAAAATAATAATAAAAAACCTCCTATGGCCTAACCGTCGTAAAAACAACCGGAAGAATTGTTTCTTCGACCGCAGTTCGTCACGTCAAATTAAAAAAAAAAAAGTGGCGATCCAATTATTTTCGAAAAAAAAAAAACATTAGTTTACTGTTATAAATTTGTTTATGGTGGTTTACGGTTATTTAAAAATATTTTTACGTTAAAAAAAAAAGTTATGTTTTTGGTTAGTTTTTTTTTAATATAAATGTGCCAAATAATGATTATAAATAAAGAAGAAAAAAACAATATGTAGTATTATTCGAGAAATAATAGTTTAAAAATAATATAAGATCTTACGCCGCGAATTTTCGAGATATATTTTATATTTATTAAAATTATCGCGACTTTTATTTAACAAGTGCTCGAATTGGGTGGGAGCTCCTTTTCAAATTTTTCATATTTTGAGAACACTCCTCGAAATTATTTTCATTAGAACAGTGGGGTGGGGGAGGCGGAACGTGTTAGTTTGTTGAAATATTATTGAAATTTTGATTCTTTAAAGTTGCGTTGAATAAGATAATAAAAAAACTAATGGATTATTTTTTGATAATTCACGACAAGAACAAAAGTCTAATCTATTCATCGTTATTATAATTTATAATATAGGTATAATTTATGGCGTGTCGGCGTATGATATTTTGCAGTGAATGAGACGTGAGACGCGTGTAACCTGCAACATTCGTGGAGAATCGTTTAAAATTTGATTTAGGTATACCAAAATTAAGTCGAGTACATTTTTACGTATTATTATTATTAACTTTTTATGTTAATAAAAGTCGTAAAAATATATAGTATTGTAATCGTTGCTATATATTATTATATTGTAATAATTTTTACGAAAACGACTCAGGGGTCAGGTTGAGTCCATACAATAATCATTGTAAAGGACGCTGATGTTTTTAATGTCTTGGAGTCTCGTTTCTTTAATTCTTCCAATTCGAGCACTGTATTTAGGTATCACAGGTATACGCACTATATTAGTACATATATATAGCTGATGGATTAGAATATTTTTAACTCGAAACACACTGGCATTGTAAACATTATAATACAGTGTTTATATACGAGTTATTTTTAAACGATATATTATAAAAACCGTGTACGACGCTTGGCGTGACGTTGCGTTTTGCATTTCGATTACTACTGTTTTTATTTATTCAAATCGCGACGACGACGTGTGTATAAATATAAAAAAACGATTTGAAATAATAATAATAATAATAATAACCCGTTCGGAATTGATGTCCAAAAAAGGCGTGTGGCGCGCACTTTTTTTTTTTCTCAATATTATTTTATTATCCCCGAACTGCCGCGATATTACACACACACACATACACACGTAAGGTATATATTATGTGTTTTGTGATGGTCAGAACACTTTTGGATTTCGTTCTCTCGTAACAATCATCGACACAAGTGCAGAGGTACGTTACAGTAAAACACCGAATGCGGTTGTATGGTAACGCGTTACACTTTCTCTTTTTCCTACCCGTTCGTTATTGCTGCATGTATTACTGTAGAGACGCGCGCGCAGTCTCGTCGTCGTATATTTAGAACGCCGTAGATTTCTAACCGTAAAAAATCGGCAGGCCTGTCGCGTTTGTTACAATACACACAACAATAGGCGATTTGTTTCGGAATAATTTTCTATTATATTACATTATCCGTATAAAATAAAGTCGTGCAACTATCCGCTTATTCTTGTCTGTAGCTGTAATATACCGCAGCAAAAACTACTGAAAATATCGCCATGCCGTTCTTTTTTCTTTTTTTAAATAGTAATTGTAGAGCGATTTTCATACGCAGATCGTTTCAGGCGTAGTTTGAAAAATGTCCGGTGCCGGACAGTGACAAACTCTTAAACAGAGGCGTATTTGAAAATGTGTAATTGGGGGCAATGACAAATTCTAAAATTGGTAAAAATCACATTTATATCAAAAAAAAATTAACTATAAAATGATGGCGTTTCGAATAATCGAAATTAAATTTAACTTTCTCAAATTATTTTATGTATTGTATATGGAATTCTAATAATTTGTAATAATTACGAGTTGTAATCGGGTGTTAATAAACAATTTGATTTCGCATTCGTTAAACATAAATTATTATCTAATACATAAAATACGGCAAATGGGAGGGGCACCAGCCCCCTGTGACATCCCCATTAAACTGCTCTTAAAAATATTTCACACGAGTAGATATTGATTTTCCGATTACCGCGGTGCTTTACAAACGACGGTTTTGAACTATTTTAAAGGAGAAAATTGCTGTTATTATTGGCGATGGACAATTATTATTCTTGTACGATTACATACCTATCTGTTTAATTTCGTTTCTGAAATAACCGAAATACGTCGATCGAGTAAAGACTCGGTAGGGTCTTTTAAGATTCTTCCGTCGTCGGTTACCCGCAGGGGCGATATATTGTCGATTTTCACGGATCTTGGTCGTAAGAGAATTGTTGTAGAATTTTTTTTTCCAACAGTACGATTTGGTCGCGAAAAAAACGTCTTAATCCGGCGGACAATTCCGGCGGTGTACCAGCGAACAGCATGTTCATTAAGTAATAACACCCATAATAATGTATGAACACAAATCAAACAGTTAAAAACGGTTCACGGGCGAAACTATATAATATGCTATTCAGTTTAAGAGTAAGTCGGAACGCGCACGTTGAATGAAAGTCGGAGTGATGCTAGACTCCCCAGGCGGCTAATAGCTACTCTATCATTGGCTGTTGCCCCCCTTAGGCGGCTAATAGCTACTCTGTCATTGGCTGTTGCTGTCGGCAGCAGTCGGCTCACGACGATTTCCGCCAATCAGAATACCGATAGAACCTCGCCTGCGCGAAATAAACCAATTTTCGTTTGCCGCCCGGTATACATTTAAACTGAATAGCGTATAGTTGTATTATAAATACGAAAAAACAAAATGTAAACGAGAAAATCATTTTTTATACGACGACGACCATACGTATATTATTGTCTTTAATATGGAAGTGGCTATATTTATGCGTCCTACGCGCTCTGCAATTGCGGTTGTATAACCATATTTTGATATAATGTCTGTGTGTGATACTTGCAGAGTAATATTGCCGTTGATTACCGATAATTTTGTGCAGATGACCGGTAGACTTCAGTGAAGGATTATACGATCTTAGGAATCGGGCTCACAATATTTTTTCGGCGCCCCTCTTATATCCGTAATAAACAATAAGCCTTTTTTTTTATTGAAGAACATTATAAAATTTCAAGTGCTATTTTATTCTAAAATACGGGGGAATATGAGAAAACGCATGGAAAGTAGGAGTCCAGTAATAGTCCAGTAGTGTCCAATAAAAATCTGATGTAAACGACGAATGAAAATCGGTGAAAAAACCAGCATTTTTAATTTGGTATAGGAAACCGATCCGTTGTTTACTATTTGTCATACGAAGGATTTTTTTTTCAGTAAATCGATGTTTTGGGTGGTCTACGGCAGCAGACTATACTATACTGCAGCGGACCACGTGTTTTTTTGTTTTACATATTATTTTACAAGTTCTGTTTTCTGTTCGTTTTCGCCCTTACATATCGCGCGTATACACATAACTACTGACATCCTGATTTCATTTGAACTCGTTTACATGTTACCGCGCGTGGTGGTGGATGTTATACGTTCGTTGGCCGGATGAGTTATGACGTGTGCGTATGGTGTGTGTTGGCTATAACGACGTGTTATTATTATTTAACGTCTTTTATTTTCGTCGTGTACAGAGCCCGATTTACAGATTTTGAAGCCGGAGACTTTGATGTTCAAGAGACCGCCATTCCCGTTTTAACTCGTGAATTTTTAAATTTTTTTTCTACCATATTTTTAAGTATTGATTCATTGTTTGTACCCGTAAACCCGTACCAAATTTTTTCGATTGGCTTACTGATCGAAAATTCGTTATGATATTATAATATTTTAACGAGACCGTTTTTCGATTTTTCCAAAAGGTATAGGTAATACATCCAGTAGAATTAACATTTAAGTAATGAGAATAACAGTTTTTTTTCATGCTTAAAGGAAAACTACTTTTATTAATAAAATTATTATAATAATAAAAATAGGAATTAACCCGGGTTTATTTGCAACAACTCGTTTTGGCACATTTCTCCAATAATAATCTGTTTCTTTTTTATGTTGCAATACCATACGTCTTGATCGACACGCCTTTTTTTTCTAATGAACGATTAGACTGCAAAGTACAAACTGTATTCCTGTGATTAATTGAACGTCGTTCATGAAGACGTTGTGAAATATGTCTCAAATAGTCAAAACCATCATTATACGACTGATCGTCATCAGAGTAAAATCGTACAGAATCAGATAAACTTTTCTTATCACTTTCAATACTTTAAAAAAAAAATATATATTTTTACAAAAATGTTATGTCCTAATACGATATTGGTCTATAAATTATAACGAATCAAAACGAGACCTTTCAAAAATTGAGGCCAGTTGCAGACTAGTCACCTAGGTACTCGCCTAAATCAGGCCCGGGTCGTGTAAGTGTGCAGTAATATTTTGTATTCAGAGGGACCTTTTTAATTTCTATAAAACTGTTTTAGCCAAAAGGGTTCTCCTTTAACGCGCCACGCGTTATTAGCGACACGCGATCGATTTATACATATATATATATATATCAAGCGTAACTATATAAACACGGCGGGTAAATCGATATAGACGCGAGGCGTTTTTTAAAAATTATTTATAATACGTATTGTATGTTTTCAATGTGTAAAAACCTACACAAACGTTTCGATTTTATCGATACATGTTATAACATAATATAAGCGAGTTGAATAGAAATCATGTTTTCGTCAGTTGATGATGATATTCGACTGAATGATCTCGTCTTCGTGATACTATATAATGGCCGTAATAACTGTAACAAAATGTTTAACGATGATTTTCCTAAAACAATCTGACGACTTAAAATGCAGTGAGTCGACACAACTGGTATAAATGACAGCGCCTAAACGGGACAACCGTATACACACAAGTATATAATCAACGCGCCGTGACGTATTATCTCTCTGTACGGTACTCACACGCGCGTTTTTCGTAAAATACACCCGGCAACACGACTGTGTGCATGCAATCACGACGTGTATTATTATTATTATTATTAAGACTCGGATGTCGACGCCCTAAAAACCATATAAAAATTCCCTAAAAAAAAATGCGTTTATGATCTAAAAAACACAAAAAATGCCCTCAAACAAATTAAATTTACAATCTAAAAACATAAAAAATAAACTTTAGTATATTGTTTAAATGACCTAAATTATTTATTAATTTTTCAGTTATTATTTTATTAATTACGATTCTGCATATACTTGCGTATTAAACTACGACTAATGATTGCATTAGGTACGTGTTATTATTTGCAATTTTTTCTCAACTTTTCACCGTTTTTGAAACTAAAATTTACGCGCGAATTTTAAATTATAAATGAAAAACGACAATAATAATAATAATAATAATAATAATAATAATAATAATAATAATAATAATATAATAATATAATAATAAATAGTGTGTGAGGTAAAAATGTTTGTTATGTAGAAAGAAACAAAAAGAAAAAAAAATTAAACAGGCGTTTGAATGGCGTACATAAAATTTTTGTGCTGTCGTCGGATATTTATACGCTCGTCCTGCAGACTATATTATAATATATACGAAACCGGTACGCAGACACAACATTTGAACTGTTACTTCTACCGGAAAGATTTTATTATAACGATCGATTCGCCGTGACACGGATTCAATCCACGTTTTATTACACGCGAGTCACGTTCGATTGTTTTTTTTCTTATACGACTTAATTTTTTTATTTTATTTTTTCAACGGAACGCATTATCGTATAGGATATGACATGTGAGACTCTACTCATTTCGAGCACAAAAAAAAAAAAAAAATAAATAAATAAATAAACGTCTGCGAATCGTTCGTATAATATATATATTTACTATGGCGTATAAATATTATTAGTGTAATATTACTGTTGCAGACGATAGACGGTTGAAACGAGGCTCAAAGCCCCGACGATTGTCTCGATGTCTCCGAGAACGAGTGGCGTATTTATAAGGGGTAGACCGGTTTTAAACACCCTCCCCATGATCTAAGAAAAAAAAAAAATGTTCAACGGTCGTTTCTGCCGTTTGTAAAATTATATTATCTGACATTGAACTAGGCAGGGAGCTACCGTGTTTCGGGCTTAATTTTTTATCATAATATTTTCTTCGGTAATATCGCATACGGGGCGACTGGTGATAAAATGTAAAAACTCCGGTGGGTTATTGTGTACACCTCAGATTCAACAAAAAGAGTTCCTCTTAACCACGGTCCGATTCGAGATATTCTAGTTTTTTTTTTTTTTAAAAAATACGCGATTTTTCTCCTTGAACTGGTCGTATTTACTGAAATATTAGTCTTACAGCAAATATTAAAACCCCATTGAATGTTCTTGAAGACAGCGTACAAAGCAAGGTTCGCAGACAGAGAGAGAGAGAGAGAGAGTACAGAGAGACACACGCATTGATATATAGAGAGAGTATTATTTGAAAAAATAATATTCTTGATGACAAGACGTGTACTACGCGTTTACATACGAGGCACAGTTTAAACCGATTTAACCGCATTAGTGTACTCTCCCGAAGTTGGGTGCACGTAAACTGCAGACGTTAATTCGGTTCGAGTCGAATCGATTCGAACTAGAACGGGTTCACATGTAATTCACCTTTTTGGAATGCGGATTGAAAATAGCTCCCAGATTATAAAATGCGTATAATACATGAACGGCAAACACTGTTATATAACCGAATTACAGTA
This sequence comes from Slavum lentiscoides, assembly GCA_032441835.1. Taxonomy (NCBI): domain Eukaryota; kingdom Metazoa; phylum Arthropoda; class Insecta; order Hemiptera; family Aphididae; genus Slavum; species Slavum lentiscoides. Next base: position 6,262,779 of record CM063713.1, read on the forward strand.
GTTGAATCGCGTGTGTATTACAGTAATTCGGTTTTCAGTTGCGCACCTCAATCCGCGATGTCTAAAGCGCGAGTATTGAGTCAGTCCGAATCAATACGTGCATTGTGTGAACGTGGCGGTAAAGACCTGCAGTACGTTTACACGTAGTGTAACTTACGAGTTTGAATGGATAAAAAAAGAAATCCGAATTGTATAACGAGTGCGAGGATGCCGTCCGAAACGTCGTTTTTCCACCTTTGAAATCTGCAGTACAGATAGACGGTACAGACGGGACGCGCGCAGTGTGCCCTATAATCATAGCCGTCCCAAATGGGGGGAACGGGGCAAGTGCCCTAGGGCGTCCAAAGTATTATGAACGCAGGGGGCGTCATAAAAACGAATGATAAAAAGAAAAAATTTGTTGCTTTATAATATTAATTTCCCTTGTATTTACTATTAAAATATATAAAATTATGTAATTTTAGATATTACGTTAGTTGTAAATTTTGTTTTTGGGGTTGGGGGCGTTAAATATGTATGTTATTGCCGTAGGGCGTTACTGGTGGTAAAGACGGGGCACTGCCTGTACAATAATAATAATAATAAATAAAACGCGGCGGTTTTTCTCGATCGTCGCCCGTGTCGGGAATTCGGTTTGGGGAAAAAAAATTCGGTGTGCTGCTGCGCAACGCGGTCCGTACGAGGTCGCGGGGGGGGGGGACGCGACTGCGGGACGATGACGTCATTCCGCCGTAGTCTTATTGAAATCCTCGGCGGCGGCGGCGGCGGCGGCGGCGGCCGTGCGACGAAAAACGCGGCGCATTTTCCTCCCGCGGCCCGCGGGCCGACGACGGTCTCGGGAAAGCGCATGATCCGAACGGGAACAAAACCGCGTTCGGCGCGTCGGGCGGCACAGTGCACAGCATCCACAGTATTACGTTCGCTACGGTTGACGACCGTCTCTCTCTCTCTCTCTCTCTCTCCGTTCGTCGTCGTTCAAGCGGTGGTGGCGTTATTATAGCAGTCGTCGTTTTCGTTTCGTTTTTTTTTTATCGTGTGGTCCAGCGAAACACCGGAAAACGCCGTACGGATGAGTTCCGCGGGCCGCGGCGGCGAAGAAGAATAACATCATGTTCCAGTGTATCGTCCAGCCGAGGAACACGTGGAGCCGGAGCAGTCCCGAACTCCGGGAGTTGCGAGTCGTCTATCCAGGTTGTTTTTCGTCGTCGCGGTTTTTTTTTCTCCTACTCCTTTTGCGCGTATTTGTCGTCGGGCTTCCGAGATTTTTTTTCCCTACCCTCCTACGTGACGGAGAATCTGACAGTATTTCGACGCTTTGCCAACGCATATCATAAGCTCACCGATTCAGCTCACCGTACAAAACGCACGGCTATAGCCGACACGTCGGTCAACGCGGTTTTTCCTCCTCCTCCACCCCCTCCCAACCGGCCGCCCGTTATAATAATAATAATATTATTATTTTGTCACGTGCGAAAAATCGGATTTCGCGTATAACTGTGTTTGTAATTATTAAAAATAAAAAATGAAAATATTGCGCGTACTGCACGCAATGCGTGCGCACGGCCCGTTGTTGTGTTCTAGTCGTGTTTGTTATACGCATGGCAGGACGGCGTGCCGGAGAGATCGATGACACCCGCGGTGGCGGCGGCGGCGGCGGCGGTGGCGGCGGTGGCGGCCGAGCGGTAACGCTCTCTCGACGGAACCGATTGTCCGCGCGATTTCCGATACGTTTTAACAAAACGCCGTAGTGTTTACGTCGGAGAATATTCCGTCTCGTTACGCCGCCGTTTATGTAAAACACGCCTGCTACCTTTCCCCGCGCCCCGCCGTATCAGTTTTATTCGATTTCTGTATTATATATGCAGTGCTTGAATTGGAAAAAAATTAGAAGGGGGATGCAAAAGTACAAAAATAATGTGCGTTCCAGCAGATTGTAAAGTCTTATAAATTTGTATACACCCCCCACTATATTTTTCATTATACAATAATAAATAAGCATCATTTTTTTTTTAACTGCAAATATTCGCGCCACATAGTAAAAGAGAATTTATTATTATTATTATTATTATTTTTTTTTTTTTTTTTATTAATTTACGATTATTTTTATTTACTTGTTTAATTAAGCTAATACTATGATTATTTTTATTGGTATTGATATTTAAATTTGTTGTTGTGTCACTGCCAAAATTATAGTATAATCGTTATTATTTTTACAAAAACTATATTATTTGTGTTTTGCGCAAGAAAACTTTATCGTTCGAGTATCCCTTGTATTTTGTGGATGAAACTCAATGAAAAGCTCATTGAGTTTCATCCATTCGAGGATCAGGTTTTTTTACTTTCTTTTTGGTGTATTTATCGTTTTATAATAATTGATTGTCATTTTAAGAAATATATTGTTTGTATATTGTGACAACTACCGACCACTCCCTATAAATAAAATTTTTAATTTTCATTATTTCAATAAAATTTTAGTCTTGACCGTCCCGTTCTCTGCGTCCCGGTATGAAAAATTAGAAGGGGTACGCTAAAATATTTTGAAAAAAAAAAGGGGACTCCGTCCCCCCGCGTCCCCCCAATTCAAGCGCTGTATATATATATATATACGAAATCGCGTACTCGGTAATTTATATATAATAATATAATACAATACTTTCACCCAGTGTCGTTTTAACCACCAATAATGCCTTAGGGCAATAATATTTGACGCCCTCCCCCAAAAAATGTACAACTAACGTAATATCTAATTATATAATTTTATATATATTTTAATACATTCGTCCTCGAAATCATCATATTATATAGATACAAGAAAAATTAATATCTAAAATAATACAACACATTTTTTTCTTTTTGTCATTCATTTTTTTGACGCCCCCTGCGTTAATAATACTTTGGACGCCCTAGGGCACTTGCCCCATTTACACCTTCCCCCGTGGGACGGCTATGCAGTTTCACCGCTCGAAACGTCGTTTCTGCGTTTTTTTTTTTTTTACTTTTTTTCGTGTGTTCTGCTAATATACTAATATAATATTATTTCTCGTTTTTCGTCGAACCGTAAATGTCTATTTCCGCATAATATTACAGGATCCATTTTTAAATTGTTTGTGTTACGTATTAATGATTTCCGTCGAACGGCGCAGTATTAAATCGTACGTATGTTTTTTTGTATACGTCAGTTACATTATTATTTTTTCTCTGAAAATATCAATTTTATCCGAATAAATTCACACTTAACTTTCGATTTTTTTTTTTTTTTTAGGAAATTGCAAATACGCATTTGTTATTTTGTCGAGTTCTCTGTGAAAAAATTCATTGGACATACGATTTCTTCGACTCGCATTCATCGATACGTATTACTATACTAGTGGTGTGTTCACGAATAATTATTCTCCGATTATTCACTCGTAGACATTCTACAAACCGGATTTTTAAAAATAATTCGAATGTATGTTTTACGTAAACAACGGACGAATAACAATTTTTTTTATTTAATAAATTCGTAGCGGAATTTACATAATAATAATATATTATAATCTATTGTCTACACACAATTCGTATAATAATTGATTATTCTTTATTCTCTTCGTATTATACGCGTTACCATATACGCGCGCATAAAATCGACTCGAATAAATAATATGTTTCTTAAATATACTTAAATAAATACTGTTAGTGACAATTCGTATCCTTAATAGTAGTAAATCAACGATGACGTGAACACTATATAGTGTGACAAACCGTATAATATGCGGTATGTTGAATTGATAGAATATAATTTACCGTTTCAGGAAACTGTTGACAATTATTATTATTATTATTATTATTATTATTATTATTATTATTATTATTATTATTATTATTGGCGTTTTTTATTCTTTATACAATATGAGTTATATGGAAACTTGTTGTAGTATTTTCTCTACCCTAGTTTTTGTGTTACGATTGCATTCAAAACGTCCACGTCTATAGAGATTTGTTTGCTCTCGACAAATAAAACGACCATTAAAAACCCTACCCTCATGTAACCACGGACAAAAGATGATAGTTGAAAAAAATATTTATCCTATACACGTTTTCCCTTTCTAAATGTGGTATTTTTTTTTTTACGTGATATCGTCGAACAAATAGTATACGATATTATTGCAGGCGGTAACGGTGATAAAATATTATTTTGATCTTCCGGCGTGGATCCGTATAGAATGACGTTTATGTATAGGTAGTGAAATTTTTTAAGTTTTATACAGGGACACTTTGCGAAACTTTGCTCGTAACGCTGCGCGAACGAGAACTCGATAGGTTTTATAAAATCTTACATAGTAATGTATAATATTTAGCTATATGACTTAGGTATTATGACCTAACGGATTTTCAACGCGAACATTTGGATCGGGTGATTCAGTTTAATACGTATTTATTATAATATAGGCATGTCGATTATAATTTACAATGACATTGGAGAAATAAACGTCAATATTATCCAGTATTATTATCATTATTATTTTGTACTCGTTTATTTCACTTGTATTCTTATAAGTTAACAATTAGTATGGTCATTAAAGACAAAACGTGTACAAGCAATATTGTTATGTGTGTACGTGTGTATTAAAAAAAAAAAAAAAAAAATCGTGACCGTATACATTCGTATTATTATCCTATATTATTTTATGGTGTTAGTGATTATAGTTCAGTCGTCGCGGGCGTGTTATACGGTTTGTGATAATTCGTAACAGAGAATTTTATTTATTTATTTTTTATGCCATTAAGTCAGTGAATAATATTTAACAATAATAAAAATAGACGTTAAAGGACATTTGTTCGACTGCGAGCGTGGCAAATACTACGATTACGGTTTGGTTGACTAATGGTTAAAATTAATATAGAAAATCGTGTGCGGTATGGATAGAATATTGAAATAGCGTTTTATTTGCCATGACTACTTTATATTTATCAAACGTCTGAGTAAAAATACGATAAATACAAATATCATAACGTGTCGAGAGGATTATAAAAAGCGTTTTGGAGTAGCAGAAAAAAAAAAAAATAAAATAAAATAAAAACAGAAGGGTGCGTATGAAAAGGGTCGTATAGAGAAATGAGCTGTAGAATAAAGACGATTTGGATGGTTCGGAGAAGGAAAAAAATAAGTTTATACTGCGCAGGGTTATTCTTTGAATGTGGGCATAAAAAAAAAAAAAACGTACGTGCTTAGAATTTCATATGTAGAAGTCCCAATCTTGCAATTAGATATATTGTGGGGGGAACTAAGGGCTTAAGGTTTTATTCGGTGTTAATTCGTTTTCCGTCCGGGAAATGTTTAACGGGCGCTGCCATTCTGTATTACAGTCAATAAATATAACGCGTACGTGACCGATAATTATTATTTATTAGATAATACGTAATTCGGAATTAAAAAAAAATTCGGATATTATTGTAGTAACCAAAAATCTATGCGTATTTATTATAGTGCAGGTTATATGATCATCGACGAAAGGAATTTATAATATTTCTTTTTTTTTTACTGTTTATTATTTTCTTAATAAAACACAATAACGTGGATAAATCGGTCATATTTTTTTTTTTTGTTTTACACTAATAGCTTCGAAACGCAATTGGTAAAATATTTTTTTTTTTTTTTTGTTGACCGAATGAATACTAAGTCACGAGTACACGCGGCTCGTCGTCACGATTTCAACATTTCTAATACGGATTTTCAAACCGAGTATAAATATATTCGACCGTATAAACCTGCAAGTGTATGTCTGACTGCGCTTTAAAAGGACGTCTGTTCTGTAATATGAATACATCGATGGTTTGAATATTGTTGTAATATATAGTCTTGAACTTTATACGGTTTATGTGATATGTAATTTAAAAAAAAAACTGATTTCTGATATAACGAAAAAGAAAAAAAAACGACTATATTTTTTTTGTACTCAAAGCTTAATAACGAGTAGATTTTTTTTTATTTCAACGTAACGCCGCACTCAACGAGTTATTATTGAAAATCACGAAGACGTACTCGGGCAAAGTCGAATTTCGTTTGATCCGATACAATCGAATTTGCCGGAATTCTGTTTCGTGCGTTTTTCGAACTGATAACTCGAGTTATTATTTTTTTAACAAACCAAACGAAATCGCGCCGTTTTTAATTTTCTCAAGTGTAACTCTCGCGTTTATTTTACTCGATTTTAGTTTTGGAGAAAAATAGTAACTCGGTCAGCCATGCTCTGCAGCAGATAGCAGCTCGGTTAGTGAGCGGTACGGGGTTATCTTCTTTCTATATACAACACTAGTACGTATATATAAAGGAACTGTATTGCCGTCAGCGAACGTCCTGTGATAGGAGGGGGGCCAGTTTTTGTACTCGAAGGAGGGTGGCCAGCGTGAGTCACGCAAAGTCCCTTCTTATTCCCTCGCGCAAACTGCACTCGAAACGCGGGTCTCGCGATATTTTCCTTTATTTTCTTTATCGTTCGGACAATTCGTCGGGTTAAAATAAAAAATTTTTTTTTTTATGAAAACGACAGCCGAAACTTTGTTAAAAAAAAAAAAACATATTGTAATTCTCGTCGAACAGTTGTGTTTTCGTACAGTTTATTTAGACTCGCGGACCACGTGTGTGTGTGCGCGCGTTTGAATGTGTTCTGCTCTCCCTCCCAAAATGTATATTAATACGCACCATCGACGTGTCTCACCGCGCGATTCCCCAATGTGTATACGACGTGTGTTCGACACGAATCGCGTCCGTTCTATTTTTCAACGATTAGTCAACCGGCCAGCAATAACGCCGAGCTGTTAAAAAAACGAATTCGCGTCGTCACCATAGAACTCGTATTACAAGTAATATTAGTATAAGGTCTACGTGTCGAATGGTGTCCCCCCTCTTTCTTGTGTCCACTAAATCGTCGAAAATATCTGGTGTAAATATTTTCATATTTTACGCGAATAATTTCGTTTTCGACGTCGCTACGCACGGTTATGTCGTGGCGGGGGAAACAAATGGGAGAGAAAGAGTTTTTGGCGAAACGTTGCAGAAATCGAAAACGAGTCGTTAATCCGTTTGTACAAATAATAAAAATAATACTATTGCCTATACTCTACTGTATTATAATACACGCTGTGACTTTTTTTTTTTTTTTGGATAACGACAATTTCGGATACAATATATATTGACAATACCCGTAATCGGGAGGCGAAGAGCGTTCTAAAATTCTTACCGGGCAAACAGGATTTTTCTGGGCCAATACGTTTTGAGGGAATACGCGTAGACGCTAAACGTTTATATAATTTACCTGCTCGTATTCAATTAGGTGCTTATACCTAGCGTGCGTTACATATCAATAATCGTTATATAAATGTTTCATTTTAAAAAAAAATTTTTTATGTAATGCACGATACAACGTCCAACAGTAAATCTGGGGGTTAATTTTATTAAAACGACGAAAAAATTATTTTGATATCGAGTCGAAATACCTATGTGTATAATGTTATATAACACGTTGATATTGAACGATATTAAAATGAATTATATTTTTTCACTGAACAATGTTTTTCAAATAAAAATAGAAAAAGTTTATTACAGTAAAAGGCTGATCGTCCTTTACGTTTTTTTTTAAAAATGTTAGTACACATTATTCGGCATTGGTCCAAAAAAAAAAATTATATAAATATAATATTGAAACATTGAACTGGAGTATTAAAAAAAATTTTTTATAAATTCACAATTCTACAAAGATCAAAAAACCAAATTTCGAATTTTCATTTTTTTTTTAAATTGTTATAAAAAAATTGTTTTCAATAAGAACGATTTAAGTTACTATTTCTATGAAAGAAACGTTATAATATACTTTTGACAACACGCGTAAGATTTCCAGTTGAATTCAATGGAAAACACAATGTAATTCAATAATATGTCTCGTCGATAAAAAAAAAAATATTTGCCTAACTGGAAAGTCTGATGGTGACTGCTGCTGGTGGTGTTGTACATTGCGAGATCACGATTTTTACCACTGTTTTCAGTCGAATTAATTTTAATTTTTCTTTCCCCTCCTCCGTTGTTGCTGAATATTTACGTATTACGTACACACATTGAACACGGTTGATTATAGTTATTATTTATGCATGTATATTTTAAGTAGATAGTTGCGCAACACGAGAAATAACAGAAAGAAAGCGCATAATAATATACAAGAAACAATTGTTCTGGTACAAATATAGAGCCGTTTAAGCCGTGTCGGAAAATAAATTCGCATTGAACGTGTATAAATATTATAATATATATATATATATATAATTCTAGCGTGGATTCGACTATAATATAATATTATATAGTATGCCGTGCATTTCGTTTATGCTTCCGGGCACGTCCGAAGCTATATTATGTTGTGCGTGCATCTTCGATAGGTGTATGGTTTCCGTTGGGAATAAGTTTGTCGGTAAAAAAACGAATCGGAAAACAATTTGTTTTTATTTCGTGCCGTGCGAGTGGAGAATAATGTTTGTTATTATATTATGCGTATGTAATACGGTCGTGTTCGTTAGGGGAGAATTCAATTTGTTCTTTTAATAAATCGCAAAAAAAAAAATTATACGTAATTATAAATAATTTATACGTCGCGGACGAAAATAATAAACAAGGCTCTGCAGGGCATTAACGAGTTGAACCTTTAAAATCAAGTGAAGAAATCAAGTCAATTTCAGTATAATAATTACATTATTTTTCATAAAAAAATAAATCACGTGATTCGCCTTCAAATCAATTTTATACAAAATTGAGTTCAACCATAGCATTGTCTATAGTGTTTGATAATAATATTAAAAACATCGTATATAAAACGTCGAGACGTTTCGTTTTAGATTCTGAGCGGAGCGAGGAATGTGTATTGGTTTTACAGTGACGTGTTTTCTTTTTTTTTATGTTTGTACCAAAAAATTCTACCAGAACGAGTGCTCCGATCTTTTCGTGTGGCATCTTTTCTGATTGCAAATTGCATTTAGTTTGTACTTTAAACGGGTCATTTTTCAAAAGTCAGGAAAAACTACCAAAAATTACATAAAAACGCTAAAAATGCAATTTCATCGTCTTAATCGATTGTCGTTTATTTCTAACACCGAAGCTCCGCTCAGAATGGTTTTATCGAATGCAACGATTTATCACTGCTTTCGAATTTATAATAAAAACAAAACTCTAAAATCTTTATCCAAGTAATTCACTTAAGCGATATCCACAACACCCCGCGGCTCGCTATTTTTATTATTATTGGTAATTAAAAAAAAAAAAATATGTATAAATTGAATAGTTATAACATATTGTCCAGCGTTGATGATATAATTGTATTTAAACATTTGTATCTGTTCCAATAAACGAAAATTAATTTAACTTTAAATATACGTATCGGAGAGAATTATTTTTGAAAAATTTACATCTCTTACTAGTGTTGTGTACACGCATCCGCCTGTATTTTAGTGACTATTTTTCGTATATTTAAAACCGTTTGTCACAATGTTTGTAATGGTTCTATATGTACTTGATTTTTTTTTTCTGTTTTCTATTGTTTCGTTCGTTTTGTGTTTTATTTTACATTTAAAAATCCCGTTTACACGGGACATTTTGACAAAAACCGTATTTTACCATAAAAAAAAAAAAACAAACACGTTTCGAAAGCCAGATCTGCCTCGTACTGAAATATGACCGTCTAAATAATTCATTCGAAATTGGTTTCGTGACGGGTTTGAACTACCCTACTACGCCTTTGTCACCGTAATATTCTCTCATGCTTAGAGTTGCATTCACGTATTTATATAGTTACTATATATTATATATTTACTAGTGTAAGCGAGTGATTTTATTATGACGACGTTATATTGTGTGACTGGAATTCACTAAAACGTTAATAATACTCGACAAATTCTTAAAAAAAAAGTATAAAAATATATTTTTATTACTTCGTAAAAGTAAACGTTTAAAACGAACGTGTACTAAAAAACGAAATTACAATTTGCGCGTTATGTTGTTGTTCTTTTTATCAATCCTATACTTTGATACTTATATATATATATATATATAATAATATATGTTTTATAATAATCACGCCGTTACGGCGGAGGAACGAAACGATATCGTTTGTTGCAGCAGTCGTTTCACAATGTTCGTTTGAAGCAATGTGAAATACCGCGTAAAAAAAAAAAAAAGTAAACATTCGATAATTTCGTAAACGCATAACGAACAATAAACGTGGTGTGATAAAATTATTGCAAATTTAAAACACGTGTATAGTGTTGTTGCAGTATATTTACTAATACGATTTAATTATTGGAAACACGGAAGACGTTTATAGATAGATAACTGGTTGCATAAGAAAATTACGCGTGAAAAAGTTCCCGGCCAGTCGGTAATGTTCACATAATAGTGTTTAGTTAAAGGGGCCGTTTTCTAAGAGGTACATAATATACGCGACGAGAAAAAGTGGTTTTGCAGCGAGGGCGGGACGTGTAGCCAAAATAATAGTCAATAAAAGCCGCGTTTTCCGTGTATAGAAAAAGACCTTTGCGTACAGTTTCAGAACGAGATAGGGAGTAGTGATATAATATTATAAAGGACGTGGACAAGCTGAAGCAGTAAAGTCTACAACGTTTGACACTCGAGCCGTGTTAAAAAAAAAAAAAGGTAAAATATTAAAAGATTTAGAAATTTGAAAAAATAATCGAATTGTGATAATTGCACGTAATAACACACCGTTTTGGCGGTACACGTAATATTACGGTACAAAGGAAAGAAATGACAATATCGCGCGGGACGTAATTATTAATATAAAAAAAACGACAATTCCGTATGACTTGTTTAGAAAACGAACGTTGACTTTTGAAAATCACGCGTAAAACAAAAACCAGCCACGTGTTTCTGTAATTGCTTTGCTTTGCTTTGAGCGATTGCTGCGCTTTATCTGTTCCGGGCTCGCGCCTCTATTAGGGGATGGACGTGAAGGATTAGTCGAAGTCGGTCTGTCCAAGTTAACGGGTACGGTTTGAGCAGGTTTTTGGTGGTTGGGGGAATGTGTTATACCTGGGAGCAGTGGCGTATTTGAGGGGAGGGGGGGCGATAGGGGCAATCGCCCCCTCCGAGAGATTTAAAAAAATTATATTATTTTATATTATATTGGCTGAGATCAAAAATGGGGCAAGATCGCCTAACGGGTTTGGCATTGCTTAATATTCACCATACTGTAACATTGAATGTAGATGATGTAATTGATACATTTGCTAATAGTAAAAAAAGAAATATAGACTTAGTTTTGTAAATTAAATAAATAAAATGATAGTAAATAAAATGTGTTTTGTTCAATAATTATATTCCTACATATAATTTTTTTATTGGTGGGAAGGGGGGGAGTTCTTTTACCATCGCCCCCCTGAGGTAAAGTCTCAAATACGCCACTGCCTGGGAGTCTTGTATTGATTTGAAATTCGTCGATTTACGAAGGACCGAATTTTTGACGACGTAGTGGGCTGTCCCGTTATCGTACGGGAATTTCTGTGATTTTCTGTATTTTCGTGTACAAAAACATTTGCACACACTACTGTCACGACTGCGGCGATAACGATTTGGGGTAAAGAAAAAATTTTGAATAAACTTTCCTATATACGTAAAAGTATAACCGTATTTGCAGGCCGGTCGGCGGCGGCGCCAAGGTGCGCGCCGCCGCGACGTTCCTAGTGCCGCCAAAACGCGTTTTTTCTCGCACGCGTCGTCGTGCGCCGGTCGTTCGATCGCGCGTATCACGAACAAAATGCAAAATGCAAAAAAACAAAACGAAAATTCGCTCCTCGTCTCGGTATATACAGGAGACGGACATGTTTCTCCTACAGGAGAAAAAAAAAACGTCGTCGTATACTGCAGTTCGCGGTGTTGCCTTAATGGCAAGGGAGGGAATTGGGGCCGGACGAAATAATAATGGAAAAAGCGCCGTCGCCGCCGTGGTTTGGACAATGACCGCGCGAAGCCTACTGTCGCGTTGCCGTCGTTCCGTTATGACCCCCGGAAACCCCGTAGCGAACCGTACGAAAAACGTCTTCGGATAATAGCTGGTATTACGAAAAAAAAAAGTAAATAAAAAAATACGGTTTCTCGTCGAACGTTCTCTGTTTACGGCAAACGGATATCAAAAAAAAAACGACAATAGTCGTTGCCGATCACCGTCACCGCGACCGATTTCGTCGTTTTACCGTTTGGCTCCCGCGTACGCCGCGCGCCGACGACGGCTCCGTCAGTTCACGCGCACGTGTCGTACGCGGACGGTGTGCCCGAGCGGTTTCTGGTCGCTGCCGCTGCCGCTGCCGCCGCTGCTCGCTTCACGCGACCAGTGATTTATTCGTCGTCGTCCGCAGCGTGTGTCGCATTTCCGCGTGTCGGCCCGCGTGTTGAATTCGATGTGAAACATCGGCGTGGTGCCGGGAAGCGGAGAGGTTTCGGAAATATGGGAAAGACTGCTGCTTTGACGAGCGCCGCGGCCGTCGACGAGAGGACCATGACCGCCAAGGGTAAGAAGAACCCTTGACGTGAAATCGCGTGCAGGCGTAATCGTAATTTATGACGTTTGTAATCATAGCCGTCCCGAGGGGGGGAGGGGGGGCCCGGCAAATGGGGCAAGTGCCCTAGGGCGTCCAAAGTATTATGAATGCAGGGGGCGTCAAAAAAAAAAAAACGAATGACAAAAAGAAAAAAATGTATTGTTTTATTTTAGACACTATAATTTCCCTTGTGATGATATATGATGATTTCGAGGATGAGTGTATTTACTATTAAAAAATATAAAATTATTTAATTTTAGATATTACGTTAGTTTAGTTATTATTTTTTTTTTTTGGGGGGTGTCAAATATTTTTGCCCTAGGGCGTTATTGGCGGTTAGGACGGCACCGTTCGTAATAGAGTGTCGGTGGTCCTTAGTGCGCGTTTTTTGATTGCGTCTGAGGAATTTTCAAAGGACGAAAATAGTTTTTCAATACTTGAATCGCGGGGGCTTCGACCTGCCCCTCCCCCCCATCCTACTAACCGAACGGGGTAAAACGAATCTTAAATTATTGACGAATTTTTTTTTTGTCTTCCCCTATCTTATCAGAGCTGTGCTTTTTACAGAATTAAAAAAAAAAAACGAGTAAAGTAAAATTTATTAAAAAAAAAAAAGTTTTTTTTCGCCAAAATTTACACGCCTCTGAATGATAAAAAAAAAACGTCTTTAGACACAAGTCAAATTTTTAAAATTTAGAAATCCCCGAATTTTTCAAATTTTACGATTGTCTTCGTGTTGGCGCGAAAAAATTATATTGCTTGGCGTGTTTTTTTAAATTCAACGAGCTTTTCAGATTTGCTGTAGGACCAAATACTTCAGGTGATACGGTCAGTTTCTAGGAGAAAAATCACGTTTTAACTGAAATTTCTACTTTAATATTCGACAATCGGATCGCGGTTAGGAGTAACTTCTTTTTTTTTGAATTTCAAGTGTATAATAACCCCCCCTCCCTCCGGTACGTTTTATCATCAGTCGCCCTACATTATCATCGAAAAAATTAAACCCGAAACACTTATTCGGAAGTATTATAAATATTGTGTAGCCGCGTATGGCGGACGACGTTTACCCGGGGTACGATCCCGCAGTCGGCTCTGTATGGTACTATTTTAAAAAGTTATTTAAAAAAAAAAAAAGGCGAATTCGATTGTAAAAAAAGCGATACTGTATCGATAGACAATTATTGCACGCAGAACGGCGTGGTGTTTTATTTAACGGATTCTCGTGAATAGTAGAAAATTGTGTTTATTATACACGTACGTCGCAAGTTATTTTCTAGAAAAAAAAAATAACAAATTTTTTTCTTTAAATTTCTTGTGAAGTTTCTTCGCCTGTTACACCTGTTTGTACCTACTGCCGCAGTGTGCATTGTGCCATACGAAAATATTGCCGTTATTTTTATCATATTTACGCAATACTATATAAGACTATAATTAATGTTCGCTTTATCTATTTTTATTCTTTATTCGTACTGTAATTTTAAACAGGTGGTTATTATTATTATACACTTGTTAATCAATTTATATATTATAATATTTTTCACCAATCTTGAGACAGAAGCTTTGACGTCAAGGTGCGCGCGCGCGCGCGTGTGTTGTGTTCACCTTGAAACTTTCGTGTGATGTCATAGTATTTATTGTTATGCACGCGGGTACGTTTAACGCTGTCGTGATGCAATGTCATCAACATCTGTGCGTGTATAGGGTTGTCGAAACGTTCAAAGGTTTTTCGTCAATAAAGTCTTTGTAAATTTAATTTTAGCAGCTGCTTTTCGCTAAAAATCAACGCACGAAAACAACCATCGATTCGTTTTACCGAAATGTTCGCACTCGCGCAGCTATAGGGGTATTTATTTAATTTTTTTTCGTTTAGTATTTTCAGTATATTTTGTACAGTGTATTCGAGCCGGTGATCGTTTTTTTTCTCTCTTTCGAAACCGTGTTTTAGAATCGTTATTTATAAAAATGATGTTTGTTTTGGCCCCGAGACTAAACGCGTATGAATGTACTATATCTTCTGTGCGAGAGAATGGAGAATGTGAAACCTATACCGGTGCGTATATTCAATAAAGTCGTTTAAGTACGTCACGATTAGTGTTTTAATTGCACAGACAAATATGTAATTGGCAAAGTATTACCCGTGTGGAATTCGTTCATTTCGAATGTGTTACAACGACGACGATGCCTGCGTGTTATGTGATCCGAAGGATTTATTTCGAATAATATCCGACGGAATTCAATGAATATCAAATTAGTTTCCAACGTTCACATATCATATTCGTTTTATGATATCAAATTATAAACGTGTAACGAAATGCAAACGTATACGCGGCGTAGGAATTGTTTATTCGAATCTGTGAAGTTTTTAATATTAGAAACAATTTTTTTTTACACGTTTTAGTGTTGTTTTATACGATCGAAATAACGTCGTATACCTCCTACGTATTACGCAATTCATGTAGTTCTTTATAAACGAATTTGTGGTTTAAAAAAAAACAATGCGCGCTCTTCAATAACAACGAGAACGGTGTTGTATCGAAAAAAAAATACTGACGGGATCAATAAGATAACGCAATAACGATCGCAATAAAAATATATTGGTACATAATTGGTTTTATAATTATAGAATATAATGAATATAATATAGGAATATATGATTATAGTATAGGAATATAATGAATACAGTGTCTTTTCAAAAGCACCGTTACACAACCCGTTGATTACATTTCCTATTTGTCTCTATAGGTACTCGTCGTTATCGTCTCTCGTCAAACATCAGTTATCACTGTATAGAATCTGTAGCAGTATTGTTACGCACATTGCGCTTATGTTTACGTTACTTTATTTCTGTAATCGATTGATTTTCGTCAAATAGATAAAGGGATTTTTTTTGTAATTAGTTTAACATAACGTATCACATTATAAATAATAATTTATATTCTTCTTCATTTGCTGAGTGTAAGCCATTCAGGGAATTTGCCGTAGCCAACACTTCTCTGCGTCTATTTCCATTAACTGCCATTTCCTCTCCGTTATTCATTCCCGGCATGTTGAAATTCTTCTCTACTCTATCCGTCCATCTCTGTTTAAGACGTTCTAGTGATCTCTTACTCGTGGGGGTCCACTTCTCGAATCATGTGTTCTCGAGCCCGCCACACGTGTCCTGTCCGTCTCATCCTTCTAGTATTCATTACTGCTACTATATCATTTTCTCTTAGGTTTTGGTTCTATCTTCTTTCGTATGCTCCATTGTTTTGAACCAAAACATTTGACGTAGAATTTTTCTTTCGAATATTGTCAGGTTTTGTTCGTCTGCCACGAAGTTCTGGGCCACGTCTCAATACCGTAGAGTGCAATGGAACGTACTTTATATAATGTTAGTTTATTTTTCTGTGATATTGTTTTGGACTCGAATACCGTTCTTAAAGCAGTTTACCGTTCTTCTGCAGTTGGCTGCGATTTTAATCTTTGCTAAAGTTCCTTATATTTATTCCTAGGTAGGTATTTAAAAGAGTTTACTCTCTCACAATTCACGCCATCCGCGCTAAGATGCCGCTGAATGAAGTTTCTTTTATACTGTATGGTGGCTTATTTTGGTTCATCATTATACTTATTTTTGCACTTTCTTTTATAAGAGCTCGTGCCATTGTTCGAAAATCTTCCTCTGTTCTGGCTAACGAGGCTATATTATCTGCATACGCCATTATACGTTAGTCTCTCGGTCTTGTAATTTAATTTCTTCACCTATATTCATTATTTTTCTCACTTCTGATTCAAGCTATATATAATTTGATTTGAATACGTTGTATATTTAATTTGTTTTAATAGTGGAGTTTTCCCCCCTGTTTTTGTAGTTTTTTTTTTAAATAATGAATTCTTACACATCAGTTGAACAAATTTCCGGTAGACGACAACAAGGTCATCTCGCCCCTTTTTTTTCAATGACCTCTAGTCGTCGTAGTTATTCCTGACCGCATAATATGTTGAAACAGCAAAGAAATAAACTACAAAAGGGTCCACGAACGTGCAGTGTTACGTACAATATTTTGTAATATTTGTAATACTTATAGTATTTTTACAAAACTACAGTAGTGTACGTATTATTGTTTGTAAACGTTTACGACTGCTACTTTTGGAAACGCGCGGTTAACTTCAATAGCTTAAATAATAACAATAACAATAATAATAATAATAATAATAATAATAATAATAATAATAATAATAAATAAAATAATAATAATAATCGGATTTCTGAACGTTATAATATATGTACGTGTTTATATAATATGTATTTCAGAAAACTTTTCCAACACATTTAAATGGGCATAATATAGAAAACTCGTTAGAGTAATATATTTTTCGTAACATTATATTAATTCAGGGCGATTATCGTTGATTAATTATTAATTTAATATAAAAAAAAAAAAATGCATATATATATACATTTTCCGATTTTTTTCTTTTAAACCACGCTCCGCGGTGAGTCATGAGCCGCAGCAGAGACTATAATAATATACGACTTCCGTCGTTCCCCTTTTGGCGTTTTTGATTGATTTCGTTTTTTCTTCGTTCGTTCTCTCCCTTTACTTTGAAGAAAATTCTTATACATATATACACACACACACGCACTGGGTGGCTGTTTCTTCCCCCTTCACGCGGTCAGGTTTTATGAATCGGTGATTAATTATAACCGTTTGACTCCACCCCGTTGCTGCCAGTGCCCAATAACTCGGGTAGGCTTTACGGTGTATACTGCAGCACGTCCCCAACAAACGTATCGTATAAAACGACATACGAGGCACGTTTTAACGCCGAACAGGATCAATAAAGGTCAGAATTTTAGTACGTTATTTTGTTTATAATACGCGTTTCCGACCGCGCCGAACAATATTAACAATACCGAAATCCCGTTATGTTTTATGGCACGATCGAAAATATTCTTCTCGACACCTTTTCGCGTTCACATTATCTTCGGGGATATCAGGAAGTTTATTTATTGTTACATCAGTCAGTTTTATTAGCCGTTAGGTTGCCATAGACACGCAGTGCCGCGATTATACCGGGTGTGCAAAGTGTGTGCCTCCAAGTGCCCATGAGATTCGCGTCACGAAGAGAATATCGTGTCATAGTCACTATATTAGACATTGAAGTCCTATTAAATTAATAATTTCTTACGAAATCGATAATGTATTCATGGTGATGTAAATTCCAGAATGACGATTCTCAACGTCAAGTTAAAGTTAGAGTGCTATTGATATGTATTTATTTCAATATTGTTGTACAACTTGAACGAGGCTACCACATTTCGTATATTCAGTTAAATCAAACTGTTTACTATAAAATTCGTTGCGAAATTTAAAAAATATTTATAAATTATCTTATTGGTATAGTAAAAAATAAAATATTATTAAACAGTATATATTACGCGACGTTAGTCTAAATACGAGAGAAAAAATGTATGTGTAAACTTTGGTTGTACTCCTTAAAACGCGTAGAAAAAATAAAAAGGCTTCAGAATGATTTTTCTCGCACGCGGGCCTCGGATATCTTGCTGAGTTGCGGCACTGCAGAGACACGGTTTTGTTTATAATATTACTGTTATTATTGTTTATACACGTTTGGACGATTGACTGGACCACTTTGCATTCGAGATCCTTCGCAGCCGGTCCCGTTTAAATATAGCCACTTGTATATTATTATTATTAGTATTTTGTCGAGTACAAAAAGAGGAAGTTGCGCCACACGAAGTAATGGTATTTGTAATTCTCTAACGCTTTTATGTTCGACAGCAGCCGCGGACGGCTGGTCGGTGGGTACGATAGCTATGACATCCAGCAGGACACCCTTTCTCGGCACTCCTTCTTTCTCTTTGTACCGAGCCCTTATCTCATAACCATCGGTTAGACGTTTCGTTATTATGATATATTATCGAAATTAAACATCGTTTCTGTTGTTGTTCGTGTAACACACAATATACGCTCTTAGAAGCTATAAGCGTTTGTTATTTAAAAGTTTTTTTTTTTTTTAGCTTACCCGACGATACAAAAAATTCGTTGTGTATTCATATATTATCTTTTAGTTTTCGTTTTAAACTATATTTATATTTATTTTTATTTAATAGCTATCATAACGAATTCGTTAATTCGCGCTAATCAATTTTTACGTCTTGTTGTAATAAATATGGCCATTTTCAGCCGAACCAATTCAGCTTCTGTCGTTGATAAAATAAATAATATTAACAAAACGTTTCACAGTACATTTCGTTTTGTTATTAGAAAATATTAGAAATCACTTTGTTATCGTTGAAAGTTGAAAACTCGAAAACTCCTCTCCGCAGGCGTCGTTGTAGAGACCGGATGCAGGATCCAAGAGATTTTTGACAGGAAATAAACGCTTGGATTCGTATCTTTAGCACAACACGCGAGTGCTTTCATCGTTACTAATTTTAACTTTTCTCCTTCTTAACTCGGCTACGATCGTAACGTGTATAATAGTAAAAGATCACTTGTTTTTTATTTTTTTTTTAAATTTACGTGTTGAATTCCAGTCGATTTTACACTGAATAGTATTTAAATTAAATGGAATTTTTCCCGAAGTTGAGAAAAAAAGTCAATATTAGCAAATCAATTACAAAAATATCATATAGAAATTAGATTGTTCGGCTTTTCTGAACTATTTTTTTTATAATAGTACACAAAAACAAAAAAAATCTCGAAATATCTATAAAATGTTTGCGCCCTGTGACACTTTTATTTCGCATATTTAAGGGGTTAGGCCGTAAGGGGAATGCAATGAGCGATTTCACGAATTCTTCGTGTCAATGATTTTTTTCTTATATATTTTTATGTCAATAACCAGTGGCGTAATTCGCTTTGAATGAAGTGGGGGTAAAATAATTTTTCGTACTCACCCGCCTATATTTTTGTGTATACGTTTTTAAATCAATCGTGTAGCCAAAATTCTATCTTATGCGGAAGGTCCGTTTGAAAAAAAAAAACTTTAACAAACCTTAAAATTTTTTATGTCCGTACTGTTGGATCAGTGCGGATCCTTTGTACAACGACATTATATGTTTCCGTTTTTACTCTCACGTTTTGACTTTATTGATTTACACGACTCTCTCTACGGTTGATTTAGTCGAATTAAGATTAGGCGCTATTTTTCTTGGACGGGTTTTTTTTTAATAAAAATGTAAAAAAAAAACACTAAAAACCAAAACTGAAAGCAAACTAAACGCAGTAAATACCACGGTTACGTCGGATATTGTAAAACAATTATATTTAATATTGAAAATTCACTGTAGGCACTAGACTGTATATTATACTTGACCTACCGTCCACCTAAATTTAAAGTGAGCCCCCTCCCCCCTTGCACTCGTGGATTTGTTCCACTGTGACAATAACCGCTTCAGCGGTAGATCACAGGGTAAAAAAATAATACAATAAAACCGCAAACACACACGAGATTCGAGAACTCGAACACACTTCGTCGGTAACTGTTGAGCTACGATCACAGTTTCCATCGTAAAACTCAATGTATCACATAAACCGTTTTAACACTCACAGGTGCCGAACCGGATCGGAGCACGGTATTTAATAAATAAATACTATTTAATAAATAAATTTAATAAATACTATTTATAATAATAATAATAATAATCGGTGCCGAAACCCGTCCCGGGATGCAAAAACGCGAACCGGCGGATCGTGTTTATCGAGGAACCAACGCCGCAATGACGTAGTAACACGCCGTAGATTTTTTGAACGTCACGCGCGGTGCAATACGACGTTCTATTTTTAAACGGACCGAAGACTGTTAACCAACGTTCAACGACGGCCGCGTATTTTTAAACTTCCCGCCGACCGGCCGAACGCGTTGTTTCCGTCTCGGTGGGCGACGGGAGGAGAAAAAATGTGTATATACAAAATTAGCGCGCGAAACCGACTGCAAGGTCGCCGGCCGCCTTTGTGTGTGTTCGGTAGTAATTTAAAAAGAAAAAAAAAATACTCTATTTTCCTTACGATGCCGGCAACGTCGTACTCGCGTGAAAAACAAAACGAAAACCCGAATGCGTGTCTGACACGAATCGCGGACGAGAAGAGGAGAGTTGACTGCGCGCGGATGTCGTCACGTTGAAAACGAAAAGTGAAGACGTGCAGACGGATACGAAAACAGATTATTGAATTGTCGAGACGAGGGGCTAGAGGGGGGAGAGCTTGAAAAATAACGTAAAAATTTCGTACGTATAATAGTGCACGGGGAAAATTTGAATTAACTGTCACTGAAAAAGTGTACGTAATTAGCGGATAAAAAAAAAAAATTCGGTTTTTTCAGTATCCGTTCGTACTACGTATTCCTGAAACCGAACCCTTGTGCATTGCTGTCTTTGCGTTATCTCCTTGGCAACTTTTATACCGGCGATTTTTTTCTCCAATTCTGATTTCCGACTCGACGATTTCGGTTCAACGAATCTGTTTTTTTACGCTCTGTTCATAAGGTGTCGTAGAGAGAGAGAGAGAGAGTCTTTTGAAGTCGGATGATTGGCGAGAGATCATCGAACGGGGCCTGTCGCATTGACGTTATCGGCAGTTCTTCGTCGATCTCCTCCTTCCCGAGTTTATTCGAGCTGAACTCCCGTCGTCTCTTCGAAATTTTCAAACGCTCGTTTCGATAGCGTCGTGACACGGCGATCTTGACGTCTGAACAGCTGCAATCGCCGTTCGTTGTAAAATACGTCTTCACGGTTAACGCGCGTCGTGAACCGTTCCATGACTATCGGAATTGTAGGGAGTCATGCGAGAAACCATAGCCGTCCACAACGTTCTGCTAACTCGTCAGAGGCACTACATGCAGATCTTCACGTTTCCCCTTGAAGATCCCGTATATAAACGTGTAACAATTTTTTTTTTAAATTGTAGATTACGTTTATTTATCGTACTTACACTAAGTCTGATATTGTTTTTAGATTCTGGCCGAAACGAAGAAGCTAAAATTGGTTTTACAATAAAATTAGTTTACAACGGTGTTTATTTATTTGTTTCTGTGTACTAATGTTTTCGACGCGATAGAACGCTCGAGAATGATCTCGTCGTGCTACGTTATTACGTTCCCCTGTAACAATTAATCGTAGTCGATTCGAAACGTTTTTCGTTTTTCTCAGTAGTTTATTTATGCGAATGATCGAAAACAACGGGAAAATTGTTAGAAAAAAAAAACTATTTTTAACATAATTATTTTTTTTTTAACGCGGCGCCGCGAAAAACTACCAAAACAATGGCTTGAAACCTAATCGAACGTCGTGTAACTCATTAAACTCATTACGCAATTACTAGACGATAAGCCATAAAATAGGTGATTTTTTTTTCGGTTTAAGGCTAAACGTTTCATACGACAGAGGTCCGCCTACTCGTTACTAGATTCAAAAAATCTTGACACAAGTCACAGATTTTTTTTTTTTTTTTTACTACCATTATTACCACATTAATGTCTGTAAATTTTCCGACAAAGTTACACCGCCGCGCCGCCGCCGAAGCTCCCTTCAGAATCGTTTTTTATTGAACGCAAAGGTTTATCAACGCTATTTTATTATAGTAATAACAAATATATAAGCTTTTATTCAGAATATTTTCAGATTTATCCGTGTCTTCAGTTTTTGGCTGACGTTTCCGTCTTATTGCATAGTCCATTTTCAGAGCGATAGTTACTGGTCCGAGGTTGTAACTTGTAAATATACTATAATGTCTGAAAATATTCTGAATAAATCAACAATCCATGAAAGCTTTGACACGTTTATAAATGTATAAGTGACATCACCCACAACACCCGTTATTCTTTTTTTTTTCTCTTGATCATGCCAAATATTGTTATATTGAAATTAACGGCCGTGTACTGTGTTGTATATCGTACGCACGCATATATTTCGGCGTGTTTTCTTCGGCCTCCCGTGGAAATTTTATTAAATTTTTGTAATAATTACCCCGCGAACGTCTGAAATATTAAAATGCAGTGTTTTCGTATTGTGTACGATTGATCGTTTGGAGAGACCGAAAGAGAAAAAAATCAGGTCAAGTCTATGGAAACGAGTTTAACGACCTTATAAGAGAATGACTTTAACGGGGTCTCCTCTAACGCGCACTGCAAATAGGTACACACGATGAGAATGCCGGGTCGACCGGGAACGCAAACCGTCGTTGTTCGTACGAATATAATAAACGCTGGTCGTTTACGGCGTGTTGCGTGTTTCTAAGCCAAAAAAAAAAATATGAAAAAAATAGTGTAATTTTCATTAGCGGAGTGGTTAGGCATTTTTCCCCCCTTCGTTTTCAAAGTGAAATAACAGTAATAATCGTTATTGGGAATCGAATGACGCGCGTATATGGAATATTAAATGACGGCTGGCCGGTTTCCGCAGATCGCGTATCATTGAAACAATAATTAAATAAATAAATTCATAAAACTGACTTCTAGTCGTATACGGGACTTGAACGAATTATATATTTTTTTTTTTGTATTCGGTATTGTCGTTATAACGAGTTTATTATTTTCTGTTCGGCAATAACGATTGTGAACGACCGTTCGTCGTCGTTGATCTCGGTTCGGATTATCGTGGTAATGTTTATGACCCGAACACAATCGTTTATATCTTCAGTGTTATAAACATATTATTGCTTTGAATTCGTCGCACTTTCGGGCGTTTTATCACAATTTTATTCGTTTATTATGTACGACGGGTGGTAATTGGAAAAAAAAAATCGGTGGTTAATAGAGCAGTTTGAGAACACCGATTGGATTCCGATAAAAATATTACAATATAGGTACTCGAGGCCGAGCACTATCGGTAATATTAGTAAAGTCGGTTTAGTCAGTTAATTAAATTTTCACATTTCCGCGCATTTTCCTTTTTGGATTTTGGATTTTCATCGCCCAAATAATTTGATATATTCTTCAACATGTTCTAAACGCGAGTAGATTTTATATAATTTATAAAAAAATGCGATTTTATATTAGGATTATTTTTTTTATACAAAAGAGTCTGACAAAGCAAAAAAAAAAACCGATATATTTCTATTTTTAATAAACGTTAACTTTTTACTTAAGGGGATTGGAAGAGAGTATATTTTTCTCTTTTCGTCTTGCACACACGAATCATAGTAAAATAAACGTTTCGTACTTCCAACGTACCGATCGACCTAGTGGTGCGATAAAGATTCTGAAAAAAGATTTGGGTTCGTCGTGAATTTTACTCTAGGATGACTTTTTCACTTTTTTCATTTTTTTTTTTATATCTTAATATCTTTAAAAATTGATTATTAGCGATTTTCTTTTAGTATTTTTAATTTGTTCAAGTAATTTTTTAACGTTTATGGAAAAAAAATTAGAAATGTGGGAAAGTCATTCTACAGTAGAATTCACGACGAATTCAAATCCGTTTTCGGAATCTTTAACGCATCACTAGGTCGATCGGTACGTCGAATGTACGAAACGTTTATTTTACTACGATTCGTGTGTGTGTAAGACGAGGAGAGAAAATCGTTTCCAATCCCCTTAACCTTATTTAAGATTTTCGTTATTAAATATAATAACCCATCGTTGTTATATAGTTATCGAAACGTTCTCGTGATTTTATACTGTTTTTCATGTATTATTAAAAATACGTTTATTCACTCGTGCCCGCCAAGTGTTGTCACACGTATATTGCAGAGGTATACGTTTCGTCATAGTAGTGTTATACGTAAACGAGATCGGGTTGTATTTATAAATTTAAATCGTCCTTAATTGCTCGTCTAAAATTGGTTTTCACCCTTCAAATTACGCGCGGAGAGAACATTTCGAAGCCGTACAAATCAGCTCGTACACAGGAAACTGCACCTGGTGTCTATTATTGGACATTACTTAGGGGAGGTATATACAAGCGAGTGTATCCGACCACGCGTCAAACTCGTTTCCTTCGGCTCGCGCGAGATTGTGTATTATTATTAAAATCGTTTATTTACTTTTTTAAAAATTTTTTCTTTTTTAAAAATCAACATATTTATATATATATATTATATATTTACAGTGATGTTTAGTAAAATAAACATTGAGTACACGAAGATCACGCACGTTTTGTCGTCGAAACTGGCGCTGTTTTTCAAGTTGCAGATAATTTTGCCGTCTCGTAAACATACATTTTACAAACGTAATACACTTGCAATAATAATAATAATACGCGTATTTACAAACACATAATTCTTTCAAAAACACGTAATAACCTACTAGACCAGCAAACATTTATTCAAAATATATTTGCATCGCGATGTTTGGAAATCATGACTGTACGATTACGATTTATTTTAAGTTAATCTTAAAACCAATGACGAAAACGAGATTTTATTGTTATTCACACGCGTAACGCGAGATTTTGGAAATGTATAGACAATTTTTTTTGTACGTGTTTTACGTATAAACTTATGATGATCAGTTTTTGATCGGTACAAAAATTGTAATTCTCATTTCGAGTGGTGTTTACTGCACAGCGAGTGTCCAACGGGTAACTGACAAATACAACTGAATTTTCTTTTATATACATTTTTTCGTTGTTTTCTCTTTTAAATGACAAATCACACTTTTTATTTCTTTATAAAAAAAAAAATACAATTTTACTTGAAATCGTCGATTTTGTACAATTTTTTATTTTTTTTCTAGTTTACTCAAATGTAAATTTCTCAGCGATCAACAAAATGATACACGCGCGCGGCCGTGTATTAGACACCATTACGCTGTGTTAATAACTGTATTTTCGTAAACTCGTTCGGAGAACTCAGTCGAAGACTAATGAAAACAGATTCTTTTTTAAATGTAGCAAAAATATTTCGTTATAAAATTTCGAATATTTTTATTTTGAAAAAAAAAATAAAAATCTAGCGCAGGGTTCTCGTAATCGGCGTAGTACTAGAATAAGAAAAATAAATATAAAAATTTTGACAGTTCAACGCGGCGAACACCCTGTATGAATTCCCCGTTCGTGCACATCGTCGTGTAATTTTTTAATATATATTATATTATATATACATTTTTTTTTCCACCGGAATATTTTATTCATTATTCACACACCGTATATTATTAATATATTCTGTTCAGTGTGTATTCACGCGTATCATTTTAATCAGCCGTATTACGAGTTTTTTAATCCCGCAGTCATGACGTTTCGACGTGTGTTTCATATTCTATAATATATCGTATTTCGTACAGTAGGTACGCCCACGTCATCAACGCGAAGCGTGCACTCTGCGACGTTTTTTAAAACGTAATAATATTGCGCCCCGTACACGATCGCACAGTACATTTTATAATAATAATAAATAAATAAGTATAAGTATCATAAAAATGAACGTGATTATATAGAAAGAAAGTGACGAATGTTAAAAAAAAAAATATATATATATAAATAAAAAACGGCGAAGGAATTGTGTAGTGAATGAATTAAATTGTTTAAAGAAACATTTATGGCGCGTCGTTATTCAACAAGTATACAGTGTCGATAGAAAACGTTATTTTTAAATGTATTACGTTTAATTTCTTTATATCATTATATATATATAATTTTTTCAAAACCGAGTAAGAAATTTGAATTTCGATTGGGGTTTTAAAAATTTTGTTTCAGGTACAATATTCTTTATGCCTTGTTCTGAAATTTAAAAAAAATATATACATTTGTTATTATAATAAGTATGTTTTTTTTTTTAAAAATTATTCTCTGTTGTATTTTTATTTCTCGCATAACACTCGACTATGAATTTTTGTCGAAACCGCGGCAATGAATAGACACATTTGATACAACAACTCCTATACTCCTATATTTCTTTATTTTTTAGTAATGCTCTTGGCTTATATAATACGCATATTATATTTTTTTCATATATACACAATACACATTTTAAAATAAGTAAATAAATACCGTCGGGGTTGCGTACGTGTGATTTTTACGTTTTCTCTCGAATTCAACGTATTATTATCGTACTGCTGTGTGCACGTTTAGATTTTTGGAATATGCGTTTGTTTGTTGTGCGACGACGGTTTGGGGCTTAGGGAGAATCGCCCCTTGCCACAAAAAGTAAAAAAAAAAAATGAAAGAGAACGGAAACGTCGGAAGGGTTCTATAACTACTATAAATACTGTTCAAACACGTCGGGTCTCTCGTTTAAAATTTTTTTTCCCCTTGAGGAAGGGCGGTTTTCAGTATTTGTCGACAACGGCGGTCGTTAAGTGTGTTTTATTTTTATTTAGGTATTTTTTCGGCCTCGGTAGATATTATTATCGATTGTGTCGTTGTCGGTAATGAATCGCCGCACACGCGGACAATAGTTGCCGTCGATATTTTGTGTAAAAATAGTAATAACGCCCTCGACAGTACAGTAATTAAATGTTTAAAACACGTAATTTAATCTTAAGATATATAAATGTAATAAACAATAGTTGGCAAAGAGAGGGAAAAGCAAATACAAAAACAGTGACAAAGGGGTATAATATGTATAATAATTATAAATTTTATTTATTTATTTATATTGTTATAAAAATAATGGGCTCAGTACAGTACGCATATCACGTAAAAAATGAAACCATGTACGCCACAAAATATTATTATAACCGTTTAATAACAACGATTTGCAAATTGGAAAAAATCAAAATTTTGCAGTAAGCATTTCATTGAGCGGAGTAAAATAATGAACTATGATTTTGACTATATATAAAAGCGTATGCGATAAACGAGTATTTAAAATCACAGACTTATTATATAGCAAATCTCGACGATCGATCCGATATGAATGTCATAAGCGATTCGCAAAGTCAGTAAAAACTTCCTCCTTCATTCAGTACCAAAATCGTCCTTGCACCGACGGAAATCATTTTTTGTGCGATTTAAAAGTTAGAATACAGAAAAAAAAGAGAACACGGAATGATAACGATCCCGAATAACTGAACCGTAATCGCGAGAAATACAATATTTCGAAACGAATATAGGATCACCGAATTCTGAAAAAATTGTCGTTTACGCGTTGTTTTTGTAAATTAATTGCACAGGAACGAACGCAATTCTCGTCTATCCTTGACTGTCCTAATATGCGCGTACCTTAACGACAATTGTTACTTTATTAGGACGTTAACACCTGTTGTACCGCGGGCTTTCGTTCTCCGACCGCGGAAATATAGTTTCTAGCTATTTGCGCGTGTCCTCATAAAACGTTCACCAGTTAGACACGGTGTTATTCTTGTTCGATTATACGTATTATGATGTCGGGTCGTTTGTATCACGAGCCCAAACGAACGGAATAACATATTCCGACTCGTAAAACGAATATAATAATAATAATAATAATAATAATACGTCAATGACGCTGACAATATTTACATTATATTATAACATGTACGTCACTCGGATGTTCTTTATAATAATATGCAGTATACGATATAAATATAAATCAAAATGTTTCTTATTATTCATTTATGTAGAAAATCTCGAAACCCAAAACGATAGCTTGAATTTTTTTTTTATCAAGATTACGCTCTTATACTCGATTTGTACATTAGGCGTAAACCTCATGATGTTAGAGGTCAACGAAGCATTGTATATTGCCCACGTTATTTTTCCTGTCCGTTAACTTTGTGTGCATCTTCTTTTAGGCCATTGTTGAATTCGTAGATTATCACCGCGTGCACGAGACGACCGTATATTTTATTTTAATTTCAAAACGGGAGGATCACACAAACAATACGCGTTGTTACTCCACGTATATTTACGTACAGAGTTCCATCATTGTGATGAAATACGTATATTACTACTAATAATAAAATATTATTATTGCTGTAGGTCGTAAAAATAATTATAGCCACCACTCGGCTTGTTGTTTTTGAGATATGTTTGAGACGTTCCGATATTAATTCAATGCGTTTACCCCCCACAGATATTCGCCTCCAGCTCAACGAACATCTACGATGTCTGGACAACCGAGTCGAGGCACAGGTGTCTCTGGTATCCGAACTTCAAGATTATTTCAGAAGACGCGCGGAGGTGGAAATGGACTACAGCAAGAGCCTGGATAAATTGGCCAAGAGTTTACAATTGCGCCACAAAGAACAAAAACAAAAGTAAGCGCGTACATAAATACGCGTATTCTGTACAATATTATGATATGTAAATTAATGTAAATTTTATGCGTTAGAAATCAATCGTATTTCTTCTCAAAAGACGTTGAATATTCCGCACAGTGTCCCTCTCCCCTTTCCCGTACTGTCTACGCATATTTTACATTTTATTCTTGACACGATTAAACAAATTAAAAGCTGTCTCAACTGATTGTCTGAAAATTATAATATTATGATTCACGATAGGCGTTTATTTAAGGCTACAAGGTTTCGACACTTATACAATTATATAATGTGTTATTAAACACTTAATGTTTTTTCAGCAATATTTTTTAAATATATATATATATATATATATAGTTTTTAATGCTACTGGGCATTTATGTCACCTGCATAAATACAATAAAGTATAAACAAGTAATTGATGTTGTAAATTAATTTAGACACCTTAAATATAACTTAATTTAAAATTGACCTAACATTTTAACTTTTTACTAATTAATGTCTCAGGCTTGAAAAATTATTTACAATATGGTTTCAATGCGTTTTTTATGTTCATAATACTATTGTATATTTTTGTTTTTACACGTACAATTTTTTACTCGCTAGTTTCAGCGTACTATAAACACGTTCTCTCGTATATTAGACACGTCGTACTCTCTCGTCTAACCCTATTGGAAAATAATATTAACACGTACACAATATTATTACATTACTGGAGAGTGTTGTGGCGTTAAAAAAAAATTACCATATAATATTTCTGAATTAGTATTGCTAACTACGTACGTCGATAAAAAACAAAACACACATATGCCCGACTAAGTGTGAATTGTGTGTGTGTGTGTGTGTGTGTGTGTGTTTGTTTGTTTGTTCGCGTTAACAGAAAAGAATGTAAATTAGTTTTTGTCGTTTATATTGTATTGAAAAAACCTGCAGCGTGTGCGACATTATTATAACCTATCGTGTGTACCTCTAGGAGAGAGCAGTGGTCGCTGTTTACCAGCTACTCGTGTTGGCAGCAACTGGTGTTGCAAACGAAAAACCTCAGTAAAGATCACGGGGCACTGAGCGAACTTTATTCCACTCATCTAGTCAGCAGATTGTCTCAGGTCACCGAAGACGTGCAAAGGATATACAAACGAGTCAGTATATATAAATATATATATATATACGTAATATAAACAGTAAACACGTATTGTTTATGCCTTTATGCGCGAACAGCATATTCATTAATCGTATATATGGAAATATTGTTTTAGTGCCGGGAGATTTGCTACGAAATCCACGAGGAGATATTGCGGGTTCTTCACGAGCTGCACACCACCATGAAGACGTATCAGTCGTATCAAGCGGAAGCTAAACAGGCGGAAGCCAAGCTGAAAGTGGCTGAAAATCAAAGACTGAAAATCGAGCAGGCAGTTCCTAAAGAAAAACTCGAAAAGTCTAAAAAAGTTAGACTCATCGGGAAAGAAGTGCAAAAAGTATAAAAATTAATTCCCCTCCCCCTCACCCACCCAACGGTATTTTTTAACGTCTCGGTATTTTTGTTTGTTCGTGTTATAGAGAAAGAACAAGTATTTCGATGCCAAACTAAAAGCATTGAAAGCGCGCAACGAGTACCTTTTATGTTTAGAAGCGACTAACAGTACAGTGCACAAGTACTTTGTCGATGATTTATCCGATCTAATGGATTGCATGGATTTTGGATTTCACCATTGTGTGACGAAAGCGTTAAAAATGCAAACGTCGGCCGAAGAAGGCCGTATTCACTCCATGCAAGCCGGTCTAGATGCTACCAATCTAATCGTCTCGGCTATGGATTCGGGTGTGGACAAACAACGGTTTTTAGAATTCAACCATACCGCGTTCATGATACCTAAGAAATTCGAGTTCCAAGGGCAGAAAGATGAGGTCGGTATATATATGCTTTATCTGTTGGCACTAACCAAACCTAATAGCTATATAATGTAATCCATATTTCGATAAATATCTTTTTTTTTTTTTTTAGTACGCGGAACCGGAATTGCAAAAATTGTTGTGCGCCGACATGGAGACAAGGTTGGAACAGTTAAACCAAAGAGTGACCAGCCTACACACGGAATCCGACGAGGTGTGGAAGACGTTGGCTACGGCTGAGAAAACACTTTTGGAGATGCTTACCGCCAACGATTACGATTGTAGCAATTACTTCGGCGAGAAAGCGATCCCGACCAGCAAGCCGCCGGAAACGATTAGCATTAAATTGCGAGCAGACAAACACGAGACTGAAGAATTTTATCTTACCGTGAGTACTCACGGTACTCTGCAGTGTACTACAGTCTACTAACACGAACGCTTAATGTGAAATTAATTTTCGATTTTATTGTAATCGTACGCGTGTTCTGACGAAACGTGTCTCGAGATAATTATTTATTATATTTATTTTTAATTCTGTACACACACACACACACACACACACACACACACACATGCAGACGATTTATTAACGTTTCTCCATTTGTCGTGTTCGTTTCAGAAACTGCGCGATTATCTCATGAGAACGAGTCGAATCGTCCGTCTGGATGCCAAACAGCAGCACATTAACGAAACGTTGACATCCATATGTTTCAAGCGTCCTCAAAACGGCAACGTCGAACTGACGCCGTCCAAACAGACACCTCAGCGACCGTTACACAAGCCGATTGTCCGTAGGAAGAGAATTGGCCGGCTACAGATGAACGGTCAACCGAAATTGTTCGGAGGGTCTTTGGAAGAATATTTGGACGCGACCAATCAAGAAATACCGCTGATAATTAAGAGTTGTATTCGAGTGATTAACTTGTTCGGTAAGAGTTTTTTTTCTTTCGTCCGATCCGAAACGAAAAGTTTTTATCGGAATATTATTATTGTTTGTTTACGGATCGAGATGAATAAAGGAAAGAAAAACATTAATTCCACAGGTCTCCATCATCAAGGGATTTTTAGAGTGTCCGGTTCGCAAGTGGAGATCAACAATTTCAAAGATGCTTTCGAAAGGGGCGAAGATCCGCTTGCCGACATGACAGACGCCTCCGACATAAATTCCGTGGCTGGAGTGTTGAAATTATATTTGCGTGAGCTCAGAGAGCCCTTGTTTCCAATCATTTATTTCGACCAATTTATGGAATTAGCCCGTAAGCTTTAATGACAAATATATTACAATATAATAAAGTACATTTCAAAGTAAATCCGTTATTTGTGTACTGTAGGAATCATATTTTATTTTCAAAGTTACATACGAGTATTATTGATTAATATATAGTCACTTAAATATAAATTTAAATGTTATAAGAATAAAAAAATGAAAAAAATTACGGTTTGTAATTTGTAATTTACATAATCATTATATGTGTGGGTGGGTGTGTTTTTTTTTTAGAACTCGAGTCTCGACATCAATTCGTTGTGCGGATCAAAGAACTTGTCCAAAGCTTTCCGAATCAAGTGGTAGTCATGTTGAGATATCTGTTCGCGTTCCTTAACCAGTAAGTTAAGTCGGAATTATTCGCGGTTACTGACAATAATACGCGCGCGCGCGCGCTCATTTTATTTCAGCCTGTCCGAGTTCAGCGACGAAAACATGATGGACGTCTACAATTTGGCTATATGTTTCGGCCCGACTTTGGTGCCCGTTCCCGAGGAAAAGGACCAGGTCCAGTACCAGAATCTGGTCAACGATCTCATAAAAAACATCATTCTGTTCCACGAAGACATTTTCCCGTCGTCGTCGGAGATCGGCGGGCTCGTGTACGAAAAGTACATATCGCGCGAGCCCGACGACGTGGACGTGGGTGATTCGCCTTCCGATCACGCTCAAGAGGACATCGACTCCGAGGTTTACCCATCGGAAGACGGTACGTTTGTGGTTTATGTGTCAACGTCTTCGTCGTTGTTGTTGTAGCCGAGGGAAACAATTGGTAGAATAAAATTAGAAAAAAAAAAAACAAGAACGTGTTTTTATTTTATTTTATTGATTCCAACGGAGCGAGACCGAATGTAATAATGAGATCGAATAACGTTCCGAACAACAATAGGTAACGCGAAGCATAGAAATTATTCGACGCCGGAGAATGATTTAAAAAAAAAAAAAAAAAATTCGAGTCGTGACTCGCGTGGATGTTATAAACTAATATCATTCCTCGATATTGTTATTGGTGTCGGTGGTATTATAAGAACTCGGTATCATTAAAATATCGATATTTACACGCATATATATATGTATCTGTTCGTTCGGAACGCGCATTATAATTGGGTGTAAAACAACGAAGCAAACATATAAACATTTCATTCGATTTTTTGAAGAAAAAAAAAATCATTGTTGTCACGGGTCACGGAGGACGACGAATTCAAAATGTCAATATTGACGTAGATACGAGTATATGTCTTATGGCTTCCGAAAATTTTGTCTCACACCGAGAATGTTACCATAATGACGGCATGAATTACTTATATGCGATAAAAATGAGAATATGAGTATAATAATTGTATTTTAATAATTTCGAATCAAGTATTGAAATCGAAGTATCAATAGATGTTTTGATTTAGTTTGTTATTTCTTTGTCGACTGTATTTCAGTAGCCACAAGACATATCTATGTACCGATGTATCCGCATGCAGTGTAGATACTTTGATTATTCGTTTTATTTTGATACGGGTTTTTAAATAGCGTTGTCAATGTCTCAACTTGCGAATCATTACCATCATATCATCAAAAGGATTCTTACGGGCAGTGTAGCAAAATAACGTAATACAGAGCTTGAATTATGGCGTTTACATTACATTTACAATTCGTGTATTATATTATCAAATTCGAAAGGGAAATTTTCAGCCTTTTTGTAAAATATATTCCGTCAAAAAAAAAAAAATCATAAACTTCTAATATGGTAACTTCTTTTTCAAACGATATTTTACAAAAATCCTGTGAGACGCACAAACTATTGAATTCTAAATTCCACCCAAGTGCAAAAATTTATTTTGCTGCATGTATTGTCCGTTAGATAAACGGAAACTATAGATGATACGGTAGTGGCGCGTAGTCCTTTTAACGTATTTATTATTATTATTTTTTTTTTTTTTGAGAAAATATAACGATATATTTTTTAATTATAATATACTTTACGTTCTTTATTATCGCACTATCGATATTATTGACAAAATCAAGAGTTCGTTTGAGTAACGCTTTTTAAATCCATTTCGTGTTTTTTTTTTTTTTTTATTGTTCTATTGAATTACCATAATCACGTTTCGTTGTTTACGAGTATATATTATTTTTTGTCGCAGAATGTGAAAGCCTCGAAGCTACCGCACAGTATGATTTCGTTGCTCGATCCGAACGAGAATTGAGTTTCAAGAAGGGCGCGACCATTGCTCTCCACACTCAGGTGTCCGGCGATTGGTGGCGCGGCTGCGTGAACGGTCGAGAAGGTCTTATTCCGGACAAATATATTCTTCTCAAAATCAGGTAAACTTCCGAGACATTGCGTTCGGTTATTTAACATTTTCGTTACACAAAGTTCTCAGGTGTCGAACAATACGAAGTATATATCGAGTTATACGTCGACTTATCACGAAACACGTCGAGTTCGTGTGAACTTGCTGGAGTCGAACGCTGAGACTTTGCACGGTACTTTGTAACGCCTTCACGGATATCGCACGAATTTTCTCTTGAATCCTGTTTTTAAACGTGACGGTCGTTACGCTTTGCATTTAAGATGGCCCCCAAACTAAAACATAGCATAACGACAAGTCAAGTGATTTTGTGATGAGGGCCAAGGACTTTTGTCAACCCGAAGAAACTTCGAAGCAGTTTGGGACTCGCCTACAACGTACTGCGAGAAAACGGTCATCAACATCGCACCTCAGTCAAACAACATTTTGCCTAATACTCCAACACGAGTTAAAATTTCAACCGCACAAAATCCAAATTACGCAACAGCTGAATCCTGCAGTTGGCCACCTGGCGATACTGTGAAAAAAAATTATGGAAAAAAAGAAATTTTCGGTTTTATGTGGAGCCGACTTGTGCGTGCATGTCAGACGAGGACCGTTTTCTAGTTCGTTTTATAATTATAATTCCAAAATGTGTGTGTGTGTGGAAACTTACATAAAATAAAATTCATTTGAAAAGATTTTCGAACGACTGAAAAACAACTGCGATCAACCATTTTTGAAACGTTTTCCGATATCGTTAAAACGTTATATGTTCGTATTAAATATTCAGCGAATTTCTCCGACGTCCCAATCCCAAAACGGACGTGCCGAACGTATTATCGTTTTAGCGATTTGTAGCGATTTTCCTTTACTTATTTTTTTAAGAAACCCGATGACAAATTCGATTAATGTGTCGAATAAAGCAACATTCGCGATGTCGGAGAATAGTGACGCGTGTAAAACTCATCGGGGAGCTTAACTATGAAAAAATGTTCGCCGCAGACCGATATAATATGTTTTATTATTATTCGGTGTTCATACACTAATGCACATTGCACTATAGGTGGAAATTGTCATTTTTTTTTTTCCCGCATAACTCGTCGAATTATTATTTGCAATATATACATGTTCTTTGACAGAATTTTGTTTTATTTTTAACGACCGCTCTACAAGCCTCAGGGTGTTGCAAAGTGCCGTGCGAAATCTTCGAGTCCAGAAATATGTAATAACTTACGCGAACATTGTTTTCAAATATTGATATTTGTTGTCTTTTAACCGTTGACCAGTGGTTGAAACCAATTTAACCGATGGTTTAACGTACTTTAGTTATACGTATATAGTTTTCAACGTTTCAATGTTTCGAAACGTTGAAATTTTTGGTTTGTTTTTAAATTTCGGCGAGAGTTATGTGTTAAACGTCCCGTTTTTCCTCCTGGCCCGCCATCTGCAGTACTCGCACGACACACTGAACACAAAACGATTGTCGTTACAGGGACGAAGAACGCGAAAAACCGTCCGAACCGTGCGCAAAGTCCATCACGTCTTCGGACGACTCGACCCGAAGGAGGACTTCCAGTTCGAACGATTCGGTGCTGTCCGAGTCCGCGGCCTCCGGTTACTCGTCTCCGCCACTGGCCGACGTCCCTTGGCCGCCGAATTCCGCGAGCATCGCGGACGCCGCCGCCGAAAGGAACTCCTCCGTGTCTTCGCCGCATCACCGAGCCGTGGCCGACGCGCCCGTTCACGAGGTACTTGAGACCACCGTCTGAGTCGGGACACGTCTTATGATTATTATTATCGTTTATCAATTACTCCCCCCCCCCTCCATCCTCGTTTTAATTTTATTTTATATTTCGTAGTTTGAAAAGATTTGATTTCATTCGTGTTTTACTCGAGCAAACGTTTTTCTTTTTAGTATTTTTTTTTTTCTCTTCCGCATCCTGTGTAGTGTATAATAAGATATTATTGATTTCGTACACGTCGTGCACGCACACACAATATACTTTCAAGTATAATTTATTACGTTATGATTTAATATCAACGACATTTAACAACAATATTTACAATATTGTGATATATTCACAATAAATTTGAACAATATTTATTTATTTTTTTATAATTACATACTCGCGCCCGCGCTTGTGTGTGCTGTCGTATACGCTTATATACGTAGTTATATACTTGGTTTCTCGTTTATGTATACGTTTACTCAATGTTACGTACGAAGTATTTTGCGCGTGTACCCATACTGCGATTATTTATTTATTTTTCCAAGCATGACTTTTTTGTTTTCAAAACATTTTTCCTCCCTTAAAAAACAATATTTCGTCATCTTTAATGCTATTCATGAAGCTTAGCGTATACACGAGCTTTGCATTTTACGACAGGCATCTGTCTCTCTCTCTCTCTCTCTCTCATTACGTACTGCTAGTCCGCTTTTGGAATTCGGAGAGAAAGAAAATAATTGAATAAATAATAATCCCGTAATTCTGTAGGTTGTATTTGTATTTTTTATTTTTTTTTTTTATATACATATATATATATTCATATTTGTTTATTGTATTATTTTATTTTTGTAATTTTATTATTAGTACCTAATAGGTTAAATATTTTTATTTTATTTTTTTTCTATTACATTTTTTTTTTTTTTTTTATATAACATTATTATAATATTCTATAGTGTTAAATACGTATATATTTAATTACGATAATTTTAGTGGAAAAGTACGCATAATATTCGTAGTATTTCGTGTTCCGAGGCGTTAATGTTTGTTAACATCGTAGGCTTAAACACAATATATTATATCGTTAATTTTATTGTTTTACGCGATAAATTTTGTGAACCGCGTGTGAGTTTTACGGAAAAACGATATTTCATGTGTCTTATAGACTATATTATTATTATTTGTAAACATTTTTATTTTTATGATTATTATACATTAAACGATACGTCTTCATTTTATAAATCTGTGGGATCCTCATTGGCATAATATAGTGCTTACACGCTCGGGGGTTGACCGGGTTTTCTTTTTGAATTACACAAAGTAGAAGAATGCGATATCGATTATTATAATTAACATTCACCCGTCGTCTTGCGTAATTTTTCCTAGACGGTTTGTGAAGTTCGAGAGCTATATCGTGTTTAGACATTTGGAATTCTTCGTAAGAGTTTAGCTTCGACCAATTCTTCGCAAATCGTAATTATTTCGGATATATTAATACCTTTTCCCTCAACGCTATATTATATAATATTATATAATACGTTATAAGAAATAGAAGTATCGCCTAGAGTCCTAGACCCAAAGGGTTTCCAAACTGTGGGTACAGACCCGAAAAGAGGTCGGTAAAGATGTTCACACGACGAATGTGCGTTAACGCGAATACTCGAGAAGACTTTATTATTGATCTATTCGAAGGCAATCGTTCGTCAAAAATGAGTTTCGACCGTGTAATAAATATTTAATACAATTCTGGTTGTCTGCAGCTCAAGATACTATTGTCGAACACTTTCTGCTAAATCTATAAAGACGCGCTACTTCCTATACATTCATTTCTTCGTTGGATTTTCGACCGCAGTCGCAATAATAAAACTGGATTTCCGCTGGTCAGACTCGCCCCTCACATCACAAATGAACATCCGCTGTACGGACATTAATGTTAAAGTATAATCGAAAACAAAACGCGCATTCTTCACACGCGCGACTATAATTAATAAATAAATAATATGTTGAGAACAGTGTGGGTACAGACCCGAAAAGAGGTCGGTAAAGATGTTCACACGACGAATGTGCGTTAACGCGAATACTCGAGAAGAATTTATTATTGATCTATTCGAAGGCAATCGTTCGTCAAAAATGAGTTTCGACCGTGTAATAAATATTTAATACAATTCTGGTTGTCTGCAGCTCAAGATACTATTGTCGAACACTTTCTGCTAAATCTATAAAGACGCGCTACTTCCTATACATTCATTTCTTCGTTGGATTTTCGACCGCAGTCGCAATAATAAAACTGGATTTCCGCTGGTCAGACTCGCCCCTCACATCACAAATGAACATCCGCTGTACGGACATTAATGTTAAAGTATAATCGAAAACAAAACGCGCATTCTTCACACGCGCGACTATAATTAATAAATAAATAATATATTATACATTTATTATAATAAATCGGGGTGATGTTACATTATAACACTTTTTCACCAAATAAATCGTACTTTACACAATATCGTATCGTTTTAAACTATTTTTTATTTTTTTTATTTAACTGTATTGTTAATATTCCATTTATCCCGTATACCGTACGTAATATAAAAAACAAATAATTTGGGCGTGTCGCCCGAATTCGAAGGCTTTCAAATTGAGAGTCGTGCCTGTGAAAAGTTTGGGAACCTCTGACTTTTTTGGTTATAACGTCAACGATTTCAATCATTTCATTATATTCGCGTCGCACGACAAATGACCCCACGTGATTCGCGTTCGACATCGTGTAAAACCGATTAGAAGAAGAAAAACAAAACTGTTGAGAAATTACAGCTTTGAGAATGACTGCATTAAACGCGGTGTCCTGGCCGAGCGCCGCCGTCGCCAATAACAATAACGGAAACGCCGGAATGGATTAAGATTCGATATTACCCAATTGCAACTGAAGAAACGATTAAATTATTCAGACGCTATAAGTAGTCGGTGGGGCGGACGGAGTGTCTCGACTTAAAATTCATCCCCCGGCTGGTACACGCAGACTACCACCTGCTCTGTGTTATGCCGCGTGAACCGCGTTGTGCGCATTATTTCGTCCGAATGATTTACGCAATGTTTGCTCGGAATTTGTTGTCTCGTCTAGAAAGTCGTTTGCTGTCTCGTCTCAACACAGTGTCCGAGAAACGCTTAAACCGTCGCGTGGTGACGGTCGAAGTTGGACGGAAAGGTTTCGCGAGAAACCATCGGCGGCGGCCGCCGATTAGGCGATTCGTTTCCGTAGCCGAATAAAAAGCGTTTTTCAAAATACCCGTTCCCTGGTACTTGCAGAAGTGACACTTGTCTCCACGTTTCCGAACCGTGTGTGTGTGTGTGTGTGTGTCCGATTGATTCGCCGCGTTTGCTCTTCGTCCCGAACCTTCGGGATCGGCCAGGACGGGACCAAACAGAAGTTTTCTGGGTACTTAGTCGATGCCGAGTGGTAAGACGGAATCGTATCGATTTCGGGTTAACATTTCGTGGGATCGTTTCTAAAGAGTCGTACGGCTCGACCGGGGCCAGCGGCGACTTCTAAAAGCGGTCTGTGCCGTTCGCCCATAGGCTCGTTTCGTCTTCACGTGCAGCCTGTTCGAGAATCATTCAGTCGCCAGACGTCAACAGTAGAAAAAAAAAACCCCGTCAATATCGATGATCGACGCGCGATAAAGTTTAACGTGTTTTGTCCATTGACAACGCATCGTTTTAATTTGTCTGCAGTTGCACTGCAGCGCAGTAGAGTTGTACGCGATCGCGATATTGATTTCGTGACACGAAACGTCGTAGAAAACTAAATAAATAAAATCCGATTATTTAAATGCGTCTGCGATTGAAAACAATTATATTTCGGTTTTCGTAGACAATTTATATTATTTATTTTACGTATTGGTGTGTGGCGAAGGTTATGGGACAACGCTTTCCGGATGACGCGTCAATAATAATTTTGGTAAATCGATTTTGATAAAATCGTTTCTTGAACGGTTGAATATCGATCGTTTAAAAATCGATCGTTTATCGTATAAGTGAACTGCATCCAGTTCACTATACGAGTATAACGTATAACGAAGTATAACTGGATTTCACTAAGAATATACGGATTTTGTGGATGAAATTTAAGTAACGGATTTATTTTTTGAAAACAATCGTTTAAAACGAAAAAGATAAACTCCTTTTTGTTCACCGAGTCGAGTTTTGATATTAAAGGTTCCAGTGTCTGAATTTCCAATTGAACTTAACTGCAGTGAAATAATGTAGTGTCGTACAATATTTACTCGTGCTTGACGTTTTTTGATTTTTTTTTTTTACATAAATCGGCTTGATATTTAATTACGCATCTTGTGTACGTTGTTTTACGCTTATCGCACGTTGTTTTTTTTTTTTTTTTTAGTATTTGTTTTTTTCTTCTCGCTGTATAGTGTCGTGGCGCTGCGATTTTCGACGGAAAACAGCAAAGTAATTATTATTATTATGTCGCCGGCTTGCCGCCGTAGTGTGCGTGGTAATTATTAGTGGCAGTTGTTTTATGTTATTATTATTATTTTTTTTTTTACAATCGCTCTGATTTTCTTGTTTCCCGAAATAAGCGAGGCCTAAAATTACGTGTGACCAGTCGGGACAAGTCATTAATTTTCTCGTATTATATCGATTTTTCTCGATGTCTCTGTATGGAATTGCATTATAAAAATATTCAAAACAATCGGTTATCCATACGCGTGTTGTATACTCTATTCAGTTTAAGATTATACCGGCGGCGGCGGCGGCGGACGAAAACCGGTTCGTGTTCGCGCGATTGATTGTCGGAAACCGTCGAGCAATGCCGACAGCAACAGCCAACGACGGAGCAGCTATTAGTCGCCTGGTGGGGGGGGGGGTGGAGTCTAATACCGCTCCGGCGTTCGTTCAGCGTGCGCGTTCCGGTATAATTTTAAACTGAATAGAGTACAGATGGATCGCGGGATACGCGTTCTGAATGTGTTTTGCGCGTTAACGGATCCGTTTGAAAACTGAAAACACACGAATAAGATCGTTTGAATCTAACGCAGGGGGAGGGGAATGTTGCACAATATCGTGCGTGTCTCATTCGACCACAGATAATACATAACGGATAAGGCCACGTGTACGCAATACGTGTAGCGGGCAGCGGTACTGAATAAAGAAGAGAAACAGCGATATTAAAACCATTTCTTCTGTCCTACTCGGCAAGCAAGTATTTTTTGTTCCATGAAATAATAATTTGTTCCATGAAATAATAATTGAAAAATAGTGCATTCTGTTACCAACTACGTGACGGTCATCTGCTATATTCGCCGGGTGAAACAGAATAATATGGCCCATCCGTTATGTATTATCCGTGCATTCGACACATTTTTTTTTCCTACAGTAACGCGCGAAATTTCGCGCAATACGTAAAATTACTTGTCGAATGCCGACAATTGACCGTCGCCGACTCAAACAATAGTTTTGGGCCTCGTTCAACGTGTTCGAATCATTGCCGCGGCGTTATTTAAAGAGAAAAAAACGCGTTGGTGTGTGTGTGTGTGTGTGGCGTTGTGTGACGTTTTTGCAGATCGGCAGTACGGACAGTCTGGACTCGGGGAAGGATTCGGCGGTGGACGAACCGTCGCCGCGGCGACGCGACGGACGACCCGCCGCCGGACCGCCGGCGCAGGCGAATTTCCTGCACGGCCATCAGGCGTTCGCGGACGGCGCGTTGCGACGGCAACGGCGTCGGCGACGTGTCGCTGCGGACGACGACCAGTGCTGCCGGGCGGCAGGAGGAGAAGTGCCGTCGTCGATAGCCGCGGCCCGCGAACACAACAGCAACAACAACAACAACCACCGGTCCAAGTCGGCCGACTGCGGCGGCGGCGGCGCAGACGCGAACGGTTCGCGCAGGACGCACGCCAAGAGCCTGAGCGTGGGCGACGACTCGTTCGACCACAAGATCCGGTTGTGGCGGAAGAGGGCCGACTCGCAGGGATCGATCGACCGGCCGAAACCGACGGGCCGACCGGTGCAGCACCAGTACACCGACCTGAAGGGTTCCGGCGGCGCGCCGGACTTGGTCATGGACTTGCCGGTCAGGCCGGTCGGCGCGACGGCCGTTTCCGCCTCCTGCGCGGACGCCGAGCCGCGGACGACCGGCGGCGACGACGACGACGGGTGCAGTGCCGCCGCCGCCGCCGCCGCCGTAGTCCGGGAGCCGGACAGCCCGGACATGAGCACGGCCGCGGAACGGTTCGCCAAGCAGAACCAGTGCACGCTGAAAAAGTACAGCAAACCGTTGCCGCCGTTGCCGTCGGCCCTGCAGCAGCACACCAACGGCAAACCCGAACTGCCGCCAAAGTCCGGCGGCAAGCCGCCGCTCAAGGCCAAACCGCAGTTGTTCAAAAAACCCGTATTTCCCGCTTCCTCCTCGCCGACGTCCTGTCCGTCCTCGGCCGCGTGCCGGAACAGCGACGGGCACGCGTCACAATCGCAGTGAATCCTCCCGGTGGTCCTGTTTTGCAACACCAATACGCGTTCCCACAACGTTTCTGTTTTCCTTTTTTTTTTTTTGTCTTCTCAAACACTATTTTTCTCCTCTACACGAGCGTGGTGCCTAACCTAAACTGACCAGGTCGCACCTGTTTCTTCCCGAAGACAATATTTTATAGTTTTTATTTATAATAATTTTATATCGTTTAAACTGCGTTTAAAAAAAAAAATAAATAAAGCGTACCGATTTCATATCATATCAGTATTGCGTCTCGGACGTCGTCCTGGATCTCCTTGACGGAAACAAACGACTTTACGAATCGTTGTACATTAAATACGCGTTTCAATTATTTCGTATCAAAAAAAAAAAAAAAATATCAAACTGAGACGAATAAAACGTAATATTCGATTTCTGTTGTTTTGTTACAAAAAAAAAAAAAAAATCGGTATTAACTCGAGAGTCATTGAAATTGCCCAGGCCGGCGTGTCCGAGTATACATATATTTTTTTTTTATATTCTTCGAAGACGTTGTTTTGACTGCTGCGCACACTTTCCTTCCCTTCGCCTCCCCCCCCCGGGAATGTTTGCCGCGAATTTTAGGTAAATTGAGTTGCAAATAAATTTATCTTTTTCCAAAATTGAGTGCCGGAACTACAACGACGAATGTGGGGAAGCGATAAATTTCGGTAGATTGTCGTTCACGGTTTATCATATTATATTCGCACCGAAATGTGTTTTTATCGACACCGAAAAAGCTATACATTACCGCATTCGAATTTTTGTACGC
Source organism: Slavum lentiscoides (assembly GCA_032441835.1). Taxonomy (NCBI): domain Eukaryota; kingdom Metazoa; phylum Arthropoda; class Insecta; order Hemiptera; family Aphididae; genus Slavum; species Slavum lentiscoides. The sequence continues at coordinate 6,305,911 of CM063713.1, forward strand.
GTGACACAGTTTAGTTAGAAAAAAAAAAAAAGAAATGTTAAAACGGAACTCGGTTTACCGAAGAATACGAAATCGTAATACACTCGGCGTCAAAAAAAATCGCACCTTTTGCAAATTTGTTTTCAAAGTAATTTCAACTACACTTAATCAAATGTAAAGGTACCGTTATGCTATATATCATTTGACAGGTGATTGAATAAACTTAAAAAAAATAAATAAATGGTACGTGTTTTTGTTTATCAGTGTTAAAAAAACAGTGGAGTACGGGGGTGTCTCGTGCGTGTTCTGGGGTGGAATATCAATGGACAGCAAGACCGAGATTGTGTGCGTTTCCCGGACTGGTGGTGGTGCTCGCGGACAAGGATCGCTGACGGCTCATCGGTACATCACAGAGGTCCTGGAAGAGCATGTGGTACCGTATGCGGGTTTTGTCGGCGACGAGTTCACATTAATGCACGACAATGTCCGTTCCCACACCACATTAATTGTAAAGAATTACGTGGAAGAGGTTGGGATCCCCGTTATGCAGTGGCCGGCGAGAAGTCCAGACTTCAGCCCAATTGAGCACCTCTGGGATGATTAAAAACGACGAGTGCGGTCACGTGATCCTGCCCCGACAACCCTCCGAGACCTCCATGACGCTATTGTTGCGGAGTGGAATAACGTTCCTCAAGAACGCGTTGTATTGAACGACCGATAAGATCCATGAAAGATCGTATGGAAGCAGTTGTAATTAAGGCAAGAGGGGTTAACACTAGATTCTAACTAAATACCATTAAGCAATGGGTTTTTAATTTTTATATAAAGTCTGATGTTTGTTTCTAATTGTACAATTTTGTCCAAATAAATTTTTTTTCTTCTTTCACGATTGACTTGTATTTTTTTTAACACTGATAAACAAAAACACGTACCATTTATTAATTTTTTTTTTTTAAGTTTATTTAATCGCCTTTCAAATGATACAGCATAACGGTACCTTTGCATTTGATTAAGTGTAGTTAAAATTACTTTGAAAACAAATTTGAAAAAAGTGCGATTTTTTTGACGCCGATTGTATGTATTTATGTTTTATTATATCGAACCCGATCAGAGTCACAAAACAGTGAATCGTCTCGTCCCACGAACGTTTTTTTTTTTTTTTTGAAACGACCGAATATATTTTTTTCGCTTCACGGCGAGTTCGATGTTCGGGTTGTGTCAGCCTAACCCAGCGGTTCCCAAAACTTTTTTCCCGCGGCGGTGCTCTTTTTTGGACTAAATTCAGCCGCGGTGCCTTGCCGCGATATACCACGAGGAATACACGTAAAAAAATCAACAACAATATTGTCATTGACAATCGGTTTTTATAATTTTACTGAATAAGCGTTCTAAGCCGGCTTGTAATTAACACACTTTTATACTCGAAAAAAATAACGAAAAATATTTAAAAACAGTTATTACGGGGTCCGAAACGGAATGTACGAAATAAATTTTTTTATAAGATTCAATTTGAAATTCAAAAAAAAATTAAAAAAAAAACAAATTTACAATAAATCATAACTAATTTTTTATGAATCACTGTGCCTCCGGAAGGTGCACAGTTTTGGGAACCGCTGGCCCGACCTAACCCGGTAACGCGTTCGTTCTTTGTCCGCGGTGCACCGTGCAAGTTTCGAAAACTCTGCACCGTGTCCAACAGTAACTTTCCAGCAACGCGCTGGAAAACCGTTGCGTGCGGAGACAATGCGAATTAAGAAGCCACGTCCTATAATTTTTATTTGCGATGAGACTGATTTCGCGTTCTTCTTTTATTATTTTTTTTAATATTTGTTCTGTCCTTTTACACTCGGACGTTTTCCGTTTTACAAACGCCGAGAGAAGAAGACTGTGGGCGTACAGCGCGTTCTGCCGAAGCGCAGGTCGTGCCGTTTACCGTGTAATTTTTGTTGTTCTGTACGCGTGACAATGTAGTTGCGCAAGGTAGCCGGAAGTTTATAGTTTTCATAACGCGTCTGCAGATCGATTGAATACCGAATTGAATTGTGGACTGAATTGAACGTATTGAAATACAGATGGATACAAACGCGACTTCGTTTCCGTTCCTCTCTGCCCGTTTCAAACATCTCGCCCGTCGCCCGCTATAGAAATGCGGTTTCACGCGCTCTTATATACTCTCGTTGTAGCGTACACGTTCTCGGAAGAACACCCAAACCCCTCCCAATCGAAGGTTCACTCCAATCCCGAATTTTATTTAATATTTACGCGTTAAAATATACAGTGGTGTCAAACCAAAACTCGTGGAGGAAAAAATTCAGTATTCACAACATGGTTAGGTTTTAATTTTAAAAAAATCATTTTTTTTTTCTTATTTATTGTGAAAACGATGATTTGTGTTTAAGCCGCCCATTATAAAAAAAAAAAAAAAAAGGTTACCCCAGTCGGTATACACTGCGAGATCGGTGCCACTGGACTAATATATTTTATTCAGTTATAAGTTTTTGATACCGTTTTCATTCCTACAAAAAAAAAAAAAAATTAATCTACTATAGTACCGTCCGTATAATTTTATATTCTTTGCGGCGCAGCTGATCGTCCTTTTCAATCGAAATCCTGAATTCACGTCCGCAGGATTTGTTTTTTTTTTTTTTTTACAAAAATATATTTTAATTGTATTAAATATATTATATTTAACGTATCAAACTCAATATATCTTATTATTAATACACCTTATGATTTACTCAAAATCATAAGATATAATAAAAAAAAAAAAAAAAATGTATTATAATTATATATATGTCATATTATATAAGCGTACTTCCCGAACGTTTTTTTTTTTTGCGTACATCGATATTTATATTATCATTTTTTTCAATTATTGTATTATTGTAATATTACGATTTTATTACATTATTATATCCGCGCAATATACAATAATCCGGTCGGTCGAATCGTCTATATCATGTAAACGCCGCGTGACAAACGACTCGTAATTTTATATAATATTTTGTTTAAGAAACCGTTGTTTTATACACGAATTCGTGGTTATTTTGTGCCGACAGGGTGAATATTACCGTCGAACATAATATTATATTATGTTAAATATGTATTCGTCCTCCACATAATACAATTAAGTTTGATTTTACCCATATATAAAAAAAAATATTTTTTTTAAACGATTATTTAATTTACTATATTATTATGTACGTATAAATTGTCCGCGTATAACATTCTAAACGAAAAAAAAAAATTACTTATTTTTATTCTAAAAAAAAAAAATACGTTAATCGTTGTTTTAAAAGAAGGGGGAAACAGTTTGTCATCATCAGATGGTATTTTTTTAAAACATTTTTAAATCCATGAAATTTGATCGCGGCGTCTCCGCGTTATTCTCCGTCATCCATATAAAATATATATATTTTCGTTTTAAAATCGTATCGCGCGAAATCTTTTATTTGAAAGTTTCTGAAATATTTCAATAAATCGACTCGTGTAGAAATGCTGTAAAAAAAAAATGGTTCGGAATTTCTCAAACTTTGAAGCAGCATATTTAGGTTCTCGAAAAAATAAAATCTACCGTTATTATTATCATTGTATCTTCAATGTTTTATCGCAGTATGCAGTATTTAAACGATTAATTATTCCAATACAATTTTTATAGTATTTTTCTAAAAAAAAATGTTTTAATCGCTCTGAAACAATGGCGTAGCGTGACACTCGGTGGCCCTGCGGCCTATAAAATACGGATGCCCCCTTTAACACAGACGTTAAATTATAATAAACATATTAATTATTAAATAACGATTCTAAGAGCTAATTAAAAATAAAAAAAAATTATATATATATATATATATATTATTATTTTACTACTCATACATTTATAAAAACAATGACATTGTAATTTGATGTTTAATATATATACACTTAAAAAGTTAAAACTTTCCGAGTCTTCATTCGAGCGAATTTGTCATAATAATTCCTTCCAAATTTAATTTCCGTGCCCGCCTCATTTCAATGGAAATAATTGACCTAACCTTTCCTCTGCCAGTAGTGTATAAAAATGCCGGTTCAAAAACCGCCAACACCGGTAACGACCGCGTGACGATCACGCGTACTACTGCTAATAATTTTCATAAAACGGTGTTTATTTTAATACGATGGCCGTTTCAATTGTAGCGAATAAAGAAGAAGTACACAAGAAACAGTCATCGAAGCACGTCTGTCCAGCACCGCCTCAGCATCTCGTCCGTTTTCATATTGTATACTTTACTGAACGTAAATTTATTCACATCGCAATGGATCCGGCAAATCGATTCAATGTAATGTCCTATCCAGTGGCACACCCAAGGAGGTGGACTCCGGGTCCGGACCCCCCTTGGCTAGTGTAATAGTATTAAATTTATCGATGAAAATCCAAATTCTGATACAACTTTCGTATTTTGCTGTCAACATTTCGAATACGATATAGATAACACCGGTTGTCAACAACCATGAACTAAGATAATATGGACTGGCAACGACATTTTTACTTGCGGTCACGTTTTTAAACGGCGTTTTCTGGGTGGGGGGGATTTATGAGTAGTAGTATGAGTATGTAGTTTTTTAGACCCCCCTTGAAAAAATCCTGGATGCGCCACTGGTCCTAACGTTTATATTGGATACGCCTCAAACAATGAAAACCGTATTTTTGAATACCGATGATGTAATACTATATAACAAACGTGATTTATCCCGGTGAGAATATTATGCTTGTTGTTGAATCAAAAATCCAAGACGGGTGTCGCGCGTATTGCGTAGCCATGAAATATCTGATGGCTATTCAATGTCTTGAGACTTGACTGGAGTAGGTATATACCAGGCCGTAGTGCGTAAAAACAAAATAATTGCAACAATCTAAATAACTAATTATTATTATTAAAATTATTCTAATAGTCAAAGACGCCTATGGGATTTTTCCGCAAAAACTTTAACGAACTTCCCGAATTTCTTCGGATTCATTGCTGTTTGCCATAGCCAACCCGTTGAGTCTCTCGTTCGTCATTGTTGGTCTAAAGCAAGTCTCCAATCTTTTTAAAGCGGTAAACGTACGCTCTGGTGTACCGGCAAAGTCGCAAGTAATCTTAAAAGTAATTTAATATAAAATTTTTTTTTTTTTTGGTAATTTCTTTGGCGCCACAACATTGTAAAACAATTGTCAGAATATATAATGCAAACGTACGGCCCATTGGTGACCCATCCGACTCCCCTTATAGCTACGCCACTGCGTAAAATCAATTATTTTAAATAACAATAATTGGAATATCATTAAAAAAAAAAACATTTTAAGGATTTTTAAGTAAAATGTCGATTTGTTTGTGTACATGAACACAATTCAATCGTATAAATATAATATACTTGTGTTGATATTTTACGAGAATTGTGCTTATAATAATTTTAATTTTAATGTAATAAGTGTACGTATATTATCACACAGCGCGCACTAAAGGAACCCAACCCTAAACCTCTAACTCTTATTATATAGACTATAGTGTTTCTCAACCGGTGTGTCGCCGAATAAATCCAAATGTGTCGCGTGACGTACTACTACTTAAATGACACAAAATGTACAAACATTGTTGACACTATTTACAACAATTTATAGGTATTTGATATAATTTTATAGACATTTCACCACGTATTGATATATTGTGTAAGAAATATCAGTCACAAATTTCTCATTAAAATGCTGTTTTATGTTATATTTTTCTTTGTCATTTTTAAGTTTACATTATAAATTAATTAAAAATATTTAATATTACTCATTATTCTTATTTTTTATTTTTTATTGTGTGTCACAAATTATGGAATATTTTAATAGTATGTCGCCATAATACAAAGGTTGAGAAACACTGATGTAGACAATACAATTACACGAGTAAATTTATTTTAAATTTTTATGCGAATTTTTCGTATAACGGCACGAAACGATTTCCTAACCGATTTTCCTTTTCCATGTGTTATTTAGTTGGATTCCTCTTCAAAGTACATCGTGCCCGTTTCTCTCGAACGGCACAACTCTTTCAGATGTTTGTTCTTTTCTTTCACGACGTCTCGCAGCGACTTGGCCTTTTCCAACATTTGTCGTGTTTTCGCTATTTCCACTTTGACCGGATTCGGTTCCGACAGACTCTTTTTCACGTATCTGCGCAGTCAAACACGATTTATAATAATAATCGGCCGCCGCGATTTATTCATAAATTAAAGAATTAAATTTAATCCAGTACTCGTTGATCGGAAAATTCTTCACGGGATTCTCGTACAGATCAATGAAAATGCCCGTCAGCTGGTCCAGCACGCCCGACTTGTCCAGATATTTCTGAAACTGGACTTTCTACATACACACGAATACACACGGTTTTATAATAATAATAATAATAATAACATTAGTACACATTAAGTTGAAGCGAATGATGTATCATAATCAGTGCTCGGATATTAAAATACTAAAAAAAAATTACCGAAATTCTCGCACGCGTTATAACGTAAAAACAATAATTCCACGCTATAAAGAAAAAGAATTTTAATCGGCAACGCCTTTTTATCTTCTTAAGGTAATGAATATTTATGAAAAACGCAAAATAATTAAAAATTCATGTTGGTAAAAAATAAAAAAAATTGTAGCACTAAAATTCGAAAAATATTGCTTAAAATCTAAAACGCTTAAAATAATATTTCAATATAGAATTTTATACTTGGAAGCCTTTGTATTTAAAACAAATATGATCGGCTTATTTCTCTTTTTTTTCTGTATTCAGTAATAATTAGTAAACGTTATACATCCTGATTTAGTCCTGATCGTCATATAAAAAAAGAAACGTAGATTTTAACGCGAATCCGATGAGAGAGAGAACAACTTTTATTTAAAAAAATATATAAAGCGGACTGCCTGTCTAACAGGTTGCCTATAGTGACACAGTACACTTTTCAGACATTCTTGTTATTGGATAGTTATTATAGATTCGAATTTAATAGTTGGTATTGAAAGTTATATATTTAAATATTTAGACTAAGTGATAAAGTATAAGTTATAAAACAATATATAAAATATAATCTAATAGACAATGATTTTAAATTAATCGTAAATTACATACAGTATAAATGTCTGTGTATTATATTTAACGTGTCTTTCATTATTTCTAGACAAATTATCTAGTATTTATAGTATTTTTTTCAACGCGCCTTATCGGTTAAATGCTTTCTTCTATTTAAATAATATTCTTTGTCTTTGACTTGCTGTTTACGGTTATTGAAATCCATCTCATCCATCTCGATCCCGCAGTCGTGCGTATTAAACTACAATAATTATTACAATTCTATTTAGATTTAATAATAAATAATATTATGTATAACATATATACGTTGTTAGGTTTTTATTTTTTATAATTTGCCACTTAACTTATATATATATATATGTAATTATATATATATATGTGTGTAATTCTTCCAAAACTGAATTTACATAAATATTTAAAATTTCTAAGTCCTAAATTAAAAGTAATAGTATGAATATTTTTTAAAACACGTTTCGAATTTGAATTCGGATTAGCGTTTTTAATTTCATTTCGGCGATATGCGAGCTTTATATTTTGTTATAAATTTATATTATAACATAAAATTTATTACAATTATATTTAACAGCATTTATTCGCCGTTTTTTCATATTTATTTCTTCCTTGTTAACTTGCCTTTTTCAATTATAACGTTCATAATTTTCTCTGCGTAATTTTGTTCATTTTTATTATTTTATTCTTTTGATATTTATTCATTTATTTCATTGTTTTTTGCGTAATGTCTGGTTATTGATGACTTTTAGTGCTTCCTCGTCGATTACAGTCCAATCAATGCCGTTTGTTTAAAGCATTTAAAAATGTGAAAAACGTTATTAAAACTGAAATCTGTACGTTCCATTTCGTTTAGGTATACCGCACGATCATATTAAATGTCTCAACTTAAAATGTTCTTCCGGGTAATTATTGGTCTTTGGTTTTGACAAAGCTCGTCAAAGCTCATAAAAAAAAATTTCCCCTCTTTAAATAAATCCTAAATACGCCACTGAATATAAACTTATACACGAGAATACTTTTCGTACCTACGGTATTTATACACTTTACTCGCGCGGAAAGAATTCATCAAAGCTGTACACCTTGCGAACATTAGTCGACGACTAGAAATGGGTCGCGCGTGACGGGTCGAAACGCACGAACGTGTATAACAACCGCGTCGGTACCGTATGCTCAGCCGCTCGTATTCATCATATACTCGAACCGCGGGCTGGACAGTGTGTGAATATTGTGAGGTCCATTTCCCTGGCACCTCCACCTTCGAATTTTTAAATCGAACACAGTGCTTTCGATTGTGCTTTGTTTGTGCTTGTTTGTGCCGAATGTCTGGAGATTTGTGTTTTCTCAGTTCCCGAGATATTAGTTTTTTTCCCTGGGGGGTGCTGACATGCAGCTCTGTGAAAATTAGCTATACGGAACACGCTCCACCCATTTGTAATTATGGTTTGTAAGTTTAGTATAGAAAGGCTTTCAAATTAGTATTCTCCCATAAACGTACACTATTTCGACGTATTGTTATTAGAGCGAAAAACCGTGACGAATCACGTGTAAACGAAACACTTTGGACTTTTCAGCACTACGTGGTACTATTCTGTCCGATTGTTTATGAACGCTTAGATCGGATAAAGGCGGAGTAAACTGTCGACAACCAGACTAGAAGTCGAGTACTTAAGATTTATGAAAATACCGGTGTGGTTTTTTTCTTCTGGTCTTTTCAAGCGCTGGGGTATATGGTGGTGGTGGTAGGGTGGTAATTTTATGCTAATAAGGACACTGCAGATGGGGTTGTTTAAAGAAAACGTTTAAAGCGCGAATTCGCGGGGTACGCGACAACAGGATTTGGCGAGAAAACGACCAGTACTGCGGGTGTCCTTCCACCACAGGTCGAATTGGATTTGTCCCGAATCAATTATTATTCCGTTCGCGTGGCAATATATTTCACGGGAAAATATTGGTGCGCAACGTCGTATTCCAGGAAGGTGCTCAGTACCCGTGCGGATACGTGCGGATCGGTGTGAGCACATAGATAGACGTATTCGAATCGCGACAGAGACAGCGTTTCCCGAAACTCTAGTGAGTAGGTGGGCGGGGTGAGCGAACGGTGTTTTGCATTGGAGTTCTGCGCGGTCCGGTTTGAAAATAGATATAAATACTGAAATTTTCGTCCACTGAATACAGGGGTTCGGATTCAGGAACTTTTAACTAACGAGACGTCGAAAGCCAACTTCGAGGACAAACAATATTATTTAAAATTGTTTTTTTTTCCGCGTCGTAAACGCCACGGCGTAATAAAACGAATCGTACGTTATGCTAGTAATAAGAATAAATGACTAATTTTTGAAAATCGATATTTATGGATACAAATGTATGATCGCGGCCCACACATACACAGCCAGGGGTAAACTTCCCGTTAGGCCGATCCGCCACTGCGGTCGTATCCCACTCGCCGGTTATCACGCCGTACAGAAGAACGTATATTTACGTGGCCGCTGCAGAGGGAATCGTCCGAAACAACGATGTAACGGCCGAAAGGGGCACACGGTCTGAAGGATCGGCGCTATTGAACGTTGCAATAATAATAATAATAATTATATATACGTGTATAAAAGGATAAACTGATGTACCAACGCACAGCCCAAATCGCTAGGTCTAGAGACTTGAAATTTTGCACGGGAGTTCCTTCTACGTCGTAGGCGAGCACTCAAAAAGGATTTTTCAAAATTCCGTCCCTAAAGCAGTGAAAGAGGGGTTAAAAGTTTGATGTATCGATCGACGCACAGCCCAAATCGCTAGGTCTACAGACTATTTTTTAATTATTTCGGGTGATTATAGTTTTAAAAAAAAGTAATTGCTTCTACAGCGAGTTACACCCAAAATGAGTTAAACACACAATTATTTTCCAGGGCAACGCCGGGTAATTCAGCCAGTAATTATATACGTGTGTACGTATATATATATATATATATATATATATATATACCGTGACGCTGTATAGGAAAACAACGGAGAAACTCGCGTGTAAAATAAAAAAAAAAACGAAATTAACGTGGTTCAACGATTAGGTCGCACTGTCGTTACCGCGCGATCGGGTTATAATAAAATATTGCGCGTATTATTCGGAAGCCGAACGCGGTTTCGCGACTCGTACACACAGCAGGTCGCCATGTACTCGTAGGTGGTATTCGTCGAACTGAGAGAGAGAGAGAGAGAGAGAGAGAGAGAGAGAGCGAGTTTTGAAGATGATGAATCGAGCGCGGAAGGAACGGGTGAAGGACAAAAACCCGCGAAACTTTGACACCTTAAGACCGAAACGGGTACGCGCTATAAATATGTTTTATATATATATATATATATATATATATATATATATATATATGTACTCGAAGCTCCGGCCATCATATCCGTCGCGCGCCAATAAAATTCCTTCGGGAACAATATCCCTTCTCGACGACGACTACGGCGGCGTAATTAATTAGATATTTCGAAATCCCTGCGCTCGCGTCCTGAGAGTTTGACGCGGACGGATTACCCCGTCGCGCCCGCTGCCCTTCTATATACTCCTTCTCCTGCTGCACGTCGGAAATTTTATACGTTCCTGGATATTATTATTATTATTTATATACACAGCTACGTGGAGGGTGCAAGGGGTTTCTACCCCGCCAAAAAAAAAAAACAGAAAACAATTTGTATGTTCAAATTGCTTGCAAAAAAGTAATCGCGAATTTCAGTGCGTAGCATATATAATAATATTTCTATACGAACGTATACCGCATCATACAAATAATGGATAAAAAAAAAACACACACACACACATCGGTTTTTGAAGTGAAACTCCTTAACGCGCGCTGGGAGTACAATTTCAAGGCCGTGGCACACGAGCCAGCGGAACGAAAACCCGTCACGATATATAATAATATATAATTTCATAATAGGTATATTATTGTATTGAATGACAATTAAAAAAAAATGTATATTGTTTATTTATAATTTGGTATTATTATTTATATAGGATTTCTACAACAGCAACTGAATTTACAAATGAGTAATGACCGACATACATTCAACAACAAAATCGATAGATGCTGTATTTTCTCGTTGTCTCGGCACAATCGAGTCAAGCACGTATATATCGTATTTTAGTTACCGTAAACCGATTATATCCACTGTAGCTATTGCACCATAAACACAGAATATACAAGCTATAATCGAAGCACCTAGTAATGTACAGATTACAGAAATAAATTGAAAATAATATTCATATCCAAACAGGGTTATATGTCATTGTATAAACGTTTCATTTCAATCCTTGTCAAAACAATACAATTTAATCTAGCTGTTTAAGCGTAAGGAGTTTCACTTCAAATATACGCACAGTGGGGCACACGAAAGTTTTGCTTTTACTAATCGCGATTGTGTATGGAAAAAGCGACAAAATTCTGGTACGAGCGAATTCGATGCGTTTTCTCAAGCCGCGAGTCAAGTATTTTATATGGTATCCAGTGGCGTAGGTATACGCGTCCCTGTCGCCAGTACCCTAAAAAAGCTTATAGTCTTGCAATCATTTTGAAATTTCATTATTCGTTGATTGTGCTACACGCCCGGAAATGAAATTTATATTGTTCTATACGAAACCAATGACATTACAGTAAAACAAAAAAATATTGTTATTTTTTTTTTAAAGTTCCTACGAATCCCGACCATCCCCGAAAAAACCTTTAGGACGGAGAAGTCGGTTCGCGCCTACTGCAGACTAGTTACACGCGAGAAACTCTAATGTAATATTTACCGCGTTTTGCAGGTCTACCTATATACGCCTGTAAACACCAAATATAACAGCAACATTATTGATAAAATAAAATTGACGTTATTTTAAATACCCGAGCACAGGTGCAATATAGACGCTACTCATGTTTTTCCCCGAAATAATTACTTTTTACATTTAAGTAATAAGTTATTATTTTTTATGTAGGTACTGTTTAAAAAAATTGAGCTTTAAAATGTATTCGGAATGCTACCCGAGTCTGCAGGAAATTGATATTGGTATTTTTATTGATTGACTATCGAGTGTTTATAATACTATTCCTGTTATTATTTTAATCATCGTATAAATCAAGGGGCTTTTGAATAATCTATAAAAAACTATTGTAAAAATGTGACTTTTTTCTACGGAGCACAGAACGATTCCGGTCTCGTTGGGTATTGAAGAAGATCAAAACGTTTAAATTCATTAATCCGTGAGTACTGGAAGTCGTATATTATGACCAATGGGAGGTTTACTTGAGAACTGTAAAGTAAAACGTACAATTATGTTGTAAAATTATATCATTGCATCGTGAAAATATCGAATAAAAAAAAAATAAAAATTGCGCGCCGTTTGAGTATCCAAAAAAATAAAATAAAAATAATGACGTGTTTGAACGAAACAAAATAATTAAAATCTGCAGATATCCACGAAACTGTCGATTGTTGAAAAGTAAGTGGTTCTTTTTTAATTAATTAATTTTTTTTTAAATTAATTAGTTTTTTTTTTTGTAAAAAGAAATCACTGTACTGCAATTATATCGTTTTACCGACATTGTTGGCGGATCTCGTCGAATTATCGAGAAATGACAGCAGTTCGATTGATGGTGATTTTGCGGCGTATTAATGCGATTTCAGCAGACCGTTAAAACAAAGCGATTTTTTTTAATTCCGTCAAAGACGATTCGTCTGCAGGGGAAAATGTCATTCAATTATGGAGAATTGAAAACGTATAATATATATTGTAAATCCGATCCGTTGTAAACTGCAGTATTTATTATAAAATATTTAAAATTACAATGAGACGGACGCGTGTATTCAAGAAGATTCCATGGAAACACATATATATATATATATATATATATATATATATATAAAAACATTATAAATATATATTCGACACAATAGTTGAGGGAATGTAACATAACGGTCGTTATTTATTTACTTTTTATCAAAAACATTTTGTTTGAATTTGAATTTGTTACGAAGCGAGTCTTCTCGAGCTCGACTTTTCCAAATTTTTAAAAAAAAAAAAAAAAAAATTAGAAAAAATAAAAGTAAAATTCAAATTCAAACGTACCTACTGTCTGTACGATTTAACAGGGGCTACTCTTTAATATTTCGTTGAAACGTTTGAAAATTTAACACGATGTATAATTTGTAAGAACACACAATGAAAATAAATAGAAAAATAGTCGAAAATTCGATCTCGAGTGAACTTCGTCGTGATGCCGAATTCAAGTCTGTTTTCAGAATTATTCTTATACGCACGCGATGAAAGATTGGTCGCTACGATTGACCAGCTGATGATTGTATTATAATAAATAATTTTGTTCACAATCGCGAATGTTGCATCGATGACTTATGTATAGTGGAAGCGTTTCTCTGCTCTTCAGACTCTGCAGTTCCAGGTAGCTTCTATAATAGACAAGTCATAATGAATTGTACGCATACGCTATAATGAATGACATAGGTACACGAAGTCAATGTACACATTTTTGGCTGAATTTCAATCTTTAAAAACGGTCGGTATATCCAATTCCATTTATGTAACTCGGCGTACGCGGAAAGTGATTTGTTTGACGCATAATATACTGCGTATATCTAAATAATACAGGCCCGATTATATAACAGACATCCGTTGTATAAAGCCATGCAAATTTTACGCCCTCTAATTTTACTATATAATATAACAAAAGTTCAAAATCCTTTTATCGTCTTAAGCGAACTGCTTCATATATAGTTGAAAATGTTTACCAACGATTCGTTAAGACTGTACAATTAATTTAAAACGTGTGAGGAGACATTATAATATAGCTGACCAATATTTACAAAATGATAGGAAATGGGTTATTGATAATGTATATATAATAAAAGTAAAATTTCGGTTTAAAATGATATTCTTTTTGTGTATTCCTATACGTAACGAAATAGTCATAATGTAAAAAACATTTTTTTCCTCGTTTTTTGATTAGCCTGTTCACAAATACATATATACCTATCACATATCAATTTGATATTGTGATTTACATATCAATTTGATTTTGTGATTCACGTATCGAAATTTAGTTTTCTTACCAAAACTGCTCAAACGTAAAATTTCGGCAAAAGAATAATATATATATATATATATATATATATGTGCGTGTGTATCCTTAAAATCCTATACGTTAGGTACGCGGGGTAACACTAACTCGTTCGATATTATTTTATTTTTATTTTACGTTTTTGTTACAAAATTTTTTTTTATTTTTCGAACAACACCGCGTTCTACCGCATTCGAAAATACAAAATTGTGATTTGTATGAAGAAAAAAAAAATGTTTTAAATTCTGTCAGTCTAGGTATTAGTCTCGGTATTTATTGTCCGCCCGTGTGGTATACGGATAAGTCAATGAAAAAGAAAAATCATTCGAAAATTCTCAACGTACTGTGTCGATTCCTGTTCTGGAGTTACCTTACAAAAAAATCAAAAAAAAAAAAAACGGAACCTGCAAGCAAAACAAAAATGTTTTCAGTAACTGATTATCTGTCAAATATCTGTCGATTATTGTATCCCAATTAATGTTTGTCCTCTGATTTTGACGCGACCCCGTGTAATACGTATGTATAATAATATATTATTTGTATGATATTCTATGAATTTTCTATATACACGTTTGAACTGTTTTTTTTTTTTTTTTGAATTCATTAAATGAATATTTCAAAAAAATATGTTTCACGTTATAAAAAAAAATTAATTCGATCTGATTTTGTCCGGAGTTGAAAAGTATATAACGGGAGTATTAAAATTTATATATATAGGTAAATAAAAAATAAAAATAAAAAAGTGGATTATGTATAAACTATAAAATAACAATTTTTATTATTTTTTCGTTACAATAATTATTGTCCACGTTTATGATACGCCGCATTAAGTAATAACAGTAATACGTCAACGGAATAATGGGTGTTTTTATATTTTTACAGAAATCGACAGCCATATCATGTGCATACAAGTTGTGTGCTATTCGTACATAATTAAAAAAAAAAAAAAACCAATTTCGCTTGCGTTCGATTTCCATTTACCGTACCAGCGTATGCATGGTCGTGAATTCGGCCGTTATCGCGGTAATGGATAGCAAACAAATTTCGGGCATTTGTTTATACGGGCGACGGACAAAAATACGTTTTAAATTGCCTTGTCGTCTGATTTCCGAACAATATAATTTATACATAATTTTTTATTTTTTTTTTTGTCTGTGTACTCAAAAATTTCACCGGAATGAGTTGCTCCGATTATTATTTTTACAGTCATAATTTGTTTCCGGTATCGAATTGCGTCTGGTCGATGCTTTAGAGAGATTTTCTCCTAAAAAAATGTTTCAAAAAGACTACCGAAAAATTGCATAAAAACGGTAAGTACGCGCCGTTTCGTCGAAATCGATTATTTTTATTTCTTCGTAATTTTAATACTATTTATTACTATTATATAGAAACTTGAAACATTTACCAAATATATAACTATATAATATTATACAAGTTCGAAAAAATTTTCGAAAAATCTCTTTCAATTTTGGGCTACTGTTGTAACAGTTTTATTGATTTTGACTTTTTGAGGTATTTAAAATTCATAAACGAGTTAATTTTCGGTTTTAGCGCTTAAAAGTTTAATACGACGTCAGTCGTATACGCGTTACTTCAACTATTATATTATTCAGAAAACCTTGAAAAATATTTGTCACAATTTTCCTTGATGAACATTTCAAATTTTACGACAAGAGTGTTTTGATTTTTTGTCGAAAATAACATTTGTTCGAAACGAATATGCATTCTATGATCTTTATCGATAAAATTATCAACCAGAGTCTAATTTAAGGATGCTTTTCAACAATATATCATCATAATAATTACTATTAATAAAAAAATAATTAATTCTATCTCCATATATATATAAAATAGACAATATATATATTAGGAAACATTGCAAGAAATGCACGCGTATAAGTACATATTTTTCAATACACCTAATTAAATATTAACCATCTGCAATGTACGCTGGGTACGTGTATGTGTTGATTGTTTGTACTATACACAACGAACAAAAATATTGTATTTAATATTTTTTACATTTTATTAAACTAAAAATTATAGAAACAAAAAAAAAAAAATGTTAATATAATTTTTCCCATCAATAATTCTGTACCTACGAACACATTTTAAATTATTGTATATTTTGTACTCGACTAAAAAACGCAGGCGGCGTTTCAAATAAAAAATTTCACACGTGAAAATATTATGCTACGCACGCAAACTTACAAGTCGTGTGGTTTCTTTTGATTTAAGATCTTCCGAGAAGGTTCGGTGATCGCTCGGATAATTAAATTATAAAATTCAGTTATTTTTAAGGGAAAAAAACCGAGTACATTAATCTGGATAATAAAAATTAGGTTTTTTTGGGGGTACCTTACTATAATAGAGTCTTCATATAAATGTTCGGTAGGGTGCAAGAACACGTTTATTAAAAATAAATAGGTTTTAAACACAATTATGGTATGCTACGTAAATATAATTCATAGAACCTAAAACACGAATAATAACATAATATTTTTGATATTCTATCTTCAACCGTGCGGCTAATAAACAACTTATTATACGGTATATTTAAGTTAATTATTTTGATTTACCAGGTAACATGACGTGAAAGGTCATTCTCCAAGTTAAAGATAATCAAAATACGACTTAAAAATTCATTGAGCGAAGAAAAGCTAGACGCATTTATGCTTATGAATGTGGAAAAAAGTATACATAGTACAAACTCTGAAGAAATTATTATTAATTAATTATAATGTCTTATGATGAATAGCATATCTTTTTTTTTTTAAAAAACAAAAGCAAATATTTACAATCTACACTTGAATAATAGTACAATAAGTAAGTTTTTGTATAATTTAGTTGTATTTCTTACATGGATACGTGTTAGAGGAAACTACTCATTAGCAGTACCTCTGACTTTGTTTATATACATATACGAGTTTATATGATTATTTATTACTATTTCTTTTTAAAAATTTTTTTTTTTTGGCTTAGAGAGTCTCTAGGCCAAATTCTTTTGAGTCTTCTGGGGGGATTTTCAGGGATAGTTAGGGAGGACATATGAGAAATAAGAGGGTTTTCGTTATTTATTAGCTTGCTATAAAATTTGTTATAGTGTTGATGAGCTAGTTTTTTTGGTGTTATGATATGTAGATCGTTGTGTAAGTTTAGGCTGGTGACGTACCATGGGCATCCAGTGATTACTCTTAAGCTAATCAACTGAGATGCTTCTAGTGAACGGATGTTCGGTGGTTTGACTTGTCCCCAGATTTAGATGCCGTTCGGCCAAATGGGACCTAGAATGACTTTATATATAGATTAGTATTTTGTTTTTAAGAATGAGTTTGGATTGCAGAATCGGGGGGAGAAGGTGAAGGTGATAATAACATATCTAAACTTGAATATGACATAATTTATTTATTTAATTCATAATACTTGTATGCTTTACGTATGTATAAATAAAATCAGGCACATTAAATCAAATATTAAAACCAAATAAAATTATAAATTTTTTTCTTATTTATGATTGTTAATTTTTTTTTTTTTTATTACACTTTCACTGAATTTTTTGCATTGTCGGTGTTTTCAAAGTTATCATTTATCAACAGCACTGGTACCGTATCTTCGGATATGTTTTTGATGGGCTCATGAGATGAATCGAATTGTATTCCAAGATCTGCGGTCAAGTAAACTTCAACAGATTCCCTGTGAACAATGCATTTTTTTTATGAATTTTTTTACGATAAATACAATAATATACAAACGCCGTTCTTATATTTTAATTATATCATGTTATTGATATGTTTTAAAATATGATAATTCGGTAATTATTATGAATATATTGTATAATATTGTATATTACAATGTTACGTGTGTGTAATATGTATGTAGGTACCAGTTTTGCTACGGAGAGGACTTAAGATATTCTCCCGTTTATATTTCTGGAGAATTATTTTTTAAATAGGCGTTTTTAAATTATACATATTCTAAAAAATCGCCAATAAATCGGTCAGTGTATGTTGTCTCACAATTATTGTCCTGTGTCAAAATTTTTATCTATAAAAGAAACTATACGGATCTACCATAGAAAATCATATCATAGAAAATTAAAAAAAAATTTCTTACTCATTCTTAGAGAAAAAAAAACATTAATTTATTCGTGTCGCTATTATAATTCATACAGTTATCATAACATAAATATGTTTAAACATATTTAGACAGTTTTAAAGATCGAATTAATTATTTGAATGGATTACTACTTGGATTATTTGGATCACTTGTTTTTAGGTTTATTATTATAACTTACATAAGTATTAGACAAATTATTTCAAATGTCAACTCGACTAATTTTATATGGAAAATGTGTTCAAATTCTTTAAATTTAATTATTACGTTAACCCTATATAATGAAAAGTATATTTCTATAATATACCTTCAATTTTCACAGTATATTATAAGGTACTGCAGGTATAAATTCATATAAAACTAATAAGGCACAGATAATAAATTCATACTTATTATTATCAGTAGGTTTAATTGCACCATGTCCCATATAATTTACTTTATTACCATCGCACTTTTTATTTTGGTAATCTTCCATTGAAGTGCATTCTTTACCTTCAAATTCAGTTGGATTATTGACTGACTCAGCATAGTAATTATTAACAATGCGATGACTACACAACACTCTAAACCAATCTAAACAAAAAAATAAACGTCATTGATAAAATATATTTAATAAGTAAATCTAAGTTTAATAGTGGACAAAATTAAACAGAATTCGAACGTGTCATCAATTATCTATCAATCATTGTTTCAAAATATTAATAAATAAGTTGTACAGTTTATAATCATTAATTATGCCATATAAATAAATACAAAAATCTAAGTTCAATTAAAATTATTATTTTATTTCTCTTGGTAGTTTGTAGATAATAATCGTTAATCAAATTTTTATGTCAGTTTTTTTTTTTATGCTAAACTCATGTCTTATTTTGATACATTTATTATTTTTCTTTATTTAAATACGTGTATAACAAAGACAATTTTATTTAAAAGTAAATATCATCATGATAACAGTGATAAGAATTGTTTTATAATGCATTTTTAATTTTTCTCTTACATTAACTTCGCTCGTTCTCTTTTTGGGGCAATAATTTTTCTTACTTAGTAATGTTTACATTATCTGTGGACATGTTTGTGTTAGTTCTTCTCCGGCCATCTAATTTTTGTATACATTTGGAATTGTGTCACTTCACTGAATCGCTCAACGTCCGTCGTCCAATAATTTCCGACCAGCTGTTTGGCCGTCTTGTTAGTATTCTGTGGAGATACCAATGTATGCACGCGGTGAACTGTTGACGTCTTACGGATAACTACAAAGTTTTTCTAACTCTGTATTTCCCTTTCAGTTTCACCTCGTGCACTACTGTATTTTTAGTTGCGTCCTCATAATTTTAAATTATTAAATTAAATTAAATAATTTAATCTATAATTAGTTTTTACATAAAAATGAATGGAAATAAGCCAAAAGCAACTAACTTGCAAGTGGTGGTATTCAACTGCTCCGAACAAAGGTGGTAAAACGCTATCCACGTACTTTACTCTACTATCTTCTAAAGAATTTCATAATGTTATTCGCTACATTCGTAAATTTCAAGAAGAAGCATTATCACAATGCAAAGCTTTATTTTCATTACAGCAGGATAAATTCGGTGATCTGAAATCGAGTACTGATATGTTGCTTTCCTAAATTAGTAAATTAAGGGCAGAAAACGGTTTTCTTCGTGATGATCTTGCTGCTCTTAAAGAACGTATTTCCATCCTTGAAATTAATGCGAACCTTTCTTCCGTTGACCGTGGTTTTGAACTTCCTCCTCAAATTTTATTTTTAAGTTTTTTTTTATCTTTTTATTTATTTATTCGGACGGGCAAATTCCCATTAATAAAATATAAGATGGTCGGTAGCATACAAAATTCTAAATTAAATACTACATGCCTATTAATAGGAAATACATTTTCGACCTTACAATCATGAAACTGTGTTGCTCGTCAATAATTATGCATTTAAATATTGGATTAAGTTTTTTTGATGCAATACTTTCGAATAGTTTTGGAATTATTGAGACTATCGAAACAGGACGACAATTAGTTATTTAAGTGTTGTCACCTCCTTTAAAGATTGGTGATATATAAGTAATTTTCCATTTGTCCGGAAAGACACTAGATGAAAGAGATACATTGAATAAGTGTAGCAGAGGAACGGCTAGGACTAATTTACATTCACTAAAAAATATACTTGGTACTGCATCTGGACCAGAACATGTTTTACTACTTATACGGTTGAGTTCAGTGTTGTAGCCAGGATTTTTCAAGGTAGGGTCCAATAAAATTTTTCAAAACCAAATTTTTATCTAAGTAGACAAAACATAGTGCAGGGGTGGATCTACGGGGGAATGGGGGAAATTTCCCTACCCTAAAAAAACATTAATGTCGAAAAAAATTAATAAGACAAAAAAAAGATCGTAGACTTTTTCTGTATTTTGCCGACAAACCTAAAAAGACTATCGACTAAATGGCCGATTGACATCAATTTACCTGGTGATTTCCTTCCCCGAAAACAAATTAAATAAAAATATTTTTTAGAAAAAAAAAGAAACAGACTTCGAAAAAAAGCACTAAATAGTATGAAATAACATTTTTGAAATTGGCGCCGAATTTAAACAACATTACATTGCAGAAACGAATTTTATTAATCTAATATAAATATTGCAAAAAATTAATACATATTTGTATTAAATAATTATAATAGTGTAGTAGCACGACGAAGAAAGATCGAAATAGAAAAATATTAGGTTGTTATGGATAATACACGAATACAAACACACTAACACACTAAAAAGTATATGTTTGATGTTCTAGACTGATTATTTTATAACCAAAACAAAATTTACATATATATATATATATATACACATATATGATGATGGTCCAATAATACTACGAAAATTACCGCCTAAATACATTTTTGTCGATATTCGAATAGATTTTGTAGAAAAATGGCTGATTCAAAATTAAAATTTCAAACTCAATAATTTGTTTTTTATTAATCTCTATATAAATATAAAAAAATACATAGGGGTTGCCATTTAAGAATTGAGTGTTGACACCTCTATCTCGTAAAATAAGGGGGGTAAATTTTGGAAATTATCTTCAAATGCACGTATTATGATCCATCTAGAGCCGCGGCCGCGGCCCTGAGCTAAGTAAAAAAAAAAGAACTCGTGTCGACGACAGAGGTATATTACACGAATCGTCCAATTCGTATTTAACCTGTGTAATTTTAAGAAAAATGGTCCGATCTCTCTGTAGCCTGAACTAATAAACTGATTGACTAGAGATTTACACAGGTTGTTCAGTATGTTTTGTAGATGATACTTTTAAAAATTTCAAGTTGATCGGAGGCTTACAGCCTGAATAATGTGCAAAAGTATTGCTTAATTTTTCATCTAAAAACTAATTTTTTGACGACGTAATATTATACGTGCCGCCGCGTTTGTGCCGGCCACCCATCTTTCTCCTTCCAAGTAACCGGACTATGATTTCGGTTGAAATAGCTATTTGAACAATGCGTGGTAGTAGGAGTAACGCCGACTCGTTGCGTACATGAGTCTGCCAACATCCATTTTATCTACTTGGTATTTCCACCACGTGTTTATGACTGTCATTTAAACGAGGCTGTTTGCGTCTTATCGTCGAATAAACCGCAATTTTATATTTTATATTATGTGAGTAAAATATAAATCAACTTAAAGATTTTGTCTCCACCATTTTTCACGTGATAAAAAAAACAGGTTAACTATACCCAGAACTTTACTAAAAAAATAGTGATGTCACAACAAAAACACTCCGTCAACTACGTGTAAAAACGCCGCTAAGTAAAAAAAAAAAAAAAAAACTCAAATTAGAAAAGTTGTGATATCAAAAAGGGGCTAAGTAATTTATTAAGTTCATTAGAATAGAAATTGTTTGTATTTAATAAAGATAATGATAATTATAATTTAGTACAAATAATTTAACTTGCTTGGTGGCTACTCATAGTATGTACTTAAATAGTGTTATGGTAATACTATAAAAATATAATATGGTGATGTAAATATTCATCGACGGCTTAGAGGCATTGTATTACTAGTTGTAGTTGAAATTATTAGTAGCCGCCAAGCAAGTTTAATTATTAGTATTAAATTATCGCACTTCATTAAATACAAACAATTTCTATTCTTATGAATTTAATAAATTACTTACCACCTTTTTGGTATCATAACTTTTCTAATTTGAGTTTTTTATTTTTTTTTACTTAGCGACGTTTTTTCACGTAGTTGACGGAGTGTTTTTGTTGTGATATTAATATAAAAAAATCAGAATTGAAAAATTTTCTCTAGGGAGGAAGAAAAATACACACAGCAGAACATGTTGAACACCCTCTATATATATATATATATATATATATATATATATATATAAGTGTTACTCTAGTATCTAACTTAATTGCCCACTTGAGCGTTTATAAATAAAAATAAAATAAATAAATATAAGTACCCTATACTATTGCAAGCATGGCAAAAAATAATTATAATATATGTACTTACGTATGTAACTATGTAACTACTAAACCATTCTACTTTTTTTAGATAGCACGTTTGAACTTATATACTGTAACACTTACTACGGAAAAGATTACCGACAATTTTACATCCAGGTTGAGGTGATTCACCATTATTTGGGTAAAAATCTATGTGTCCAATAGATTTTGGAAATCCTAATATTCCCTTTGCTGTGTGAATGACATCCACAAATTCGGCATCATCCTTATTCAATGAAGGGATTGAATCAAGAATTGTTGATGAAATATTGGACTTTATAAATCCTGGAGAAGCTGGATCTAAACCTGTATGCCAGAATTATTAATTACACTTCCATGTTTTTTAGATAAACATTTATACATTGATTGAATTTTGTATCCACCTGTTACCCTGTATATTTTTTTTCCTATTTCTTCATAAAAATTTCTCGCGCCTTTCCCTGCAATATGAGCACCAATACTGTGGCCAATAATGTGTATATCAGTTGGTTTTACATATCCTTTTTTTTTTAAATTAATTAAAAGACGACTAAGTACTATGCCCACTGGCATAGACATGTCAACGACGGAAAAATAAAAACTGGATTTTGCTAAAAGACACCAATTCATAGTTATAACATTGTATGATTCTTGAGAATTAACATAAGCTGAAAATTTCAAAGAGAATACAATTATTTTATGTATTAATAATTGTATACAATACTATAATAAATTTAAAGAGCTTTAAATGTATATTAAATAGAGAGTATAAACGTATAGTGCTCGTTTCATGAGTTCGAATAACTTTTTTTTTACCTGATATTTATATTATTAAATTTCAATTGGACAAGGATTGGTAATGTATCATTCATATCATTCATCATTAGTATTTTTAGAAACACTATATAATAAAATGAACTATCACTTCTATAAATATTTGTATGAATAATTAGAGAATCTATAACAGTTTAAGTGATTTTATTTTAGCGACAACAAGAATATAATATGAGAACACCCTTTCATACAACTTATATTAATATATAGTGATGCATAGATATACTTAATATATGTGCCTCTATTATTGTTATTTTAAGAATTAGTGTTTTAATATGAGAAGCATATACATACAATTTGGCATTCACTATTTAAACCGTTAAAGTTTAGATGATACCTAACTTAATATTTTATTATCTTTTATCTCAACTAGCTATTAAATTCGTTCATTAACTAATTTATTCGATTAGTTTAAATTATCATTTTCTTAACTTAACTTGTAATCTTTAATTTTTATAATCATTCGTTTTTGTTAACAGGTAGTTGACAAATATAGGACTCAATTTAGTTGTTTTTAATATTGTGCAGTGATAAATGACTACTTTAATTTTTACTGTTTAATTACTTGTTAATTCACGATTGAATCGGCTATTAAATTATAAATTTCGTTTGAATTTAGTGCCGGACCACACTATCCGTTTGCACCAGTCCAGTGCAAACTATAGTCCTTTTCACAGCATTAGATAATCGATTGCAGTGCAAACCGTGGACCATTCACGTCAGGGTTTCTCAACATGTTCATATAAAAGCGCGCCAAAACTAAAAAAATTACCATATCTGTTGTATTACACATATTAAGAACTAATATGTATTTACAAACACGTCCTGCTGTCTAAGTGTTTGCTCGTAGACATGTCATGCTGTGTTATACTAAAAAAGGAGAGGGCAGCATTAAGGAAACAATGAAGTGCCAAATTCAGTCCACGGGTCGGGCTGCAATTGAGTACCTAGTGCTGTGAAAAGGACTATAGTCCGTTAACACATAAGATTATAAGACGAAAAGCCATTGATATAAATATTGTTAGCCACACTGTCCGTTACATAACGGTCCGTCGATGGTCGATCCCTCAACTGCTTTCTACCACAACATGATGCTTTAGGAAGGAATACCGGATTCCGTTCTTATTATCCAAATTGTATTCGTATTATTATTTTTATTGATTATCAGTATCATTTTTAATATGCAACAGATGTGGATAATGGACCGTGTGGCTAAGCGTACCGCATCTGGTGGAAAAAGTCCGGTTCTCAACTGTTTTTAACGGATTGGTGTAAACGGATAGACAAGAGTATAAAATGTGTTAGGACATAATTCTCATTTTTCCCGAAGAGACCAATTGTCTTGATTAAATAAAAAAATCACAGTAACAATAATAATAACAATAATAATAATAATAATAATAATAATAATAATAATAATAATAATAATAATAATAATAATAATAATAATAATAATAATAATAATAATAATAATAATAATAATAATAATAATAATAATAATAATAATAATAATAATAATAATAATAATAATAATAATAATAATAATAATAATAATAATAATAATAATAATAATAATAATAATAATAATAATAATAATAATAATAATAATAATAATAATAATAATAATAATAATCAAAATAACAATAATGATATTGATAATAATAATATTTTAGGTTACCTAATATATAGAATTAAGAAAAATAAGTTGTGGAAAATTTAATTTAAAAAAATAAAAATTGAGTTTTTCCTATGTAAAAAATGAAGAATAAAAAGAATTATTTTTTTAAACTAAGTTAAGCCAATTTTTTTCATGTTTACTTTAAACATAATATATAAGTTAAATTATTTTTTTATTTAACTTTATACTTTTAGCTGATGGCATTTCAGCTGACATAACTTAAATTAACTAATTTAAATTTTTGTCCATAAACTTGCCAAACTATACACAGTACACACATAAACTTGTATAGTTTGTTGATAATTTTAGGGATTATGTCCAATTCTAATATTATAATACTACTTACAATATTTTTAAAAGAACATTATTCTCGTGTTATAAATAATCATTATAGACATTTTAATTCGTCAGAACAATGTTTAAGTCTAAATAAAATGTATAATTAATTTAAAATCAATATATACCATCTTTGATACAGAATGGTTTCGGTATGATATCAAAAGGCCAACACCATCCGTGTGTCACAATCTTCAAAGGCCTGTCATTTTTCCATAGGTCTCTTAAATTATTTAAGTCGTTAACCATAATATCTCTACTTTTTATTTCTTTATCTGGTGATCTATTATAAAATTGAAACAAAAAGAAATGTTGCGTTTAAATATGCAAATCTAAAACTGTATCTATTTATATTTTTAAAATAATTATTAAGTATGTGTATGACATTTAACAATAACATATATAAGTTATCGTTATGACGTTATGCATGTATATGCAATATACATATAATATATAAATGAATAAAGAAATATGAGTTAATGAATATAAATCAGATACGATATCGTGTATGTTCAATAATTTGTTTACTGATTATTTATTGCGTTAAAAAATAAATAAAAATGTTTTGTAAAAAAGTGTACGTCAGTGAACTTAATATACAATTATGTGGGTTGATAAAAAAATACAGTTGTATACTGCTGCAGTGACGTCATTCACACAGTAAATTTAACATTCTATATAATATATTTTTTTTTTTTTTAGTAATTTATAATTTGTGTTATTTATATTCATATATTAAAATTTTCCGCTGTTTCCTATAAAGCATTGTAACCTAAGCTTCACTGGTATTCATATGTTAAACATATGTACTTACTTATATGTAAGTCATACAATATTTTAAATTATTAAATTCTTATTTTTTTACAAAAACTCATAACTTAATGATATGTATATTCATACTTGAACCAATATTGAAATTTTATTCGTTTATTGAACTCGGGATCATCAGCATCACATTTAAATTTATTGCGTTTTGTAGATATTTCGATGGCTTTGTCATCGTTTTCGTGTTGTTGAGCTGAATAATAAATAAAAACGTTTAAAAATTAATCGTTGTTTGAGTGTACCGAATGTTATCACTAGCATGAAAATAAAAGTAAATATTTAAAAGTAAAAATTACGCTAGATAGTAGATACGTTTTGTTTTATTTAATCTACTTACTAGTTGTTGAAAAACAAAGTGTTGGCAATGGACAGTTATCATCAGTATGTCTGGTGTTCGTAGAAGTGCATAATCGTAAACACGCTACATTTTAATAAAAAATAATTCCAATATCATTAATTAGAGATACGTACGAAAAAAAAAAATAGAAATATAAGGGACGTATAAAATTTGTATGTCCTTATATTTTTATTAATTTTTTTTTTTTTACAAATAAATAAAATGAGAAAAATAAAATAATAACAACATGTTTAATAAAAAATCAAACACAACTGTTTATATAACGAAAATTACAACATGACGTTATTTTTCGTATTTAAAACATTGTGTAATGGATATGATACTTTGGCTGCTTATTTTGAGTTTTCTTTTCGCGAGAATATTTAATGGGTAAAAGTAATTGTAGATATTTACAATAATGTTATTATATATACTCACCAGCTGTAAGCAACTTGAATAAACCCAGTAAAATAAGTGTAGCCAAAACGATTTTCATATTATATATCTTAAAATTATATAACATTAATCTGTATATTGATGTTTTGATGACGTGTTAAGCGAACTTCGAAAAAGTTTAATTATTACGCGTTTGTGTAGGAATACTAACAGAATACAAATGCTATATATATTTTGCGCGCATTCAATGGTAACTGCAGGCGATCGTTTGCTGCTTAAAGAAACATTGTAGGAAATGCACACGTATAAGTGTACACATTTTTCAACACACTTAATCAAATATTAAACAGCTGCAATTCGCTGGGTACGTGTATGCGCGTTGACTGTTTGTACTACACGCAACGAACAAAAGTATTAAACTTAATATTTTTTTACGTTATATTAAGCTAAAAATTATAAAACAAAAAAAAATAAATAAATAAAAATTAAAAAATCTGTATATGTATATATATATATATAAACAATAAATATACATACATATAAATAAATGTATACTTAAATATACTATACTGCCAATGAGTATTAAAATTAATATTTTATATTAATATATTAAAATTAATACTCATTGGCAGTATATATATTTAAGTATACATTTATTTATATGTATATATATTTATATATATATATATATATATATATACAGATTTTTATTATTCACGAATATTAATTTTAATTTAATTTTTTTTTTTTTACATATCCTTTTATTTTTTTTTATTTTTTTAATTTTGTCTATATTTTATTAAATAAAAATTGTTTGATACAATTTTATATTACGATCTTCCCCACCACCCATCAATAATTCTGTACGCATATATTTTAAATTATTGTATGTTTTGTACTCGACTGAACAACAGCGGCTTTTTAAATTAAAAATTTTACACGGGAAAATAGGTATTGAAAAACATTAAATTACTAATAATTGGGCCTTTTCCGTGAAATCCTAAACATTAAAACGACGAGACGTGTCTAATTGTTGAGTAACGCATGTCGTAAACAAGGAATTGGAAATTGCTCGACAGTTATCGCATTGTTTAAACAGTTTATTTCACAGGAAATAAAGAAGAGAAAAATCTTTTTGAATGTATTCCACTGAACACGCGATGTTTCTTCACTTCAACGATATTACATACCTAATGTGTATTTGAAGAAGAAAAAAATAAAAATAATCGAAATATTTGGATAAGTGTACGGAATTCAATATTTCAAATACATCGTCTCGTGTACAGTGTTTTAACGAATCCGTTTATCCGTTTATCTATATATTGTTATTTCAATGTATTGAACTTTTTTTTTTTTCCAACCGAGTAAATAACAATTGACAACTGTTTTTGGAGGGTCTATTCGTATACGGGCCGGTAGTCACTACCCAAAACGAGATCCACAGCAAAAGCAAAGCACTCCTAGTATATATATATATATATTAAATAACATTATAATATCCCATAATTGTTGTTTTTTTTTTCAAACAAATCAATTCACAATATATACGATTTCTTTGATTTTTTTTATTTCTATAAACTCTGTGTCTTTTCTTTTGTAATAATCATAAATTTCCCCGCGTAATTTCGTTCAATTTTCACTTATTATTCCGTTCTCTTAACCGATGACGACTTTATAACCTGTAGAATAAATAAACAAATCTAATACACAACGACTCCCAATAAAATTTTTATTTTTTTTTATTTTTCAAAATACTCTTCGGCTTGGTACACACAATACATTCACGCGTACGCATGCACACCTGCAATATATATATATATATATTATACACAAATGTATAATTTATGCCGGTATTCATTTATAGTGTGTACATTCATATTTCTTTTACGCGTCATATATTCCTCTCGTTGTTTTTATTTTTGGTGCTTTTTTTTTTTTTTACCCACTTATTTCAGATTCTGAGCGGAGCGAGAGATCTAGTGGTTTTACAATGATATTTATTTATTTTTATTTTTCTATCCTGTGTACAGATTTTCGACCAGAAGGAGTGCTCCGATCTCTTCGGTCACAGTTTGTTTCCGGTGGCAGCAATTCGCGTCTATAGTTGGTACTTTAGAGCGGTCATTTTTCGATTTTCTCAATAGTTTTTTAACGCGACGTTGATTACGAAAAACCGCTAAAAAACGGGGGATTTCGTCAATATATCACGTACGTCGTTTTTTCGCTATAATTTCGAAAATAATCATTCTATTGTCTTGAAACTTTCGACAAAAATGTTGAAATATACCCATACTTCAACTGTATTTAAAAAAAAAAATATGTCATGCAAATCGTCTGTCACAATTTGTTTTTATGACTGTTCCAAAATTTTCGACAAAGTGTATTACACCGAAGGTGTAATGCTCAGAATCGTTTTATCTAACGCAATGATTTATCGTTGTTTTCAAATTTATAATAAAAACAAACGTTCGAAATCTTTATCCGAGCAATTCACTTAAGCGATATCCACAACACCCCGGCCGCGGCTCGCCACCCCTTTTTATACAATATATTTCATCATTTTTAACGAGTATTTTTCGATTCCGACGTGGCTTATTATTCGAGAGCGTGTTGTCCTTCGAAATCGATAATAATCCCGGCGACTTTGACTCGCGCGCGCGAATATAATATAAAGGAAACGTTTTGATGTTGTTATTGTTTTTTTTTTTTATGGAAAAGTTGAACCCGATCGCGTAATGCTTGCGCATACGTCGAGTAATACACGACGACGACGATAAAAAATAAAATAATATAAAAAGAACAAACAAAGGGAGGAGACGGATAGAGAGGGCGGTGTGAAAAAAAAAAGAAAACGCTAAGAAAATCCGAGTTTTCGTACGACGCATTCGCGTCACGTATTTTTATCAATCCCGCAGCGTTCCTCGGTTTGGGCCGCGGGACCGGACGAAACGTTTTTTACTATGTGCTGTGCACTATAATAAAATATAATATTATTATAAACACACTCTGGCGTTTTCGATCAGTCCACTCAATAATAATGTTCGCGGCCTGCGAAACTATGGTAGCTTAACCAATAGTTATTAACTGCAGTACAGTGTATCAGCAGTGTCCACTGAAGGCCATCATTTGGACGATATAATTTTTAAATAGTAATTTTAAAAAAAAAACCTTATACATATAATGTAGTTTCTATAAATAGAATTGTTTTTTCCATATCTTGTACCATTTTTTTTTAAATTCACCTCGGAAATGTGGGAGTCCATTACGTCGCACCCTGTATATATATATATATATATATATATATATATGATACACTTCTGATACTCTGATATCATACGCATAGAGTATAAAATCAATTTTTACTAAACCGTTTCAAATTATTTAAAAGTGTATAAAAATGTGTTCTGCACATTCGGTATTTGCTACTGCACACCATGTGTGTTACTGCACACCATGTGTGCTACTGCATACCATGTGTGCTACTGCACACAACTGTAGACCCTGCAGCAACCTGTTGGCCGCGAAAAGCATTTTTCTTGTACGTGGCTAATAAAAAGATTGGCTCCGGACTAGCGCGGGTACAAGGAGAAATTTTACGTCAAACTTGTCATGACTGAAAAATCGAAAGAGATTTATCGAATTAAAAGTAAAAATATTATTAATAAATTTGCGGCTGACGATAGGCGAAATGCTTTAATCTATGTTTATGAACCTATATATTATTATTATTTATGTTAAATATATGAAAAAGTTGTTTCATGTTAAATTTATTAAGTGTTTTGAATTTATTGTTATTAAATTTGACTTGATAGATGCGTACAGGGTGGACATTAATCCCTTGTAGGTTTTCGCTCACAATATTATTTGTCGTATTGTTCGTTTACTTTTTATGATTTTATAACTAAAATTTTTTTTGTTGGTGGTGTGTGTGTGTGTGTGTGGGGGGGGGGGACAAAACTTCTACGGCACTATGGGCGTCCATCGAAATTTGAGCTCGAGTCGGATCTATGTTGATACGTCACTCATTCTATGCATTAACATATTCATAAACGATTAAAAATATATTAAATTTAATGTTTTTTTTTTTTTAATGTGAACGGTCCACTATAAAAAGAATGGGTACTAAATAAAAATGTACGTTAAACGTTGTTCGATCATCAATCGTAGAACTGCGGAAGAGACGCTAGAAGAAATTCCAACTTTCTAACAATATCATTTCTAAAGATAAAAAGCAAAATTTTATTATGGGACATTCTTTAAATGTATACATTTTTTTTCTTTTACGTATTACATTAAGGATGTACTTTATTGTGTATAATATATCTTGATGTGAATAACATAATATATGATATGTATATTATTGTATTTTCGAATCTAAAATATTGTTCCCTCCTCGAGCTCAGTGGCGATTTGTAAGATGGGGATTGACATTGAGGTCGGTAAAATTAATAGTCAGTCGGTAAATTATATGGTCATACGGCAAGCTGATGAAAAATTGATGTAATTTTTTTTGTTTTGCTTTATATTACTCTCCGCCCCCTCCACAAATATCACCCCTGCGTTGCGCTCGACTGAATTCGATATCGGGCGCGTGTCCATCACTAATTCATTTACACCACTGCTTTGCACGACACGCGGCTTTCGATTATATCAATTCATAAGTGTCGACGGCAGATCGTTTATCGTCAATTATACTAATTAGATTGTATATAAAACTATTACGTCGTTCGACTCTCGAGTATTAAACACAATCGTTGTCGTCTAGAAATCCGAATACGAATTTAAAACACATGCAAGACAGGACGTCGCGAAAAAACTATCGTCAGCCTCTATATTCTCTCCCCTCTCCTCCCCCCCACACACACACGTTTAACTATTCTATAAAATACTCGGATTTCGGAATTTTTCGAACATATTATTTTTCTTCGTATACCTAGTCCGTAGTGACTACATAAAAATGTTTGCTGCTCACATAGGTAGCGCTGATTACAGTCTCGTACCACCGGAAACATTTGAGATAGATACATTGATAAAGTATTCGATACCTGCAGTCCTGCACATTATTAGTCCACGTGGTTGAAACCAAAAGGACGCAATTTTTTAGTTTTTCTCCGGGCGTAATATATATATATATATATATATATATATATATATATACAGTTGCTACGGTCCTGGTTCCAAATCGACTTCCTCGAGTGGTCCGAAGTAAAGTTGTATACAGCTATAGTGTATATATACTATATATATACCTACCTAATGTCATTCGTGTCAATCCAAATCGGACATAAGTATAATAATATGCTCGGAGGCGGGAAACGGACAAATATCTGTGTACCGGTAGACAAAATAAACTCGCACCACTCCTAAACCCGATGTTATTTCATGGCGAATAAAACTTTACAGACATCCGGTTTTTGTCACTATATAATATATATATATATATATTTATTTAATATATACATTAAGCATATAATATGTACATTGTACATAATATATTTGACGCGTTCGTACGGTTAACCCGAATCCGAAACCGTCCCCGCGGACGGATCATAAACTTTGGAAACTCGCGAACGGTTTTCACGGTGTGCACGAACGACGTGTTATTTATATTATACAATTGTCTGCGGATGAATATTATTATAACGACGACAGTCTTTCGGGGATTTAAAAGAATCGGATGATAATATTAATAGGTGCAATAGCGCATGATTGTCAGGGCTCGGATTTCCTGCGGGATTTCGTTTGTTATTTTGTGAGCGCGTGTGTGTATACTGCACTGGAATTCCGAGAGAAATATATTAGCGAGCTGCGAACTTTATTTATTATTATTTTTTTTTTTTGTAAAACTCAAGGATAAAATTCTTATACATAGAATATATATATTTTTTTTTGTGCGTGTCCGAGCTCCCCTCCCCCAACAATCCTAAAATAATTTAGGCCACTAAATTGACCTATCTCTCAAATGTTTTAATACGTGATAATATTGATAAGTATTTGCTTTTATAATAAAATGTTAAAATTTGTATATATCTTTATATTTAATATATACGTTTGCACATTATTCAAGATTTATCGTGGCATTTAGTTATTCAATAACCGGCAGTGGCTTGAGTGCGCAACCATGCTTATTTTGTCTAAGGCTTTCGACTTAAAACATAAAACGATCACTAATAGCACAATTTAGTACGAAATTTTAAATTTAATAATTTCACAACGTAACGTTCATAACCAGAACATTATCACAAAAAAAAAAAAAAAAAAAAAGGACAGGAGTATCTACACTGCATGCAGATACATCGGTACGCGTATATGTCTTGTATATATCTCGTTTATTTTTTACGCGTGACAAAAAGTCACCTATAGCTTAGTCCTCGTCTCCTCGTACCTATAGACATATCTATAGACCGCGCTGCCATCGCCGTTCCAATTCGACTGGCAACGACGGTATAGAAGTGAGAGGACCTGGCCGGGTAATGAGTAGAGCCATGACGTCATGGTACAAATTTATAAAACGACCCCAGCCATAAGACATATACATGTCAAAAAAAAGACTTTTAATGATTTGAAAATAAATTTTAAGGGCCAAGAGGGGGAGGGGCAACTATTTTCCACCGTCAATAACATATTAATTTATTCAATAACGAAATTAGGCGTCGAAACAAGGCTTGCACACCAGCCCCGTCGTAATGCGTCTAGTTGCGGTACTGTTCCTTCCTCTGCTACGCGCACCACCACTCCTCGTTTCCGAGTTCGTGTTAGTCGAGAAAAGTCTTCGTTATTATTAATTTTTAAAATTATTATTATTATTATTATTATAATCAATTAATGTGCACAGCCTGCGGGACAGGACTAACGTGAAACGCTGTACCGAAACCCCCTGAAAAAACCACTCTGTTTTCGCGGTCTCCGCGCGGTAATACGCGCAAACTATAAGACTATAACTATAAGACTTTATAATAAACCGAACATTTGCGAATTTCTTAGCAGCAAAAGACTAGAATGGGCCGGGCACGTGTGGCGTACAGAAGGATGTATTATAAGAAAAGTGCTCGATGGAAATTTGAGGGGAAAAAGACCCATAGGGAGACCACGTCAGAGATGGTCCGACACGGTGAAGAGAGACTTAACACGAGTGGCGCCTACTTATAGCATCAATCTGGCAGTAGATAGAATGCAATGGAGAGGAATTGTAGAAGCGGCATTAGACCTAAATGGTCTGTTTCGAGTCTAAGAAGAAGAATTATTATTATAATCAATTAATGTGCACAGCCTGCGGGACAGGACTAACGTGAAACGCTGTACCGAAACCCCCTGAAAAAACCACTCTGTTTTCGCGGTCTCCGCGCGGTAATACGCGCAAACGCATAACGCGTTTACGGGGAACGGGCAGGACGGAGATAACAACAACCGTCCGCGCGGTTTAAGACGCGGGGAACGCGTACACGCTGTTATTACATTCGAAAACGATTTGTTCGAAGGAAATTGAAAGTGGAACTTCTTCAAAGTTATTAGCTCGTCCGACACGCCGTTATGTTACGTTTTCTATTCGATTTCGCGTACGGTGTCGTTGGGCGAATTGATTTATTTCGCGTCGCATAAAAACGCGTATACGCCCGAACGTTTATGAGGCGTTGCCCCATAAGCGTAGTGACGCGGTGCTCCGCAGTGTTTTCGCAATAAAATCGCGCGAAAGAAAACAAAATTATACGAAGGAAAACCGAACGAAATTGCGAGTGCACATAATATGATTTCGCGGTCAGCGCCGTCCGTCGTCTGGAGACGGTTTCACGCGCGAAATTACTCGTTTTTTTTTTTTTTACAACAGTCCGTATAATACAGGGCCGGATTTAGGAGGGGTGGGGACTGAGTGGGTTGCAGCCCGGGGGGACCTCCACACTTTTGTAATATTATTTTACAGTTACATAGATAAAGCAAAAAAAAAAAAAAATTGAAATTTATTTCACCGTTTAAAATCAAATTTTCGTCAAACAAATTATGTGTATACCTACTGCAACGTATAACGGAAGATTTTGTAATAACAGAATCAAAATAAATAAATAAAAGTCGCGGGCATTTAATTTTTTTATTATACATATATTATTATTTTTATTTTCAAATCGCTTGCACTAATTTTTTTTACCAATTTGTTTATTTTTTTATAACGCGATTCCGTAACACGATATTACCATTACCCGTTTCGGGGTCGTAGCCAGGCGGATGGGTGGGGGGGTTAGGGTTCAGACTCCCTCCCGAAATTTTTTTCTTAAAATAAAGTTTTATGATTTATATTCTGTTATTAGTTTTGTTATTTTTATTTTATTTCATATTTATACACCCTCACCCCCCGAAAAAAAAGAATTTTTTTTTTTTGCTGACTATACGGTCTTGACCCGTTTCGATCGTTTTTATTCAAGTATATTATGTACAGGGCCGTAAGAAGCACTTCTGGAGCCTGAGGCAAGTTTGAGAATATGCGCCCCCTTCCATCAAAAAAAATTATCATAATTTTGAACATTTCAAATTATTATTTATTTGTTATTCAGAGAAACATCAGTAAATAAGTATAATTTTAGGTGCTGATCATCGTGTAGCTCCCCCATTTGTAATTTCTGGATCCGCGCCTGGACGACATTGACTAGTTATTGTTATGCACTTACGTGCAGGGTAACATTGATGTTACGATATTTTCATACAATATTTGTAAAATTAAGGTGACCGTATAGAAACTTTACTACAATAATAATAACGGTAAAAGAATAATTATCAAAGGCAGAAGATACCTCACAATAATAACAATTGAATAGTTCAATAATTTTTTTTAAGTAGGACATTTTCAAATGTTACCCGTTAGTATGGTGGACAAATATTTTAATTTAAAAAATTTGTCAAGGTTTTGCGCCCCCATTGCATTGGCGCCTGAGGCAAATGCCTCAACCGCCTCACCCTTGCTACGGCTCTGTATATGTATTTATAGGTACCTACTATATAGAGACAATATTAAATGTTACTCAACAGGCGAAACAATATTTTATCGTCCTGTTTATTATCATTTGGTGCCCCCACATTGTTATATTCCGTCCATTGGCCACCACATACGTGAATCCGGCCCTGCTGTAATACCTGTGTATTATAGTCACTGCGCACGAACGTTTGTTCGTCAATTGTACGTCCACACGACGGTGTTATCCCGATTTACCGAATAGAAAACGTGTATATTTTAAAAATAAATAACAAATGAATCGAAGAACGCGGAAAAGGAAAATTTTCGCTATAATTTTTAACGAACGAAACGAGTAAAAAATATTCAATTAATATTATTTTTATTTCCCCCCACCCGACATCACGCGCGAGCGACTGCGTACCGGTGACAAAACGTATCTGCAGTTGGTCCGTGCCGCGTATTTCATTCGACACGTTTTTCGAGTTTCCCAGTGGGTTTCTTATAATAATAATAAAAAAGCGCATTTGCGAACTTAAAAGGATTTGACTTCAAGTCATATCAAATTTAAAAAAAAGTTGTCTGTTACCTAATCTACTGAGTTTGTTTTTGTCAACTGTTACACGAAACAAATTCGTATATCGTGTTTTGTGCAGAGTGTTTAGTTAGTTAGTGTTTGTTTAGTTCGTGATTAGTGAAAAATAATTTATATTTGATATGCCTCCTATAAGACGAAGCAATTTAGGTAGAAGAACCAGAAATGCTACAAACCAAGCTAATTACCGATCTAATCGTACTGCACAAGAACGTGACGACGGAAATGAACGTGAAAGAATTCAGATATCACAAACGCGTGAAGCGCGAGCGCGACATTCAACTAATAATCGCGCAAGTTTGAATCGAGCTGCTTTCAGTTACGATGTGTCAATTGACTACAGTAACTACCAATGTGTTGTTATTGGTTCTATGAACTCGGTTTGCTCACACTGTAAGGCATTAAAATACAAAAACGAAGCCAATGGATTGTGTTGCGCAAATGGTAAAGTGACATTGATACCATTGGATCCACCACCAGAACCATTGTACTCATTGGTTTCAGGAATAGGAAAAGATTCTATACACTTTTGACAAATATCCAACAATATAACAATTGCTTTCAAATGACTTCATTTGGGGCAACAAATGTAGTTCAGGAAAATTTTATGCCAACTTTCAAGGTATGTATTATAGCAGTTACTCATAATTATTTTAGCGAACAAAATTTTCTGTCACCAAAGTTAAGATGTGTCACTAATCTTCAATTTCTTAATCATTACGAAATATATCACTTAGTCATCATATTATATGGTGTTTCAGTTTCAGTGACACTTTTATTATATTTTATATTTGATAGATATTAGTTAAAACTAAATATATACTTTTTATGATCAAATATTATTTAAGTTTGATCACCGACAATCCATTAATTTATACCACACCATAATATTTTTTTTATTTACAGATACAAGGGCAAATATATCACAGAGCAGGTTCAAAAAAAAATTCCGTGATTTCGATATGATAGCTATATATATTATGGAAAATACAGAAATCGTCCAAAACGAGTAGATACAGTCGATAATTTTGATGTAGTCAACTATCCACCGGAATTTTTAAACTCGCTGGATTTGCGGGTTGTTCTATACACGGTTAGCGATAAAAATTACTAAACAATGAAACGTCACACGAATTCGTCAACAACGCGTACGAGTTGTTTAAAAACATTTGTTTAAATTCCTAATTCGCTATAATATTATACACCAATGGCGGCTATCTAAAACATTTTTAAGGGTGCTCAGAATTTTCAACAGACCACTTCGCCCACCTAACATTAAAGAGACCAATTTTTCTTTTTTTAAACCCACTTCTTATTCAATACGCGTGTATAGTGATTAAAGTCGGTAGTATCTGAAATAATAAAAACGTATTTTAAATGCGGTCTTATTTTTTTTGTAATTTATTTTATACTTTGTTGCCGACATAACGTAAAAGAAGCTTACTTTTTATTATTTTAATATATTACTAAATATTTACATACGTTCAATTATTGGGGGAAATTAGGCGATTCAATTAAAACGAATGTACCTACTTATGTACCAATATAATAATTATTTACTACTCATATTTATTATTTTAATAATTATTAATAATTTTTTTGAAAGTCGTTGGAGTACTTTTACCACTTTTTCCTAAGTTAAGCACTCCAGGTCAGTGGTCTCAGGACTTAGGACTGGCCGGCTGGGGTTTGAGACCTACCCAGCCGTGCACCCAAACGTGTAAGGGGTGCTTAAGCACCTTCTTAAGTATGGGATAGCCGCCACTGTTATACATACTGTACCATAATACCGGGGCACGCTTACGGCTACTGCATATAGTAATGTTATCGCAACGATATACACATATTATTATATTACAGACCTTATTGGTTTTGGAAAAATGTTGATACTTTTGACCGATCGGTATAATTTTAATTTTATAAAAACCGTATTCAAATCCGATCCGACACGTTTCCCGCGGAGAATGACGGCGGTCGGAGGCGTGTTGCAGTGTTTGAAAATAAAAACCGCCTTGTACGTGTTTCTTTCGCGCACACATAAATCGCGAGTTAAAAGGCGTTTGAAATTCAAAACGTTTTTCGATAAATTACGCGGTCCGTAGCACGATAAACCGCGTTTCTCCGTTATTTTCTGTTGCAAGGAGTGATAGCCATATGCCCGTGTCCGCATGTAAAATTCGCAGCACAGAATACTGAAAGCGGACCGGCTATATATAATATCTCACGATTTCTTTCTTCGTATAGCGAGCGGTTCCCCCCACAAAACGTCGCGCAATTTTTACTACTTTATAGAGCCGCCTTAAGGACTGCACCACCGAGAAAATCGAATAACGCGTTAAATAATAATAATAATAATAATAATAATAGTACCGACTGGACACGCGCTTTTGCTGTCGGGACGTGACTGATCGTGCAGTAATGCGTGGTACTCCGATATCTATATATCAGTGGAGTATTGGAGGGTATACGCGGGTATATTATGCCGTATACCCGGATCCCTATTTTCGGTTTTCTGCGTATACCCTGCCATGAAACGAACATGTTATGGGTATACGCCAGTTAATTATTATATTTATCTTGTCGCCACGCAATTTGTAGGTTTTTTTTTGTATTTATATAATTTGTTGGTTACCCGTATAGTTACATATTATTTTTCTTTATAATTTCAACGACTTTGAGCGAGAGCACACCGTTGCAATTCTGTGTGTGTGGTAGGGAACAACGTACACGTGGTTAGGTTAGTATAGTTGTGTTCTAGTCAGTGGCGCACCCAAGGGGGTGCACTCCGGGTCCGGACCCCCCCTTGGCTAGTGTAATAGTATTAAATTTATCGATGAAAATCCAAATTCTGATACAACTTTCGTATTTTGCTGTCAACATTTCGAATACGATATAGATAACACCGGTTGTCAACAACCATGAACTAAGATAATATGGACTGGCAACGACATTTTTACTTGCGGTCACGTTTTTAAACGGCGTTTTCTGGGTGGGGGGATTTATGAGTAGTAGTATGAGTATGTAGTTTTTTAGACCCCCCTTGAAAAAATCCTGGATGCGCCACTGGTTCTAGTATATATTTTCTTTTTACTATATTTTTATTAGTGGTTACAAATTTACAATCGTATTAGTATGGCAAATAACGGTGAAAAACGCGTAATATGAAAAATGCGCAAAAAATTACGAACTTTTGCAAAAAAATTTTTTTGGTAACCTAACCTAACCTATGTGTTTAGAAATGTGCGTATACCCTCAAATTTATTCACCAATATATATATATATATGAAAAAAAGCCGTTTGGAAACAAATTAAAGAAAATAAAAAAAATAAACCAAATACGTTTCGTTTAGAATCCGTTCTAAAAAAAAAAAAAACCCCAGATATTTGTCGTTGACGTGGAATGTTATATCGGTAAGCTATACATTGCACGAGGACGATGATAGCTCATTGCATTCGATTCTTAATAATATAGATGTGTCGCACAAAGGAGGACGTGCAATAATTAATTTCCGAAAAGACCAGAAGGACTGTATACCCGCGTGTTTACAGACAATGCTGATTCAAAAGTCATGTCCGATTTCACAAAAAATTCATATTTATTTTAACGTATAACGGAGAGACTGCAGGCGTGAAATGAACTGCAAAAAATATGCCGATATTAATATATTATACGTAAATTGCGATAAAAACCTTAACAACGCACACGGTGCGCGCAGCACAAACTCCGAAAAATCTAATAATGTATGAACATTATATTATAGAATGTAATGTAATCGTTGAATTCAAACGAAAAAACGAAACAATTTTTTTATCAGGCTGTTGAATTGTTCTCAATAAAAATTGTTCCATTTCATTTTTGAACGTTGAACCCATTGCCCGCGCGCGGTATTCTAATATTTTGAGATGCGCGGCGCATATACGTGTAGACTCGAAAGTTTTTCATCGTGAATCCGTTTACGAGTTACATCAAACGACGGATGCTGACCGTTTAATACATTTTATGATATTAATTACTCTCAGTTTATATAATATTACATACAAAAAATTTTTTTTTAAAAAGCTGTTAATTTTTTCACAGTTTTTGTGTTTTACCAATTGATGTGTGGGCGTGTGTCGATCACCGCTTATTATCGCATCATATTATACACAGTGTATACACGCCATTTTAAAATTTTACCAACATTTTGCAATTCAGCCAATCACTGCATCATATCTATATGTGCTTTAAAAATAACATGAATTTTCGCGTATCCGGCGAGGACTTCTGAATTTTCCAACACTTGGAATTTTCGACGTTAATCTTACCGAAGACGCGCGTAATTCCACGTACAAATGTGTAAACGCGAGCGAATTCAGCGAATTTTTTTTAGAAATTCACGCACGTACAATAATCGGCAACCGTTTCGTTTTATTTCTTACATTTTTCCTTCGAGAGTGAAAAATAATAATTGCAAAAACGAGAATCGCGCGATTATATTCGCGACATGAGTTTTTATAATCGTTGAAAAATACACGAATAAATAAACGCCAATCTGCAGTATAGCGTGCGCCTGCAGCGCGGAACGGAAGGATTACCTGGACTTTAGCAAATGTTCACGTAACTTTTTATACTCGATCGAGCAGTTATGGAAAAAAAAAAACTCGAGACAACAAATCAAGTTAATATAATACTTAAAAAAATACCCCTTTTTTTGTATACACTTCCGTCACGATGCGTCTTTGGGGAAGTATAGGCTAAACTAACTTGCACACACGCATAATCACACTTTGCCCATCGAATCGTAAATTCATAAACACATAGCGTATTTTTGGCGGATAGTGACCGACCGATGTTGCGAAAGTATTTTAAATACGTTAATAATCTATTCGAACATTACAAAACTGTTACGGAAAATCTCCGCGGCCTTTCCCGTACGACGTTTAGATCCAGCCGAGAATATAATATTTTACAATTTCTTTTTTTTGCGAAAATTTTTTTTCCTTGAATTTCTATTTTGTCTGTTTAACACTTTTTGACGTAGCGTCGCTTACAATAGTTTATCGCATTGGTATACCTACGGAATGGTTTTGATCTTTGCTCTCAAAAGTACGGAACATGTAATAAAAAAAAATAAAAAAATCTCACTACATTATATATATATCGAGTCGTTGTCCACTGCAGCTACATAGCAAAACCTTTTTAATTTTTTCTCAATTAATTCGTCGACGTCCACCACCACCAACGGGAAACGAAAATAAAAAAAAGGCGTCTGTCGGTTACATAATA
The DNA here is from genome assembly GCA_032441835.1 of Slavum lentiscoides. NCBI lineage: Eukaryota > Metazoa > Arthropoda > Insecta > Hemiptera > Aphididae > Slavum > Slavum lentiscoides. The sequence continues at coordinate 6,347,906 of CM063713.1, forward strand.
TTATATATTATATTCTTATCTTTTTCGAGCGATGCTATCACGAGAGATTCGGAAACGGAATTTTTAGCGTACAATAACACTACTATCGTTACAGTGTACATATAACACACGGATTACGCGTAAAATACAATATTATATTATATTCTACGTGGATATACGGTAAACGAAATTATACGAAAAACGACAGCTGCTGCAGCGATCGAATCGCGCGAGATACGACAAGTATATATATATATATATATATATTCATATACAGGCGGAAGAGACACGATCGAATAAAGGTTTTAGGTGTTTTTTTTTTTTTAAAGAAAAATACAGGATTTACGGTAGTACAACCTTCAAGTATATAATAATACGAGATTTGTTCGCGAATTATGCCGCAAGAATGACGTTTTCGAGACGGAAAAATATTATGATATAACAACGCGCGCGTTGTGTCGTTTTCGTCGCGTAAAAACCGTACAATTATGTAAGAGCAAATAATAATATTATAATTATTAACGAAAATTTTTTTCTGAAAACTTTTCCGCCGAGTCGCGTATATTTTTTTCGAGTTTTCGGAAATCCATATAGGTAAACGACAATATAACGTACCTAGTAACATAGTATTGCACTTCAATCGGTAAAAGGCAACATAATACGCAAACATCGTTGTCGTTAAAAAAAAATTACGATTTATACAACGGCCGCCCGTGTTCAGTGGCGATTATACGTGATGTCCGAGGGGGTGGGAGTCAACCGCCTTTGCCAATGAAATATCCACACCGACGAGTAAATAACCAAGAAGAAAGATCTATTCATGTACCGAGATGAAAAGAATTATGTAGAAGAAGGAAGAACAACGTGCAATGTGACCTAAACGGATTAACAATAAAACGAGAAAAGTACTCACCAGATAACGCTACGACACAATATATAGAGAGCGTGGCAGAACACACACTGCAGTCAAACGCGAACTACGTTGTTCACGCCTGACCGCCGTGACTCTACACTGAGCGTTCCGATGGTTTCGGACCGCTATTTATACGCGTCTTTCTGCCACGCCCTCTACGTTGTGTCGTAGCGCTATCTGGTGACTAATTTCTTTTCCCGTTTTATCACAGTTGGCTGACGCGCTATGCCGGTATATGCGGCTTTTTAGTTTGACGCTGACCGGGCGACTGATCGTACGCGCGTATCCAATCTTTATTTATTTTTTTATTACGATTATTAATGAAATTTCGCTTATTTCAATGCATAATGAAACGTACGTAAGGATACATCTTTCCCCGTTGTACACTCGTTTACACGTTTAATCGTTTATTTTACACGTTTACTGTTTATTTAACTTCTACTCGTTTACACTGTACACGACCGACCGAGTTTGTGGTTAGTTAAGCACTAAACGCTCGATCACGATTTTGTAATATATTATAATGCGTTATATAACTATAACATATAGTTTCTTTAATATTATTGTTTTTTTTCATTAATTTATCACAACACGCTCGGTGCATTAATCAAATACGCTTTGGACGTATTCTGTTATTGCACCTAATAAAAAACGAGTATTATGCGGTAATTATTATGTTTGTCACGAATTTTAATAACAATTTTCTAATTAATATATACATATAATAAATGTATTGTGTATTAATCAGTAGAATAATACCTCGACATTTTTAAATATATACACAATACACATCCTACAAAAGAATGGATAAATTCACCACACACACACACACACACACACACACACACTGAAAATCCACTACTATTGCGAATTCTATTGCGTCCCCAAAATTCGTATGTTTAAATCTCCAGCAAACCTCCACGGGAAACCGCTGTTTCACTCAACAACGCTACATTCAGTGTTGTGAGTAGGCGGAAAGATGAATTTATAAACGTCTAGGAAATTTGTCTTTTCTCAAAGAACACGAGTAAACCACCCGGCCACAATCTCTCCGGGAAAGGATGTGGTCTACCTTAAACCGGATTCGCACAGGATACGAGAGATACAAGCGCCTCGTGCAGTACAAAATATGGATTGTTGCTCCTTATCCAAGTTGCAATGACTGCGGTCATTGTAACCGAAATATAGCGCGCATCACACGAGAATACTCAAAGATACAATTAACCGGAAAGCTCGAGAATGTTTTCAACGTGACATATGAAGCTATTGAATGGATTAATCGAATAAATAAAAAATATGGTGACGGTTTCTCGTATACGAATGAACAAATTAATTTTACTATATATTTTTTCAGTGTTAACAAAAGATTTATTATTTAGTATTTTTATGCATAATTTATAGTTATAATTTTATAGCTGCAAATGTAAAAAAATAATTCAATCGTTTATGTTATGATAAAGACGTACTGTATATCGTTCAATCAACTGTGAACTCTTGCGCCGTCAATGAATTGTACGTTTACTGCAATGACATCAGTAATGGCGTAGACATTAGGACGTCACGTCGTGTTTAGTGTAAACTTGTATGTTTTCCGTAATTTATTGGTACAAGGAAGAAGATTGAATTGACTCGTATTGACTCAACAACAGTTTGTCGAGACGCGTTTTCGAATATTTTTTGTTCCGCGTTGTCTGCTAGTTCGACTCGGTGATGATGAGTGTAGTAGACCACCGCGGTGGTCGACCGGATTCGTTCACAGCGAACGGATCAACACCGTACCGTGTAAACCGTCAGCCGTCGTCGCTTTTCGAACGAAACGAATATTTTATTATATAAATTATAACGCGTAATTGGAATCTCGGCAATAATTTTTACTTTTATCATTCCTTTCGTAATATATCGTTTGTCATCATTAATTGTACGTTTGTTATTATTAAACCGCGTGGACTCGTGTAAAAACGCAATAATAATAATAATAATTTTAAAGTTACGTTTAAGGTATAGGTATTGCAAGTTTTTTTTTTTTACACGATATTTTTCATCATACTTACTACTATATATACCTATTTGGTAGATATCCGTCCTATCAAGTGCATTGAAAAAAAAAAAAATCAAAATATTATTTCTCATTTTTTCCAAGTTTTATCGGAAAATGCATATATATATATATATATACTCGTATATACTCTATATTTAGAAGGTCATACACTTATTTGATACTTTTTTTTTTATAAAAGAACTTAATAATCAACGATAATGATGATGATGATGGTGATATTTGATTTGAAGAAAAGTTTATTTTACATAATAATTTTTATAGAGTTAAGTTAATATACATTTTTCACGACCCCATCACGGTGTGCAGGCGTGATTTTCGAAACGTTTTCTCTGTTTTGACAATAACGTTTAAAAATCGAACGGGTATAATTTTCCCGGTGCTCGATTGATAACACGGCGATTCCGATTTTCGGGAGTACTACTTATATTAACGATAATTCACGACAAAAAATGAAAATTTTAACAAACGGGGAAAAAAATCCGATATACAATTTATTCGTTCGTTTTTATACGCGATATATTATACTTTTATTATTATTATTATTATTATTATTATTAATTCTGTGTATCGTATAATATGTGAACGTTTTATTTCTTTATTATTATTTTTTATTCGTCGCGTTTAATGGTCATTCGTTTGATACGTTTCGTTTACGCGTTCGGTACGAATATAAACACATAGGCGCGCCCCCGAGTACCGTTACGCGTGTGATTTTATTTTTTATTATTTTTATTTCAAATACGCTAGAAGAAAAAAAAACTATTTTCTTGTAAAAAAAAAAAAAAAGAAATAAATATAAAGGCAGTGTGTGTGTGTGCTCGTTTGTTAATATTATACCGTTTTTTATTCCGAACGGTTGTAACGCGTAACACTTCTGTTGGGACAGTGTCCGTACTGCGACAACCCTCACGGTCGCCAACCATATACCGAGACCGACATAAACAGTCCGAGTAGTGTATGGATTTTTTTTTTTTTAATATAAACGAAAAGAGATAAATAAAAATTAGAAAATGTAATATATATATATATAGATCCGATTAATTTTAATTTTACGATTATTAGAAAAAAAAAAAAAAATACAATTTCGATCAAAACACACAATATTTGAAACATATTAAATTACCCTTATTTTTTTTTTTTTTACAATTTGACAAATAAATCTGACGGTGAAAGATGAGATGTTGTCGATGCGGCTGCCGACTTCTCCTCTCCCCGTCCACTGACGGTCTGGAGCCGTGATTGTTTTGGCGAATTAGCCCATTAATATATTTCGATTTTTGAACGGCAGAAAAAAATCGCTAAGACGCGTCGTCTTGACGCGAACACGGCACACGAGAGAGTAAGAGGTAGTAGGTATAGCGACCAAATCGACGGTTGGCATCGGGCTTAGCCAACGGTTATCGGTTCCTCATTAAATTATATTTACGTACCGGCGTTTTGGGTCACCTTTTAAATATACGTACATACAGTGGCGTACATTCAAATTCGTTCTGGGGGGTTTAAAAAAAATAACCAACACTAAAACCATCCCTTTAAACGGCGCATGAAGGAATTTATGAGTAGGAGCCGATAGTGCACACAATACCCGTGCACCGTTGTAGAGTGTAAAAATTAAAACATGTTATAATGCGCAACGGGCCTTATAATAATATCACAATTTTTTTTTTTTTGGTCCTGGGGGGGTTTGAACCCGAAACCCCCCCCCCGTATGTACGCCACTGCGTACATATATATATATATATATATTACCTTATATACAATAACTTATCGATTATAAATTTTGCATGGTACACGGTGAAATGACGACAAAACGCGGCTCGTCGGACTCTCGTGTTTGTACGCACGCATTCACGCGTGTTTTAACATAGTACGTTTAAGCGAAATTTAGGCTTGCGACTTTTTTATTTCGACGATTTTTCGTTAATTTTCTTTTAGATTCCTCACCCCGGTCACCATTCGAGAACAATTATTGTGTCGGCCGTTTTTACACGAAGACAAATTTGAAATCTCATCGCGGCAAATTTTTCTAGAAAAACGTTTTCCCGCTTCCGCAACGACCTTCCGCACTATTCCACCCCCTCTCATTCACCCCTTTCCCATTCATTATTCATCAATTCATCTTTATCGACTAGACATTTGTAACGGTATATAGTCGCTACAAACGTGACAAGTATAATATTATACGCATGACGGCATCTAACGGTGAAAACAACGTAAAACAAACACGGAACGAAGATCTGTCACTAGAGGGCGCGTTACGAGCTAAACGATATCGACGCGTCAGCAAACAGAAGGAAAAAACGTATGACGTGCAGAAAAAACAAACAAAAGCAAAATAAAACCAATACGAATAATAATGACAAAGTAATTATTATTCGAACAAACCACGGGCCGTGCTATCAAATAGAAGAAACGTGTAGATGTCAGTACACCGAGTTCGTGGATGCTGCAACGAGGAACCGAACGTAAAACAACAGATATAGGTACAGCGGCGACAAGAACAGCACCTCATTCTCTAGTTTCAAAATCCATATAAATATTATATGATTGAAACTAGAGACACTGCCAAAGCAATATACGGTGAACAATCCATCAGCTCGAGCAGTTTCGGCAACCACGGCGGCCAATGCAGTCACGGACCAACGGACTCACGGACCCACGGACTCACGAACCAACGGACTCACGGACCAACGGACTCACGAACCAACGGACCAACGGATTCACGGACGGACACAACCTCCCAATCGTCTCCCCCCTACGGCCGCTTGAACGCTGTGCCAAAAACCCCCACGGCCGCTTGAACGCTGTGCCACAAAACCCCCTCGGCCACTTGAACGTTGTGCCGCCCTCCCACAACCCCCTCCCGGGTGTTAGGCTGGGCATCTGGCCTGAGAGCTTTGATATAGGGAGCGCCCCTCTCGGGCGTTGGGCTCATAGGCGTAATCTCCCTATACAACTTTGTAAATATATATATTGTAAGATTAATATTGTTATCTAACCTTTTGTACTTTCTAATAATCTATCTTGTGCGACCGGCTGGTCTTTTTTGTAAAATATTGTAATAAACGATCACATCATTCAACCAGAACCTGCGTTCACTAATTTACGGTACAGAGCCTCGGAAGAGTACCGTAACAACTAGCGCCCAAATTAACGGCTCGAAGCACCACCAAAACGTACCACACAACATGACGAGAGAGAAGAGGACCGTAACACATTTTTCCCGTCGTTGTCTCGGCCGCGCTTTGTCGAGTTTCCACTCGGTAATCATCTAGCCCTTTCGCTTTCGCGACCGTTGTGCCGGGAAATTGTCGCGATACTATATTAATAATAAACGTTTCTGCACGTTATCGGCGGTCGCCCGACTATCGTATCGTTTCGCCAAACGGTCTGATGAAAATTGTTATAATTGAAGAATTCGGCAAAAGACAGGTCGTGATGCTCGTCAACCGTTCGGTCCCGGAGGAAACTTAATGGGAAAAGGGCCCTGAAATTTCTCACTGGATTTTTTATGATGTATAATATAATTTTTTTTTACGAATTAAAATGCGATTTCACGCGGGTTTTCTTAGCCGAGGTAAACGCGCCGTTTTAAGTAGTTCACTATAGTATATATAGTAATTCGTGAAATCATCGTAATTACACGGTATCCATGCCCCGAATGTTCTCTCTTATTTTCAAACAGATAATATTTATAGGCGAATTATAGGTTATATTATAATTTATAAACCTATATAGGCGATTTCTCGATATATATATATATTATATTATACAATGCGCGTAGAAGCGGAATATATTCGCCGTCGTTCCGCTGGACGCGCCTCGAAATACGAATTAAAGTCTCTCCCGAGAGAATCGTTTTTTTTTTTTAGTCGTACTGCTCGTATATTTTAAATTTTAAAACGATTTATGTTCGGGCGGGGAAAAAAGAGGTTTCGGGGTGGACTTTCACGTGTCCTTCTGCGTGGGAATAAACAACGCAGTTCCGCAGTGTCGTATAGGTATATATTTGACATTAATCGTTTATAAACTGTAAATTTTCGACCGGATTTGCGTGTTCGTCGAAGCGAGTTTAAACAGCGAGTTTATCGTAAATAATAATCGTTTGAAAACGAAAAAAAGCATTTCGGTTTCGTTATAATATATTATTTTCACCTAATCTGATCGAACTTTTCCCGCGAATATTTGAAACGTTAACGAAAACCGACTGTATTCGACATTATTGTCTATGGGAATATTTTAATAATATTGTAATATTTTAAACCGACAGATTATTATCGCGAGACGAGAAAAAAAACAACTTTTAAGTATTGACCGGGAAAATAAGTCGGTTGAACCGAGAGAGAGAGAGAGAAAACAATTTAATAAACGCGTATGACTTTTATCTCACGCTCACTCATCGCTGCACGACAATATGCGCGTAACGCGGCGTGAAAATACTACGCGCCACACGCGTACTTGTGAATTCTTTATTTTTTTTTCTTTTTCTCGCACGTCTTACTACGCGTTTTCGATTATTTTTTAGACTCTACTATGTAAAGTCCTTTCGATTGCCCGGACACGGACACGGCGTGGTTTTTTTTTTGTACCGTTTTAAATTCTATAGCTATAGACGAGAATTCGAAAGGAATTGAATTTTTACCTCACGTTATTAACGTTTCCGTGGAAATCGCCTGGATCGATATATTTTATTTTCGCGTCATCCATGTTCACTTTTGCCTTTTTAAAACAATCGATTCAAAGAGAACGTCAAACGTTTTCTCTGAGACGACTAACCCAGAAACAGCTGAACCGACGCGTTTAAGTATTTTGCGAGAATCACAATATTTGCATCGAATTCTCGGCAGTTTAGCTCTTATACGTCCAAATTATCGTGCCACTATACGATTTGAACGCGCTTTCGAGTTACTAAAACGTGTGGCCAGTACAATTGGGTCCACAACCATTAACCATTTCGCACGAAAAGTACCACTAGGTGCAGTGCAACACACACACACACACACAAGTGTTGAAAATCGTCTAACAAATATTTAAAAAAAAAAAAAAGTGCGATCCCGATTTTTAAATAATATAAACAACGAATATAATAATAAAACGTAAATTACACAATAATAATTGTCGCGTTTTGGAAACGAGTGACAAAAACTCATAAGAAGTCAGATCTTCGTCTTTTGATGATTGTTAATAATTGGACTCCGCCGTCGCTTTCATCCGTAACAATAACGCAGACAGGACTGGCTACGACGTCGGTCATTTCCGAAATCGATAAACCATTGTATAACGTTAATTTGTACGTTACGACAAACGCCTTACATAACAGAAGGAAAAAAAAAAAAAATGAAAGGCATACAAATCAAAAAATAAATAAAATAAAAATACCGTCGACAAAAATAACGTTCGAGTAAAGAATACAATAAGGATGTCCTTGTAATCCGAGAGTATCATTTTTATTTTTTTTTGTCCGCGCGGATTTCGCTGAGATGCTTATATTAATTGTACGCGATATATTGTTATTATTGATTTTCGAAATTCAAATGATAACCGCTGTAGTTTTACCCTCTTTTTTTTTTTCAACGGTTCAATTAATACATTTTCAACGGATTTTTTTTTTGCGTCGGTCAACTCGCGCACCACGGCACGTGGCGGCTGCAGTCTATAAATATCCGCCAACAGTTTTGTGAACGTTGAAAATCGGTTGTCTCCAAAACGACTCAACAACGATTTTCGCCGACGAATCGATCGATTAATATTCAATATTAAAAAAATAATAATAATAACACGTATATTTGAAAAGCTGTCTTTAGAGCGATTATATTGCAATATGGTGACGGAAATAAATTCGCGTACGAAGAATATAAGAACGGACAATAAGAAAACAAAAAAATCATCGAAACGATCTCGAATTAATTCGGCACGTCGAATATAATTCAATAACGTGTATAATGCGTATTGCATAATGTGATTTTAACCGCACTGCGCGGAATTTTTTTTCGGATACTATTCGTTTATTAGCATACAAGTTTCGCGCACGGTTTATAGCACGAGTCGTGTATATATATATATATATAGCCGGCGTGGTATGTGTTTTTTTTAATTTTCAATTTTAAATCGAAAATAAATATTATTTCGAGTAGGAAATTTCAAAATAAATACGGCCGCGTTGGCGCGACGATAAAACTACGTTATTAAATCGTATTATTGTAATCCGTTTAATGTATATATTTTCACTGCCGAGGTGGGTCGAAAGGATTTGGCGATTTTTTAGTTTTTTTTTGTTATGGTAATTTCCCAATTAATTATTATTTATTTTTGGAAATAAATACGCGTCGTGAACCGTCACGGAATTCCGCAGTATTTTCTGGTAACTTTATAGAAAACGGCCTATTGTGGGAGTCCATTTTTTTTATTTCAAAGAACTGCTTGTATTTTTTAATTTTCTAATTATTATTGAAAACAATTTTTTTTTTTTTTTAACGCAAACATTAATTTTGTGTGTATCTTTTCATATAAAATATATAGTGAAAGACAAATAGAGAAATGAGAAATTTAAATTGTTATCTTATGTATCTAAAAATAATGGTCCTCTGTGACTTTTTTTTTTCAGTACGCTCGACGTTTATATTATATACTTATAAATATAAACATTTTCTGCACTAAAAAGTGAATATCGCGTGTTCAGAAAATTCAATAATGTCTTTTCGACGAAATCGAATTAATGAAAATGAACTCGAAGTCGAGATTCAAAAGAATATTTTACGCGTTAATAGCCGATCAATTGATTTTATAAGAAATTACTTTTATTCAAGTCCCGTCTGTATTGTACACTTTTTGATGCGACAGTCGGACAATCATTTCAAATTTTTATTGCACGCATACCCGCACTATAATATTTACATTCGCAAACATTGTGAAGCTTCCTGTATTATACGCTGCCCTTAGCCTGCTGCCGTAGCACTGCAACGTACGCGTTCACATTCGTCTACATTGGTTTTTGTCAAATAATATAATATATATTAGCGTCGTTGACAAAGTCGTACAGAAGAATTCAAAATAATCGAACACGAAACACGTAATCTTATTATTTATTTTATTGAAATAATAAGTACGTTTTATTACTCGTTATATTGTTTTGTTTTATATATAGAGAGAGTGGGCTCGCAATTAAGAGCCCCGGAGTTTTTTTTTATTGCACAATCTGTGCCGTGGAATTTTAGCGCAAGCTTATATTACGCGTACTCGGAATATCGATGACAAGTGGAGTTTATAATATACACACATGTTATTACTAATAAACGTAGAGAAGCGAGAAAATCGTTAGATGTGGTACTCATATTGAATACCGGTCGGCCGTATTACAATATGTAAAGTTCGAAATAATACCACCGGGGCGAACGTATATTGCAGGATGCGCTTGAAAATGTATAGAATGACGTGGAATTCTTACGACCCAATACCACGCACAAGTATTCATATAATATATTATAAGAGTGACGAATTCTTTTTTTTTTCAATAAGCCTTAACGACAAAATTTTTAACATTTTTTTGTTTTTTTTTTTAAATGGACGCCGTGAATGCAGTTGATATAAGGTCCAAGTGCGAGTTAAACGGATATTTTTGTGTTCTGTGGTTATTTCGAATTTTAATATTTTATTCGAAAATCGATTCTGAGCGGTTACAACAATTTGTCCACTTCCTGCAAAATATTACACATGAGGACGTTTATTGGGAAGAACAAGAAAATATACTCGCCAAATTAATAGTACCTACCCAAAAGTACTTACCGCGGAACGTAGTAACGCACTTCAATATCATAATATCCGAGCACTCGTTCTGTCCCGAAAAGAATGTTTACAGACCAAAAAAACGCATTTTCCACAAAACGCATCATTCAAAAAAAAAAAAGTACTTATACTTATTCGGGAGGAGGGAAAATCGAAAAAAAAACAGCGTACGACGTACCGATTAGAAAAAAACAAAAACGAAACGAAACACGTTTTACTAAATAATAAAAAAAAAAAGGTAGCGAGCCGCGGGGTGTTGTGGATATCGCTTAAGTAGTTGGATAAAGATTTTAGAGTTTTGTTTTTATTATATAAATTTGAAAGCAACGATTATTCGTCGCGTTCGATAAAACGATTCCGAGCGGAGCTTCGGTGTAACAAATAAACGACAATCGATTAAGACGGAATTGTATTTTTAACGTTTTAAACGTGATTTTCGGTAGTTTTTCCAGACTTTTGAAAAAAAGTATTGAGAAAAATGACATCTCTAGAGTACAAACTAGATGCGATTCGCAGTCGAAAATGGTGTTACACGAAAAGATCGGAGCTACTCCTTCTGGTAGAATTTTCGGGTACAGACATAAAAACAAAAAAAAAAACGCATCATTTTAAAACCAAACACGTTCCTCGCTCGCCGCTCAGAATCCAAAATTAAAATAAAATTGCGCAGGAACGGATAATATAAATACATTCGTGGACCGGAAAGCTCGTTTCGCGACCGTTACCGCGCGGTTCGAAACGCGCGCTGTACCGACGCGATATTTATGTATAGGTACTATATAAACGCGGTGCAGTTGATATAATAAACACACGTATTACGGTGTAATGGAACGAGACAACGACCAAAATTATTATAATATATAGGTACGTATACCGTATAAAATATTGTTTTGTAATGACGAGACGCTCGGCGGCGGTGTCATTAATACACGCGGGCGTATCGGTTTTTGAAAATCGAACAGACGGCGGGCGGAGAGACGGAAATACGTTCGGAAATTGCGTTCGGGATTCGAGTACACTGCCCCGTTTCGGACACGCGCACGTTACACTTTCGATCAGATACACTCTTCGCGTACAGTGTCGCGTGTGACGCGTGTACGATTTATATTTCATATAATACGCAAACGCGTGTGACGGACCGGCGGCGGGGCACAGTGAAAGTCTTCTGGTGGGGCCGATGAACTAAAATATTATTGCGAATCAGATATACACGCGAGTCCGTCCGTGAGTTCGTACGTGTACAGGATATCGGGGGGTGGGGGGGAGGGGAAGGATTTTATTTTTGTGAAACACACACAAAGATATCCAGAAAGGACGAACGGAGGAGACAGTACCGGAACCCCGAGACCGTAGGCCTTACAACGTACTAGTCTTACACGACTAGTATGGGTTTATGTCCAGCGATTTCGGCCGGTCTTCAATGGCAACGCAAATCTTCGTCTGAAGGTCGTCGTTGTTGTTGTCGTCTTCGGTCTGCTGTTAATTAACACCGTGAACGGAGATCCAAGTGTAGATTTATTTTCAAAGCCGTCGAGAACCATTGTCAACATGTACACTGTTCATTGAAGTGAGTGCAGCAAACAAAAAAAAAAAAAAAAAATGTTAATATTCTGTCGAAAGCTCAACGATTTTTGGCATTACATTACGTTTCCGCGGCGTGATATATATGTACATATTTTTCATTGCTTTTTTTCCTCTCCGAATCCGGTTCGAAGGACCCGAAATAATACACCTGACGCACGATGGTCAAAACTTTACCGTTATTATTATATTATCATACGCGCGTGTATCGTTTACGATCACGCGACTCGGTCGTAAATCTCTCTTGCGCCACTGCCATACGGTCCGTTTTGGACTGTATCCAGCGTTTAGCGCGAGCATTGTCTTCCGCCATATCTTCTCCAGAATTGTCGCACTTCCCTTCTGACAGTACACGCGTAGACCCTCCCACCCTCCCACACCATATTTCCGTTTCTTACAAACCCAAACGACGACGACGGGACCGTCCGAATTCGTTCCTGTTCGAATTTCGGATTCTACGTCCAACTATAGCCGAATCGATTCCCATTTCGTCGACCCACGCATGTTTTATAAACATTTTAATCGTTTTGAAAACGTTTTCAATGCAATAGTTTAAAAATGACAACTAAAAATAATGTTTCGAACTATGAATATAGTTAATACTTTCTACCACAACAAGATAATTTCATCATCAGTGTTTTTTTTTTATCGAAAAATTCGAGAGCGTGCTTGTGTTTTATTTAATAAACAGAGAAATAAAATATGTACTATTTTATTCCAAATGCTTTGTAATACCGCATATTTGGTAAGGTTTACTTTGTTTAGAAAATATGTTTTGGCCAGGAATCGATATTTTTTTCTTTGTTATTATATATATATATATATAAAATATGTACGTTTAAAATTTCATTAAAACAGAAATACAAAATTGTTTAGTGATAAATTTTTTTTTCAATAAAAATGTACGGCAATTAGAAATAACGAAATATTATTTTTCAACTCGGGCGGAGAGTCGCGGAGACACTTGCGCAACTACAACTCGTGGTGTTCTAGTAACAAAAATTACACTATGTCCTGAAAATAAATTGAAATAAACTACTTTATGTGTGCAAACGCATCAGATGGTGCCCCCTTAAAATGTCAAACGTACTCTGGTGCCCCGGTGTAAGTACCACCCAACACCAAGGGCGTCATTTCAGTTTTTTTTTCGGGTGTGCAAAGTTTCAAACAGGCCACTTTGAAATTTCACCAGGCCATATAAATTTAGATATATAGGTGTTTTAGATAGATGTTTTGGATAGATGTTTCGTACTGTGCACGATATTTTATATGGGTTCTCGACTAGTCAGTGGAAACCCGTTTTATCATCGTCTGTTGGGCGATTGTTTCCAAAGTCGTTGTTGTTACGCGTACGTCGTCGTGTTGTGTTACTGTTACACACTCTTTAAACTATTATAAACTATAATATTTCTTTTAAAATTATATATCACCAAAATTGTCATTTTCAATGTTTCTGTTGCTGTTGTCATTGTTTGTTGGGTCGTCAGTCCAGACGCCCATTAATCGTGTGAGTTAATTTTTTAACAATTATTTTTATTGTATAATTTATAATATACGTCGTATGTTATTTATCTTTGTTACCTTTATTGTAGAGTATTGTTTGCAATGTTATTTATTTATTTTTTTATGTAAATATTATTATTTGTCACACGCAATTTAATGTTATTTTAATTATTATTATTATTATTATTATTGCTTCCGATTATTCCTATACATACTTATATTTCCCGTAACCTATTTTCTTTACGATCGTGTAAGGATCTGGTACGAAACAGTACGCATTATCCAGCTTTTAACTTTTTCGATATAGATCATGAATGGCACTCGACATAAATATAGTAATAATTAATAATAACAATTAAACAATTAAAAAATAATAAATAATCGATTACTTTACCTGTGAAAACAAATAAATAATGCGCGTAAGTCTATAAAAAAAAAAAAATGTATTATATTTTAAATAATTGGATACCGGCAATTTTCAATTAAGTTTAGCAAATACAACTACAGCTTTTTCTAGACTGATATTGTTAACTTTTTCTTTACCAACATTAAGTACCTTTACCAAAGCAGGTCATTCGGGACTATATTAAAATTAAGGGGTGCAACCGCACACCCTGCCACCCCCCAAATGACGCCCCTGCCCAACACCCCCGCTTGTTCCGCCATTGCGCGAAGACGCTGCTTACGTAGACATAGATTTTAGAGTCTTATTCTTACTATAAGTTTGTAAGCAATGTTAAATCATTTCATTCGAAAAACGATTCGCAGCAGAGCTTCAGTACGAGATTTCACATTTGTTTATGGGTGTCAATGGTCATAAATCCTCATGTCTTTAATCGATATAAACAGTGGGAATATGAAATAGAAATTGTTGAAATTTCGTTTTCATTAATTCAGCGCAATATGTTACATATTGATATTGAAGACTTTTAAAATGTACGATCTTTATTTTGGAAATTCGAAGATATACTTAAACGAAATCGCTTTTTAACCTTTTTTTTCTTGCGATTTTTCTGTGATGAGTTAAAATATTACTGGTAAAATCGAAAAATAAAGACAAAATTTGCTACCGGATTTTTACTAAGAACGTAACAATCGGTTCAATGTCCTTCTGCTGAAAAAGTCGTTCAGAATCTAATATAAGAAATCGATTTTGTTTGCTCATAAAAATATTCATAAAAAATTGATTGATATCATCATCGGGTTTGATGAACACCCACGATTTGAAGTATTCCGAAAGGACCTTATTACGTTTTTTTTTTTGGTAAAATAACTAAGTGTGAAATCGTTTTGATGTACTTTTTGGTTCGTTTGAAAATTAGAAAAACGTTAAATAGTCGTTTTGAAAATATTTTCAAAACACTATTAAATAGGTGGTATTTATAACGAGACGAGAATCAGCTGCAGTGTTTTTACTTAACCCGCATCATTGTTATGATGTGGTGTGGTCGTGTGCGGCGAAGGGATTTTCATAGAAGGATTTTTGAACGGCCTCGTATGCGCATTGAACGGTGATTAACGCGTCAGGACGAAAACGGTGCGATAAAATAATAATAATAATAATAATACTAATAATAGGAGGAGGACGAAAAATGGAAAGGAGACGGTGGGCAGCAGCAGCAGCAGTTATTCATCAATTTGGCTTTGGAACATTAAACGTCGGGACGGTGTGGTGTGGCCCTGGTTGTACGTGGGGTGAGGGGAGAGACGGAGTCTTTGGCAATGGGAATATTGCCCGCGATGCACAGCCGTCCGACGACTATATTTGCACCGCAGCTTCTGTTGTTGCTCTGCGGTCGTGCGCCGTTTAACGCGTCTGGCCAGGATCCAAAGGAAATTGAATGAGTCTCGCGGCGGTTTTCTCTGGTACGGCGCGCGCGCGGCGATACACTTCGGTTGGCCTTTTTTGAATAATTCTTAAGGCGAGAGAAAACTGCAGATAAGGCGCTATCAATGGAGACGTGAGTTATTGTCCACAACACAATGCAACTACTGGCACACGCAGAGAGAGAGAGAGAGAGAGAGAGAGAGAGAGCAGGACGCGAGAACAAGGAGATATAGACGCTCGTTCGACTCGAATAAGTCGATTTAAGTTTTACATAACTAAAAGGTTTACTATTCCAGCGTCTTTCCTCCGAACGGAAAAACGTCATATAACGTGTACCTATAAAGCTGTATAAGTATAAATATGACCGAGTCACGAGATACTATTGCTTTGTGCCGGTTTCTTCTGTATAAAACGACACCTACGCCCGTCGTTTTTTTTTTTAAATGTATTCATCGCCCTCGCGACGTTTACCCTATATAAACGCGCCGGCCGGAATCGTTGTTCGCAAACGATTTACTATATGGGAAAAAAGAGGGGAATTTACTGGGAAATTTCGTCGTATTCTTATACAATATTATTATGGGAACGGCGAATTTTCGTATTATTGAAAATATCAAATCGACGATAAATGCTGCACGATCGAATGGTCTTCTGCGGCGAAGTACATCACGACAAAGGGTACATAGTTTCAATATTATACTTTACGGAATGTCGTCTTTGTATACGTACAAAGCGCGTACGCGTAATAATTATTATACGAACGTTTTCAGTGAATTTTCGAGGAACCGTCGTCGAGATGTCGACTGAACGGTGCAGGTTTTGGGATATTACTGCGTTATCATTAGTGTAATTGAGGATTTTTTTTTTGTTATTTGAGTTCAGTGTTCACCGGTAATTCACGTTTTTGTCGATGTACTGCTGTGTGTTTATTACATAATTTGTCTCCGATTATATACTCGAAGTTTACGTTCTCGTTATATGTTCCTGGACTTTGCGCGAAGCAAATTATTATAGTAACAGGTGGTGGTAGTTGACAAAACGCGCGTAAAAATTTTAAAAAGAGAAGGGGGTTCGGATAATTTCTAGAAAAATATGTGGGTGGCTCTGCTCCCACACCATCTGATTATGACATTTAATATTATTTTTAATAATTTCAATATAAAAATAATAATAATACATTATTAAATACAATTTTTATTTTTTTATAATACAAAATCTAATTTTCTTGGCTTTTTGCCTGATCATCTATCACTTCCTCAGCTGTTAATGGAACTCCTCCACGAAACGGAATTTCGTTTGAATAATTAAAATTTCCGACACGCGTGAATTGTGCTGCGAAATAAAAAGCGCGTAATCCCGTGATCGTTAAAAATAATAATGATAATAACGTTATTTTACGGGATATTTTTATTACGGGCGTGTAATAAAATTACACATATAATGTGTAAAATTTCGTTACAAAATTGCGCGCACGACTTTCACGTAAACGCGTATAATAATATTAAGAAATCCGAGTTTATTACTACTGAAGTAAATAATATACGCGTCAACCTGGTCCATCCCGTTTGGAAAATTCGTATGACCATCATACGATAATAGGTACGAGACGTATAGACATGAACGAAATTCGAAAAGTATTATTATACTCAGAAAATTTAAAAATTTTTGAAGCTATGCTTTTTATGGAACGTTATGGCAGTGATGCTAAAAAAAAAAAAGTTACGAAAAATCGTGAAGAAAAGTATAGTAACGCTTCCCAATCTATTGCTTCAAACGTCCATATATGAGGCTCATTTTCTCCCACCAATGGCTACTGTCAGATTCCGATCGGTTTTGAGAAGGGGAGGGGGGACCGATGAGCAGCGACAAACGAATTTTTCCGGTCATTCTCTCGTGGGCTGGAGGTCGGAATACATTCGCGCGTATCATTGAGCGAATCAATGAAAATTCGGAGAGTGATGATAACTCTGTACAACCATCAAACGAACAAATAAATAAGTAAGTTGGTGAATAGGTTTAATGTAAAAAAAAATATACTCTATAATTTAATAAACGGTATACGGTCTAAGTGTACCGTCAAACAAGACGCGTTATTCACGCGCGTAAAAGCGATACTGGAACAATTCTAGTTTAGATCCAAAGGCGAATTTATCAATTTTTTTTGTTCATGAGTAATTTTTAAAGTTAGAAAAGAATACGGAATCCGTTTTTACTGGTCGGACTTTATTTTGAAGTTATGGCCGTTAATAGTTTAGCGTTTTTCATTGTTGTATTTAAACGGATGAGATCGTCATATTTCCGTTGTTGCGTAATGCGTCGTTTCTCTTTTCTACGTTGATATTTTTGCACATTCGTTTTTACTTGTTACCTACAGGTATCCGATAAAAGCGGAGTTGATTTTTTAAATAAAAAGCGTTAAACAAATATATTTTTACGGATTCTTAAAAATACAGAATAATATTTTGTTACCAACTAGCTTAAAACGAAAGCTCGCTCAGACACTTCTAATCGCTCGGTCCGCGAGCTCGTTTCGGTAACTCAAATAAAATATATCCACATTTTTACTATGAAAAACCCCCAAAAGTAGATCATGATTGTGTAAGCGTAGCTCTGTCTGCAGCCCGAACGA
Organism: Slavum lentiscoides; assembly: GCA_032441835.1. Lineage (NCBI taxonomy): Eukaryota > Metazoa > Arthropoda > Insecta > Hemiptera > Aphididae > Slavum > Slavum lentiscoides. The sequence continues at coordinate 6,366,180 of CM063713.1, forward strand.
CTGCACCGAGGTTTTTTTTTCTATCAAAGTATACGAGGATCAGATCAACAATTACGCAGGACGATATAATATTATATACATACGCTCGTGGGCGACGGACAAGCGTTTAAGTGTAAATCACCGTCGAAAAACGACGGTTAATCCTCTCAAATCTCGGGGCCGACATTATTTCGGTCCGGACCGGGCCACCGCCGTCGTTGATTTCGCTTAGTTTTATTATATGGACCCGACACCCTTTCGCGACCCGGTTAATGTGTTACAGAGTGGTCAAGAAAATCTCGATTTTACGGTTTCAGACCGACACACTGCGCACGCATAACATACACTGCTGAAGACGCGCGCAGGTCCCGTCGCATCGGCGGCGGACGGATGCTGAGAGATCCGGCAACTGGGCGCCGCGGTTGAATATTCAATTAAGCCTGTACCACCACCACCACCTTGGTTTGTACCGTTACCCATCCAAAAACTTCTTCTCGTAAAAGAGGAATACAGGAAACACCGAGGACGTCGGTTCGCTTTCAATTATTATTATTCAAATTCTGACCAGAGTTAACCGATTTTTTTTTTCAACTGGTTAATAATAATAATAATAATAATAATAAAGGAGTGTTGTTGCTGGGTGTTGTGGATATCGCTTAAGTGACATTTACTTGGATATGGCCTTTAGAGTTTTGATATAACTATATATAAATTTGAAAGCAAACGATAAATCATCGCGTTCCATAAAACGATTCTGAGCGGAGCTTCGGTGTTATATTATTACATTTATTATTAACATTATATAATGTGAGTAGAGTATGGTTATAACGATTAATACCTTATACAGCACATCATTTTTATATAATTTCTTACAACAAACCTAAGCGGCTACAAATTTTCAAAAATCGTTTTCATTTATATAGTACAAAGTTACATATTTGGTAAAAATTTCAAAGACCGCATTAGTTTTGAACAAACGTAATTTTCCATAAAAAATAGAATACATTTTTTTCGAAAAATTGGAAATTGTGACAAACGATTTTCAAGATTTTGTGAGTATACAGTTGAAGTAACGCGTACGTCTGACATTGTAAAGCCTTAAAACCGAAAATTATCTCTTTTGTGAATTAAGTACCTCAAAATCTATAATTGTCAATTGATATAAATAGCAAATATAAAATTATAAAATATTGTATATAAATAGACTTAAATTGGAAATCAAAATAAAACTATCCTCTTGAACAATTTTTGCAACTCTCTTGAGACACACGAGAGGGGCGAATCCTCATGGTGACATTTAAATAGGATTATTTTTTTTTTTTAGTGGTAAAAAAATAATACGTTGGGTTTGCAAGAAGGCTAAGCAATCAAAAATTTGAAAATCCACTCTAATATAATATAAATGCGTTCAGTGATAGAAATCTATCCATTTATCTCTTATTAACTGACTGTCATAAAAAAAAAAAATAAACCGAACATTACATGTTTATTCTTTACGCATGATAATAATGTATAAATAAATAAATGATATTATTATATTATGATATTCATAATGTAATTGCTGTAAAATTAACGTCGAGAAAAGCATATTGTATATTGTTGCGGGAATTGCCGAAACTTTGAATGTTTCGAAAAGTTACCCATATATAAACTCTTTAATTACTTTCAAAGTCATAATTTTGTGTAAAGAGTTTTAAAACGTTCTCGTTACCTTTAAAAATTTAATCTATGATTCATACAAAAAAAAAAAAAACATCTTTTGTTGCGAGTACATTTTAATTGACACAATTTGTTAGGAACGTTTATTAGGAGCCATTTGCCCAAATTAAAAAAAAAAGGTGTATTATCTATTTTGAAAAATATAAATTAATACCAGTTTTAAATGTAAAACGAGTTGAGAAAATCGTTCGAATTACTCGTATATGAATAATTTATTATATCAAAATTCAAAATGAAATAAAACGGTATAAGAAAATCTTGGATTATTTAATTTTTTTTTTTTTTTTAATCGTCAAATAAACGTTTCAGTTACCTTTTAAGTCTAATTTTGATTGAACAAAGCATAATAATATCATTGATAAATATATATATATATATATATAAACGTGCAATATTTAATTTATTTTTCTCGTTTTTTTTTTTAATGCAATATATACAACTACAATATTATTTTTCGTATTTTGTAAATGTAGCGTTTAGTGGCATTTACACTGTGTACAAAAAAAAAAATCCATCCTTTTATATAAAATTCAATCAAATTTAAAAAGTATTAAATAATTGAAATGCATTGAAAAAAAAACCGTGTTGTTTTTCGTAAAGTTATTGAATATAATACAATGTTCGGTAATTATAATGCTATCGTAACGGATATAAATTTCTATCACAGAAATACGCGTTCGATTTATATTGAGTACTTGGAATCTAGAGATTTATCTGATAACAATTTCGAATTTTAGAGGAGTTTCATGAATTCGTCTTCGTTCGAAACAATGAGTGTTTCCGCTCTTTTGACTCCTGTAAGAAAATTATTCGAAACGAGAATAAAACGTTTTATAATGGAACGTTATCGAAAACGTACTGGAATAAAACACAATACCTACTCGGACTGAATATTACAATAATAGTAATATTTCAACAAGAATTTCCAAGTATACACTGTACGTCACATAGTTCATAATATATAAATCCAAATTGCGATTTCTCTCTGGTATAAATTATTAGTTTCTGCTGTTAAATGTATTCGTGCTTGGATACGAAATTTTGCTCGTCTCATTTCTTATCTTCCGATACATAATGTTTCCGACATTAAAAAAAAACCCTTCAAAAAACACACATTACTACATTTGGTCGAGTGGAATATTACCAAAATGACTAGAGTTTAACGTTGGTTTTTTTAACGATCCCTGTCTATGTTCTGAAAAATATCTCATTGGATTTCTGTTACAAAGTGTTTTATTGTTTACACTGGTTTTGATCTGACTACGCTACTACTGAACTTATTGACTGATTGTAAACGCAGCGTGTTCTCAGAAGCCTTACATAGACGGGAATGGGTTCCTTTTTGTAAAAACACACAAAAAAAAACACATCTATTTATATATTTGTTACGACGTCGCGTAAACAATAAATACAACGGTCTCGACCGAATATTATTATTAAAAATGTTTAATTAAAATTCCGAAAGACAATAAGGTTAAGAATAGACAAAGGTTTTTCTTTTTGTGCTGACTGTACATCTGGGACGCTCTTTGATTCCCTTCTTGGCGTAACCAACAAGACACGCAGACTTTCGCGTTAACAAGGGCTTTTTATTAAAAAAATTATATTAATTATTAAGAGTGACATTATTTCAAAAAAAAATATTTAAATTTAAAAACGAATTACGCTCCAAACGGTAGGGGGACGGTTTCCGATTGGCCGACACGAGAACTTACGAAAATAAGAATAAAATTAAAAAAAAAAAAATTATTTTCTATTATTGTAAAACACATACATTACTCAATTATTATTATTATTATTATTATTATTTTCGCTTTATCTCATAGCTTCTTTTGCCATGGTGGTTGTTTTTCTGAGAATCACCGGGCTCACACCGTGAGCCTAAGGTTCTTCCTCTGGATGCTTGTGTCATAGTACTTTACGTAATATAATGTGGGCTGTACTCAACACAACTGCGTTCTGGAGAGTGAGAAGATTATGTTTGCCAGGGACTTCTTTGATGGTTTCACAGGTTGTTTTGGATATTGGCCCTGTGGCGGTTTTCATGTTTCATAATCTTTAAATTTTTATTTGCAGATCTTTGTATTTTAGCATTCTTTCCGCCTCCTTATGAGTTTTATTATAGTCGGAATGTATGACTATATCTATTAGTAGGCATGTATGTTTCTCCTTGTCTTTAATGACGATGTCCGGTTTATTGGCTGTTATAGCTCTGTCAGTTTGGATCTATGTATCCCAGATGATGGTGACGTTTGGAGTATCAATGACCGGATCTGGTGAGTGTTCATGCCAATTGTTTTCTACCCTGATGTTATATTCTTTGCATATATGTGTATTCCAATGAAGATGTGATGCTACCTTGTTGTATCTGTCGAGATATTCTTTCTTGGCCAGGATGGAACAGCCTGCCACTACATGATGTATATGATGTATTATTATTATTATTATTATTATTATTATTATTATTAGAAATACGTGCGAACGATGTCGATGTAAGAGCAAACAAATTGGGTTAATTCTGCGCGTTATTATTGTACGCGCTTGAGCCGACGACGGTAAAATTAGTGTGTTCGCGAATAGTAAAATGCATTTCGTCTTAGCCGCGCGCGCCTATTCCGCAGGACGAGTGGCGTTCGAGTGGAAAATAAGGGACTGTAGTAGTGCCCGACAGCGAAAGTCCTGCGCGCAAACACTTACTGCAAGTTCCACCGCCCACCCACGGGTCGAGTGATCTTGACTTCTGGACGGTCAACGCGGCAGCATACGCGATTCGGTTTTAAGACACGCGCGCAGTGACAATTTAGTAATTTTATTTGTATTATTCTGGACACGGCTATATATATATATAGTGTACAATACAATAGTGGCTAAACATTCATTGAACCTTTGCGATGGCGAGCAAAACAAACACCGCGTGTCATCGAAACACTATACTGGCTTAATGGAAGGGGTAAATACAAGTATACTTGATTAAAATACAATTTGTTTTCGGCTGTATGTCTGCATCGACCTATTCGTATAATATAATATAGTGAAAATTCTCTACTCGACCGTTTTCACTTATTTCTCCGTCTGTTATAAGGTTTCTTTTACCAAAAAGTACTGAAATGCGTGCGCAATGATGACACGACCGAAACGACTTCAAAATACGCCCTAAAAACAGTAAATATGGGGAAAAATAAAATACGTTTTACACTGACGACACAACGCGACAATTTAAATACATGTAAATAACAATATTACGAATATATGAAACGGCAAAATGGGTAATTTACGGATTTTATGAAAAACGCAAAACAATTAAAATTCAATGCATAATTAGCGGTAAAAGGGGGATAGAAATAGCATTAAAAAAAAACTAGGAAACTAGCATTTAAACTTTTAAAACGCTTAAAATATGAAATACATATATAGTAATTTCATTCGATAAAACAAGTGTGCGTAAATTACTCTGCAATTTTTATCTGTATTCAATAATAATTAGCAAACGCTGTAGAATCCGAGCGATGATTGTTATTAATGTATTCGATCGTCCTAATCGTTTGGACAATTCTCATGGTTTTATTTTCAACTAAAATACAATATCCACACTGTGGTGGTCGATTTAGATTTCGCGAGTATACAACTTATATATATATATATATATGTAAATATGAGTTGTAAATAATTATAAAAATAAACGATACATCGGTCAATTGTTTATGATATTAGAAACAATTTAATGGCGCGTGATTTTTTCGTGTCGGTCGACGGGCGCGGGCAAGAGACTTCGGAAACTATTACAGATTTGTGAACAGTGCACCAACGAGATTGTTAAAAAAAAAAAATGTTCTTTTATAATATTAATAGCTAAGGTTGCTGACCACTGGAAAGAGTAGTGGACGGAATCGTGTGTCTACAAGAAATAACGACACAAGACGCAAACCACGTTTTATCTACCGTTTCGACGTTGATTACGTAAAAGAACGAGAAAGTTCTATTGCTCGCATTTTCGAAACATTTCACCGAAATGTCCACCTTACTCGTGGAATGATCGTGCAACCACTTATGCTTATAGGCCGTAGTCGATTGCCGATCCCAATAACGTGATTGAAGGGTAGAATAACCGATTTTTGCGAAGCTCTGCGGAAACAAGCAATAATATTAGTTTGGAAACGAATTCGGAAAATTAATGCGGAAAACTCTGCGGACGAAACGAATTTGGTTTTGGCCTGATGCTGTAGGAGATTTGAGCAGCGAAAAAAAAAAAATCTACGAAAAATTCGTCCCGTTGAAAATCGTTTACCAAACCGACGTACAAAAATACAGTCGAACTGCAAAATCGGTGAATATTGTTATTTATTGTTTGCGTCCGTAAATCATAAGACCTATCATCAGTGTGATTTTAGTTTTTCTCTCGAGAAAACTGCCCACCGATATACGTATTATTGCCGATGATTATTTACTTTTATTTTTTACAATATTTATATTCGCATATTATGTATAGTACTTGACTCGAGTTGTATTTTATTGAACTTAATGAAATTTTCTTCCACGGAACACGCATGATCATATTTTAAAAATATTTGTTTTTATTATTTCGCTGCAAATCTTGGCTGGAGCGTACATATACGTATATAGCTTGTTACTTTATCGTTCAAACGTATACAGCAATCGATCTAAAACAATGTTGTATTATCCGAAATAAAATACCCTTTGGGCTTTGGCGAATTCCGACGTATTTTTTATTTTTTTCGTTATACGGAAAAAAAAAATTATATTCCGTATATAAAAATATTTTGTTTTCCCTCATTATTATTACATTTTTTCACTCGATTCCATTCCAAAAACACGTTCTCCTTCTCTCGTGTATAAAAAAAAAAAAAATCAATATCGAATAATACGACCTAGACGCGATGGTTTATTTGTAAATGTTTCAGACGCAGATTTTGATTGTTGAAAACTTTGCGATGCGTAAGAGTTTGTTAATTCTTTTAGTCATAAATACCCCCCCTCCAAAAAAAAATTCAATACAATTACCTTGAATCGCAGTAATTTCTAAAGTTTACAGTGGTTTACGAAACAGCGTTTGTAGTAAATGATAATGTAAACGTATACGCACTATTGCGTATAACGCGCGCGATTACTAAGTAGGTATATAAGTGCCGTTTCCAATTTAACGTTAGGTTAGTGGATTATTTTCAAAAAAGTTCCTGACATAGAGCCATGCATTATTGGCGTGACAAAGGACTTAAGTCACGTGATCCGGGGAGGTGATTTCCTACAAATTGAATGTACGTAAGCTGCAATAAGCTAAATATCTTTGGACATATTATTTCATACTCGCAAAATAAGTATTACATATTGTTTATACCTACTTTAGACTAAATATTATACAGGATGACGAGTGGCGATAAAAATAAAGAAGAAAGCGATGGAATTCAAAACGAACAAACTACAATAAGACAACAATATGTTTTGTTACAGTTATTATTCAAGTATCATTATTCCGACTCGCATACTATTCCAGTTATACTTGTACGTCTGCAGATAGGTCACTTTTCTAAAGTAAGTTTGATTGTTGATTCTTCTATAGTACAAATAAGATCACAATATTTGACCTCTGAACTAAAATCGTTATATTACGTACTATGCGGCTTAAAAGTTTGGCATTTTAAAATCTGCTTTTTTTTTTTGCTTTTACGGAGTATAAAGTTTCGAATTGTCGATAGTGATTAGGTTGTTTATGATGGTCTTAAAACCGCCGCCCTTTTATTGTCTTCGGATTATGTACAGTTAAATAAATCATTAAAAAAAATTCCGTATTACTTTCAGACTAAACTTTAGAAAAAGAACGTTTATGTTCTGCAAAATACCACAATAACGTGTGGAAACGTCTCGTACCCATCTCGTAAGATCTTCTGGCGTCCTAAAAATAATAGGCTTGTTATTTAAATAATAACAAAAGAAAAAAAATGCTATTTTGTTTTTGTTTCGATGTGTGTGTGTGTGTGTGTGGCGGTGTTGGTTCCGACAATAAAAATTCTTGCGCCACAATATATCGTTTTCAAGCAAGCATTTTCTCTCTTTTTCTTACACAAACGAAACATAGCAAAATAGACGTTTCCTACTTCCAACGTACCGATCGACCTAGAAGTGCGATAAGAAATTTGAAAACAGATTTGAATTCGTCGTGGATTTTACTACAGAACGATTTTCCCACTTTTTTTCATTTCTTTTATATTGAGATCGTCAAAAATTATTAATTTATACATATAGAAATGTGGGAAAATCGATCTCAATTTTCAAATTTCTTATCGCACCACTAGATCGATCGGTACGTTGGAAGTAGGAATCGCTTATATTTTGCTGTGTTTCGTGTGTGTAAGACGAAAAGAGATAATGCCCGCTTTCGATCCCCTCATAAAACGTTATTCCGAAAGTCTATAGCTTTTCATTGACAGTTACTCTACTATTGGACTTTCGTTAATATTTTCGAGACCGTTCTAGGCGACGCGAACACACCGAATCTCCCGTTGCCCTCATCACTTATCTCCACGATCTGTTCGTGTATGAGTGGAGAAAAATGATCCTTGAAAATGATCTCCGTACGTACACCACACGGCGTCGTCGGGACGAGAACAACCATTCCATTGGCATTGTGTGGAACGAATACCGTGCAACTGTACAGTACAAAACCGTACAACTATTTATACAGTGTTTCGTCAAACGCCAGGACCCTTCCCACGCGGGTCTATACCGTCTCGGTGTTATATGGAACGGCTACGAATGGCGGTTGTGGTGGTGGTGGTGGTCTCGTTATGGCTTTCCGCGACGGCGAAAGCGGCGGTTGACAATAATATTGTAATTGGTTAGCAGAGGCACTCGCGGTCTAATTGAATTGTCGAATACACCTGTCAGATATAATATACGCGATATAGAGCGAATCGCGTCTCGTCGAATATGCGCTTCAATTATATACGTGGGCCTAACGGCGAGCAAGGGATTTATATGATATTATTTACGCGTCCCTGTTCCGAGGAGCCCGTTTTCTCGCAAGTCACTCGTCGTCCTCTCTCTCTCTCTCTCTATCTCCTACGCAAACGCACATACCATACACGTTTACGTATTAAGAAGGGTTTACGGCGGTGTGCGCGGTTTCGGTTAAAACGGAGAATACATTATTATACGGACACAAAATTAAGTGAGGCCCGAGAAAAAACATAATAATATATCGGCCACATTCCGCGAGAGTGAAATATAATCGAGGAAGCGAGCCGGGCTTCATTATTTTTCCGGAGCTTTGATGAAAATGATTAAATACTGTACTGAACAAACTCGTGTACCCTCGCCGTGTGTGATCTTCGAATCGTCGCGACTTTGGGTGTTGCTCGAGTGTAAAAGACGTTCGAATCCTCTTCTGCTCGTCTTATTCGTGAACTCCGTTTCACGGGGAAAAACACGTTCCATTCGCCGCAGAAGATATCGACATTTTGATGAGAATTGACTATCTTGACATACCCTACGAATCGGACACGTTCTTCTCGTGTGGGCTGCACGACATACGCGGGCTTGGCGCTTGATTTCGATAAACGGTGACATCACGACCCTCGTTGCAGGAGTGGTGGTAATCCAGTACACTTCATCCTCGCCTATTATAAAAACGACAATATCCTATTCTTTTTCGAAGATCTTTTATTCTCCGTCGTTGAGCTTTGAACACCGCGTAATAACGTCACTATATTAGCGGAGTCCTTAAGATTTCGTCACTTTCATCACGCGTGACATAAAAATGTTTCCTTCGCCTTCGTCCCTTCTTCGCTCTTTCGGCACGATCTATTTATCGGATTAATTCGCAATACAATATAGTAATTAAAAATCAATCTTACAACTCGACACTGTATAATATACGTAATGTGTCATCAACGATTCGTTTATGTAAATAATTCCGTATTTGGTTTTGCACTGAAAACATATTATCGTTTTAAGAAAAACAATTTACTTAATATTCGAATATACTATACGCTTTATTCGAATTCTCACGTTGAACAAATGTCGTGTCCAATAATTATTACTCGTAAGAATAAAAAAAAAATAATGCCAATCGTATATGCTTTTAAAAATATTAATCGTTTATAAAATGTGCAAATCTGTATTTATACATTTAGTTTTCTTTAGGACGTATATTACCGTCGAACGCGTTGTTTAGCTGGCAATAAGAGAAGGTATCCATTCTCGAATTTAAAATTAAAATTCTGCGTGCATTCGTGCTAATATTACACGAAAAAAAAAAAATCCTATTCGACATTGTACGAGTATACCAATAGTCATTATTATATTTTGCGACGGAGAATATTAATATATGCACTAGAACCGAGGCTGTTGTTGAATGAAAAAGAAAATACAAATTCCCTTGTCGGGTACGCGCCGGTTTACGCGTATTACGCGCATGTTTTATGTAAATCTACACGATACGATACGTTTATTATTGTCACGGGGAAAGGTACGAATCAATTTTCGCGACAAAGAATAAGCCGAATCAGCTGTATTGATGAGAGCGTATCCGCGCGGACTGCAGAACGAGCTGATAAACGCGTGTTATCATATTATGCGCGAGCGACCAAGACAGCGGCAGAGGACTGAAAGCGATTTTTTTTTTATTTTCTAGGACACATAACACTTGACACGCACGCACACGATATCGGAGCAATGTCTTTTTTTTTATACTCGCCGAATAATTTTCAAACGATACCGGTTTCGATGAGAAAACCAATTCGGGCAAGTACGAAAACGCGACCGTAATACGTTTAAAAGTTTACACGGTGACTTTTAATCGTTCGAAAATATGATTTCCCCGGCTCGTTTCACACGGTCTTTGGTTCCCGTCGTCGTCGATTACGCGGTCTATTATTTATACACTATAATATTATAATCTGATGAACGCTATAAAAGAAAAAAAACCGCCTAGTCACATACAAAATCGAATTATTATATAGGTAAATCGTATGTTTTAATAGATTTAACAGCGCGTGGTTATATTTTCGAATATCGGATATAAATGACCGGAGAAAGCGTTTAATATTTGCGAAATTAACATTATTTTCGGAACGAAAAGAAGAATTCACGAAATGAAAATTGTTTTTTTTTCCGAAAGAAACGTTCCCCCCCCCTTCCAGTGGTTCTCGACCTTTTTTGTGTGACGACACCCTAAATTAGATCCGTAAAAATGGCGACACACTTCAATGGATATTTGAAAAATTAACAAATACATACCTAAGTAAAGTATTACATTTATATGTTACCATTTTTATTAAAAAATAAATAAATCAAAAAAATTATAAATTTACATAATTAAAATTCAAAAAGTTTAAGGTAGGTATGGAAATTAAAAAAATTATTAGTTTATAAAAGTAAACCGGTGTGTAAAGTATAAACAACTATGAATAAAAAAATTTTTTTGGCGACACACATCACGGTAACACTGGACACTGCAATGGTGTGTCGCGACAAACCGGTTGCGAGAACCAATTAATGGTCTAATGAGATAAAATATTTTTTTACGGTGCGTATAAAGAGAGTATAAAGCAGTGGCGGTAGCGGCGGCGGCGGTCTAAACGCGTAAATTGAACGCTTTAAATTTCAAGAGATCCGAAAAGGGAGTCTGTATAAGTATATAAGGAACAACAACAATATGACTCCCCGACGACAACCGCGGCAATCGGCGTACTACTGTACGTTTCCAAGAGAGACGGGCAAAAGTTCGAAAATCACTATTATTCCGTTTTAAGCGTTGTTGTTTATATGAGAATCACGTTTGTATGTTTTAGAAGATAATATCCCTTACCCCCTTCCCACGGTACTCATATATAAGCGTTGAATCGAATACACCCGCAATCGTACGTACGAAAAGCTTTTCCACACACACACACACTATGCCCAATTGAAAACGTCATTGCTCTCTCACTCGGCAATCGTTCATTTGGTTTTATGGAAATTCAAGAGCGGCTTGCTGCGTTTTTGCCAAATCTCATTCGACAGTGTAGTAAGCTATAAGATTGCGACCGAATTTACGAGGGTTAAGCGCTCGTTTTATACCCGAACCCCGATATTCATTCGCGTGTCGAATACGCACTGATAATACGAAAACAACAATAAAAATAAAAAAAAAATCCCCCGTTTTCCGAGCAATTGTTAACATCGAAAGTCGCGCGATTTAAAAAAATATATAAAAAAAATCTGACCGAAACTTTCCGCTTTGTCAAAAGCATAACACATTTCGCGAAAAAAAATAATCGATTTATATAACATAATATTATAATCGCGTTCAAAACCACGCTTTCTATACCGACTCTTTCCTAAAAAAAAAAAAAAAATATTCATTGAAATTTTTTTAATATAATATAAACAGGTCATATAGCGTCAACGTTGTGAATGTCAAGTGGTTCAAGTGATTATTATAGTCAGTCGGAAAGAGATTTTAAAGTTGTATATATTATTGTTTATGAATTTGAAAGCAATTCTCGAGGATTCTGAATGACGTTTTATTCGAATCGACGAATATAATTATTATATATGTTTCGTGTAATAATACGCGTTTTGAGCTCTGATATACAAATACTGTGTCCGACAAAAATATGTCTCGAAAATTTCACCGTTTTTGCGTTGATTATTGATTGAGGGGCCGATATAAAACGATCGTATCCGTAGTTTTACTAGTTTTATTCTCGCGCCGCAGCGTATTATCCATTGTAAGGAACCGGTTCGCTTCAAAATCGAATATCAACACGAAACGACGACGGGCAGTGTTTGACTTAAGTGATACTATGCTCTATTCAGTTTAAGATTATACCGGGTGGAGAACGAAAATCGGTTCGTTTTCGCGCGGGCGAGGTTCCATCGGTATTCAGATTGTCGGAAACCGTCGTGCGCCGGCTTCCGTCGACAGCAACAGCCAATGACAGAGCAGCTATACACTAGCATCGATCCGGTGTTCGTTCGGCGTGATCGTTCCGGTACATAATCTTAGACTGAATGGAGTATAGACAGGAGCAGGCGTGGGGTAAGCAAATATTTAAATTCAATTCACGGAGGTTACGATCGTCTCGTCACCCCCCAAATCCGCTACTGGTAAATTATAAACACTATTTGGCCCAAATTTATAGGCTAGTTACAGCACAGAATAGATGAAATCAAAGGGATGATACCTACTCTCAATGTAAAAAAAAAAATACGTTACAATTTTGTTTTTTTAATACTGAAACTGGTTTATTCGTTAATGAAAATTTAAATTATACAACAACGTGTTAATTTATAAATTTTACAATTTTACAATTTATATTATCGCACCGTTTCAAAGCTCCATGCACAAGTTCAGACGGCCTCAATGTTTTCAATTACTCCGTAGAGATTTACATTGTACGCTAGTTCTCGTTCTATGAACATATAGTCAAAAGGTTATACAAACGTTCTTGCGACACGACACTTTTTATTTTGGTTTCCACTACGCACGATTTCGAAAATGACCTTTTACGTTGACATACAGTCACAGGAATGACCACGAATGATTTTAAGGCTTTAAATACATTGTTACAAAATAATAACATATCTGCAAGTGCCAGGCGTAGTTAACCGACTTATACACTTTTCACAATTCGCTTTGTCACTTTCTGATGAACCCGTTGATTTGTTTAAGAAGGCGAATTTCGATTTCCGAGTTGGCAGCATCCATAAATGAAATACACACGAAAGAAGAAAAATATTATCGGTTTCTAATTTCAATAAACTAGCCATAGTTTTTAACATCCTAAATTTTTATCGATTAAATCATGAATTTAATCCGGCTAATAACCGATCCGATTTTTGACAATACGCGTTCGTTCTCGTTTCACTTTTTTTTACTAGGCAAAAAAAGCGTTGATTGGTCGTCATATTTATATTCTAGACTTTTCTTTTTTAACGCCGTAGGAATACCGTTTCTGTCGCACAGTTTTTGGTTTTCGTAAATGTTTCCGAAAGTCATTTCCATCGTTTCTCTCCACTGATTCCAGTAAATGTTCTTAAACAATTGTATTCTTAAACAATATTTTCATAAACGCTCGATAAGAACGCGCGCGTGTATCGTAAAAATAACGTTGATAATCAACTGAATAAAACAAAATTATGTAACATTGACGCGAATAACCGTTATCGGCACAGACACGCGTTTACCGCGGTGATCTGGCCGTACCAATTATCGCAGAACAGATCGGATCGATAAAAAAAAAAAAATGATAAAGCGTCTATTCAACTAGGTGTTTAAACCACTATTGCAGCGCAGAAAGTAATATACATATTTATATCGGGAGAGCAAGAAGCACGCATACTTCGTCTCCCCTCATCCCGTAGCACCGCGTAGTATGGTGGTTACAATAAAAACGTATATTTTTTTTCTAGACAAGTCAACTTCTGTATGGTATAAAAATCGTTTTCGGACCCGTCGAGTGCGTCGTCCCGCGAATTCGCGTTTCGGCGAAGAGACGACGATTCGGTCGTGATAACGACGCGATTTAAAACGAATTGTGCGCAAATTGAAACCGAGGGCCAGTGTGTAAGTATGTGCAGTGACGGTCCTCCGGGGCCTGCTATAATATTGTTTTGTACAAGAGGAGAAAGGAGGACTCGGTGATGTGTAATCGAGATTTCGGAGAGAATTACCATTGCGACGACGATATAGAGGAATATTATGTTTCGGTCGCGGTCGGAGAGGAAAACGCTCGTATATCTGTGCAAAAGTCCAATTTAAAAAAAGAAACGACGAGTGAGGGGAGACGTCCGTTTGGCGATTTATATATATTTTTTTTATTATTATTTATGCGCAGTTAAATATCGTGGACTGATGACAGTGACGGCGAAAATAATATTTCCACTCTCCCACATCCGTATATCGTCATTTTCGCTCGACGCGCGCGTATTGTAAATATATATATATAGTTTTTTTTTCAAATGAAAAACCAACAATTTATGCACTGCTCGCGCGTATTGTTAAGTAAATTCGAACTCCGTAATAATATACAACAATAACAAAAAAAAAAAAACCTAATACTTTCACAATAAAGTATTATATAATATAAATACACACACCGTCAATGGACTTTATACCGTTATAATTGGAAAAAATAAATAAATAGTAATAACCAAAAATGCGATATTCTCGTAAAATCGTAAAATATATATTTGTAAGAAAAAAATCAATTTCGAATGAGATAAATTTAATTTCGACCGAGAATATCGCTGTTATATCTTATATAATTTTTTTTTTTTTTATAAAATCAACGGTGCACAAGAATACTACGGGATTTTGTATCGATTGAATATCTGTGCGGACTGAGCGCGTTCAATATTTTTGTACGTATTATTCTATTAGAAAGTTATAAATAGGAAACAAATTTGAATTTAAAATCCTGCATAAACGCACGAACACTATTAATACGCGATATTTAAAAAAAAAAAAAAACACAATATTTCTTTTGGTCGTACCAAAAGTTTAAATTCGAAAATATACCGTTTGCGGTCTTATAATTATTTCATCGTTTTTTTTTTCTCTTAGAATTTGTCGAGATATCTGTACTACCAAAATATGTATACATCGAAATATGACCACAAAACGTGGCCGGCTGCTATACTCGATGACGATTTAACGATAAATTTAACATTAGTAACCGTTTATAATATACATACCGTTACACGTTATATTATATATTATAATTATAAAATATTATATATTACGCATTTCATAGGCTTTTAATTAAATTTTTATTTCGGTTCGTACATTAAAAAAAAAAAAAAATTGTGTTCGTATAAATCGAACGTCTTTTTTTTTATGTTTTACATAATCATTACATATCTACATGTCTATATAGTATATAACACTCGTAGTAACTGTCTTACCTCGCCGATTAAGTGGTTTTCCTCAGTGATGAGTATTTCCTTTTTTTTTAGATGTATTCTTACATTGTACTTGATATTATTTTGACAAAATAAAAATTATAATATACAATTTTTATTTATTTTTCTAAATGCTTACAATACGTACGCTTATAATAGGTATTTGAAATCGATATAAATCATCATTACCGCGTAATAGGCCGAACCGTGAAGACTCGTGTTGAGAAAAACGACGACAATCGATTTTATGCCTTTTGGATTTCGTGTTTTCCACTAACGCCGACGATTACGAATACAGCGATTTTAATGAACAACGCTTGACTCAAATGTTTAATAAAAAGCGATTTTGATACTATAACTGATAGGTTTCAGAAAAAAATATTTTGAAAATATTCCAATTACAATGTAACGCAGCGGCAAGGGCTACTAAAAATTATGAAAAAAATATTCGAATAAACACGCGTGCGTATAGGTCAATATAAAATATTTGTACTTGAAATTTTCGAAAATTTAAAACAATTTTACTAAAATTCAACGGACGAAAATGTAAAACGTTTGTCGTCCGTTTCATCGTAAATGTCACGGAGAATTCGAGAAGTTTTCAGAATTAAAATCAAAGTAGTGTATAGTAATAAATGACCTGTTGGAATAAGGACGAGTAGTTTTTAAATAAAAAAAATGGATGTGCTTAAAAGATGTGGATAACTGTAAAATCCGAATCCGTAAACATAAATACTTCATAAAACGTATGTAAATATTACTTTATTGTGTATTTTCATTACAAACAATTATAATTTAATAATATATTATATATGTATATATTAATTATGGGGGGATTTTTTTTTTTTTTTAGTATTAAACATCAATATTATCTAAAGACATATATTATAATATTATTATGATACAATTAGTATATTATAAATGACGTAATTATTATATTTATAAATAATAATAATTATTATATTACCGTTTAATATATATATATATATTCACAACAACTTTTTTAAACTTAATAATACACGGCGTATTGTATTGTTCTTAGCGTGATGTAGAATAGGAAGATGGACGAGGGTCTGGAGACTGCGAGGATAATTATTTCGTTATATTACGTATAGGAACACTTATATAATTACATTTATTATTTAAAATGCGCAGTTATGACGGCGAGAGGTGTAGGGAACACGGTAGAATAATACATATATATATATATAGAGCAAGCAAAGGTAAAATATAATTTATTTTGCGCCAAATAGCCAACGTACGTGGGAGATTTTTCTTAAATTATTTATGATTTCGACGGGAATCTGGATAAAACCGCGGACCGAGAAGGAGCGAACCCGCGTGGAACGTTCAAGCGCTCAGATTAATATTATTTTTGCGTTAAAATACACTAAAAACGTGTAAATGTTTTTAAAATGTTTTATAATATTTATTATTGGCCCGTGTTAATTCCGATCGCGTTTTGTTTTTTCCTGAGCATTGCTTTTTTGCTTTGGGTGAAGTGCTCTGTTTCGAGCTAGTAGCTCCTGACAGAGAGACGAACAGACGGGGGCGAATTGCTTGCGCATCGATGTTGGCATTTGAGTTGCTGGAGTGTCGGGTTAACGAAGAAGTTAAAAATAATCCGGGGAAAACATATGGTTTTCTACGGAGGGCCTACGGCCGAGTGATGGTGATTAGAAGTCAATAGGACGGTCGATGAAGTGTTGGTTTTGTCGAGGATAACGTTGCTGATAACGGAGATATGATTGTGAGAGGAGTGCACTATTCGAGATTTCAAGGTATTAGATAGTCGTTGAATGTGGTCCTTGATAGGGATGAAGTTCCTGAGCATTGTTTATTTACCGGGTTTTTATTTCGTATAATTATTGTTCGGGCGCTATTATTGCACGTGCGTTTACCGATTGGCTAGCGATGGTATTTAAACGCACACAGGACGATGGGAAATATTTATATACAAGGCGTGATAAAAATTGTCTAGTCTAGTATTTATATGTCGGGAAAACGTGATTTTTTTTCTCCTCTCCGATGCTCGGAATCCGAACGATTCATTCGGGTTTTCGGGTTTCGGTTGTTTGAACACCATCACCGTACCGAATCATGTCAGCGGATACTCGGGCGTTCGCGTATAAACAGCTATTATTTCGGGTCGATATTGGTCAATGCTGCACGGGTTTTGAGTACCATTTAATTTATTACAATTCATTCAAGTTTACATATTATATTCGTTCGAATTTTTATCGTCCGGTTTTTTTTTTTTTTTTAATAAACTCACGGTAAATTATTATTATTAATGCACGATTCGCTAATTTACTCTATTAATATAAATAAATAAAACAACGGTATTTCGTCGCGGAAGTCTGAAGTATCACTATAATTCTTTCTTGTGTATGATATTGAAATATGTGCACAACATATTTTCGTATAATTTGAATACGTTTCGTTGCGTTATAGTTGTCACGTCGTCGTTCGATTCGATATACATAACAAGTGAAATAAGAGAGAAGAATCGATTGATTCTATATATACGCCAATAACGCGGACTAATGCGTACGAAATAACACATATTAGCACGCACTGTTTTTTTTTTCCGATTAATATTCAGCTTTTTTTTTTAAACATATACGCATACGGTCGTGCAATTTTCCATTTTATCACTTTATCGGTATAGGTAATAAAACATTTAATATTTTTTTTATTGGGAAACGTTAATTGTTATATGCGGAACGTTTGCGCGTAATCTTCAACTGCTGAACGCAAGTTTTCACGTTTGAAAAGATCAAAAACATTTATTTGAGAAACTCTATATAAAATATGAAGGACGTATACAAATTATTCACTACATAGGCGGCATTTGGGGATGATTCCAAGGGGGGGGACAAACAATTAATTGACTTTCATAACCCAATTGTTCCAAAATTAAATTTCAACCTCGATTTAATTTTTTTTTTTTGGAGTGCGTTTTTACCAATTTTGACTTCAGTAAAAAAGTTTTTTTGATTTAATTTACTAAAACAAAGTATAATAATTTTAAAATATTAGGAGATATTTCAAACTAATAACTATATTGTATTTTGGGGTATGAATATTTGAATATTTTACATATTTTGAAATTGAATTAGTTGATACAATTCTGATGTAGATAAAAACTTTTGTTGACCACTGTGACCGTGGTGACCACCACCGCGTTTATTTATCTGTTGGTACTTACTATACTTAACTGATATCCTCTAATCAGTGACTGGCGTTGTAGATAGTGCTAGTAAAGTAATTACTAACCACGTTTTCTAGATGAATTAATTTTGATAACAATTATTATCATTTTATCAATATTCGATTATTCTGCAATAAACATGTGTATAATTCTAATATTTTTCTTAATCAGCTTCAAATTGAATTTGGAATTCCAAAAACTATTTTCTTGTTTTACATTGGAAATTAAAATCACAGAGGGAATATTATTAATTATTTTTAATTAAATTCAACTTTTCGGCGTTCATTAATAAAAGATGGAAATAACATGTTTTTTCGTTAACTTTTTTTTGAGGGGGGCAAATGTATACTTTTGCCCCCCAAAATTTGAGGGCAACTGCCCCTCATGATCCCCCAAGTGCCACCTATGATTCACCGTTTACTCATTATTTTATTTTATTTTTTTTGTATTTAATAATTGATTTTTAAATTTTAAACATTGTTTTAATTTCAGAGTGAGTCGAACGAGCTCGGCGCATCCGTCCGTGATACGACGTTACGGGCCGAATGTCGAGGAAAAACAATAATCGACGGAATCGCTGCCGGAAAACCTACATATAGCGAGTCTGTTTTGTTGTAAACGATATTATATACGCATAGAAACTTATTGTAAACGTATACGAAAAATTAAAGGTTATGTGTACGTGTAATTATAAAAAAAACCGATATAGTAACTATTTCGAGCGCAATATTTTTTTTTAATCATCTCATTTTTTTTTTTTTTTAATGGGATTGAAAGCGGGTACTTTCTTTCTTTGTCTTTTACACACATGAAACATAGCAAAATAGACTTTTCGTACTTCCAACGTACCGATCGATCAATTGGTGCGACAAGAAATTTAAAAACAGATTTGAATTCCTCGTGAATTTTACTACAAAACGACTTTCCCACTTTTTTCATTAACCCTTAAAAAAATTAACCGAAAAAATAAAAAAAAAAAATTGTTAATAATTCATTTTTGAAGGTATTAAAAAAAAAAAAGAAATAAAACAAGTGGGAAAGTCGTTTTGTAGTAAAATTCAAGAGGAATTCAAATCCGTTTTCCAAATTTCTTATCGCACCAATAGATCGATCGGTACGTTGGAAGTACGAAACGTCTATTTTGCTATGTTTCATGTGTGTAAAAGACAAAGAGAGAAAATACCCACTTCCAATCCCCTTAATGGCGGATTTCCCTCTACTCCTCTCCCGTTTCAAAACGACCGGGGAAATCGTTCGTTAATATATAATTATTATACAAAACACGCACACTAATATAATGTAATATCATATATTATTATTATTATTATTATTATCGTTAACGCGTTAACAGGACCAGTGAGCCTCTGCATTACGGGCCGGCGAGTAAATGATAACGCGATGAGTGGCTGCGAGTTATTATACTGCGTTTTCGTGTAACCGCGGGGCCGTCGTCGATTAGCACCGCCAGACGGTCCGCCGCGCCGCGTGTCAGAGGTACTTGAAGGTGCGGTAAAACGGCGGTACGAGGCGGACGGACGAGCTGGGACTCGGCGGCTGCGGCCGCGAATCCGCGTGGTGCCTGACGTGTTTGGTCCGGTTCCGGCGCCCGTCGTCGTCGTCGTCGTCGTCGACACCGTTTCCCGGATCGCCGGCGCCCGCGACGCCGTCCGCACCTGCACCTGCACCTGCACCGCCCGACGCCGCGCGGTCAGTCTCGGTGATGGTCTCGTCGTCGTACGAGTCGGAAAAGTCGCCGTTCTCGTCGGTCACTCTCTCGTCCAAACCGCGTATCTCTGCAACGAATCGACAACGAACCGCATCATAATAATACCGTTATTATTATTATTATTATTATTATTATTATTATTATTATTATTATTATTATTATTATTATTATTATTATTATTATTATTATTATTATTATTAATTATTATTACTAGCTATGATGCCCAGCTTCGCTCGGGAATTGATATGAGATTACGTGGTAGTTGAAATAAAAAAAATTTAATATGACGTAGAAAGCAAAAAAAAATTTATTGAAAACATTTTCTCATTATTTACACTATACTTGTTTATAAACAACATTTTTCATTTTATTCTCCGGTGTATATATATATATATATATGTATATAAATTTTTCGAATTTCCTACTCTTGAGCAAGCTATACATATAGCTGACCGTGAGAGAAGCAGAATTCTTTGAGGCTGATGCCACAATATTTTAAAGTTTGCCCTTGCGCTTTGTTGATTGTAAAACTAAAGGCTAATTCAACTGGAAACTGCAATCTTTTAAATTGAAATGGTAATTCAGAAGAGATCAGTGGTATTCTAGGTATAAAATATACTGTGTTATTTATTTAATTAATGGTATTATTATTGTTGTTGTTGTTGTTGTTGTTGTTATTGGTGAAAACGAAATCGAATCGATATATGGCGGAATTGTAAATCCGATACACGGCACGATATTCTAAAGGGATTGAAAGCGGACATTTTCTCTCTTCGTCTTACGCACGTGAAACATAGCAAAATAGACGTTTCGTACTTCCAACGTACCGATCGATCTATTGGTGCGATAAGAAATTTGAAAACGGATTTGAATTCCTCGTGAATTTGACTACAAAACGACTTTTCCACTTGTTTTATTTCTTTTTTTTTTAATACCTTCAAAAATGAATTATTAACAATTTTTTTTTTTTTAAATTTGTTCGGTTAATTTTTTAAGGGTTTATGAAAAAAAACAAATGAAAAAGTGGGAAAGTCGTTTTGTAGTAAAATTCACGAGGAATTCAAATCCGTTTTCCAAATTTCTTATCGCACCAATAGATCGATCGGTACGTTGGAAGTACGAAACGTCTATTTCGCGTATTGAAAACGACCACTTTTACGGAAAAAAAATTATTAAAATCTATATAATCCTGTGAATAACTGAAAATTACAGTTAAACATTCGGTATAAATCGGAACAGAGACTTTAGGTCCTTTTTTTTTTATTTTACCGGAACGCCGGAGAAATACGACAATGAAGTTTTTGACGAAATCGCGTTTTTTTTTTTACAAAATATGTTTTCTGTTGTTTAAAAATTATCGAAAAATTGGCTCCGACATAACGTATATACGAAGCACTGCTTTTACTAGTCCGAACAGTCGTACACAGAGAATAATAGTGAATTATCATCGTAAAACCAACGGCTTCCACGCGTTTCTAAAATACTGTACAGATTAGTATAGTATTGGACAATAAACGTGCTAATAACGCATTATTGTAAATCCGGAGAATTTTTCTCACTGATATTACACAGTATTAGCTCGTATTAATTATATATGTACCTATATACGCGTACAGTATACGAGATTAACGGCGTTGTACATAAATCAGTTGCCCCCCACCCAAAGGGCAGTTCGCGACGCTGTGCAAACCGAGGTCGACGACGAAATTTAAATCAATCTTATTTATAATACGCGTTCCGTAATATTAATATTAATAAAATTTAATCGTTGTAAAACTTTTAATAACGCGCCGAGCTAAAACACGGGACGCAACAATAATGTATATTATATTTGTGTTTGAATGACACGAAAATTTCCGATGTTGTCATTGTGAATTAAATAATAACACTATGAATATTAAATGACCCTAAAGGGTTTTGGTGGCCAAAAAAAAAAAAAAAAATCGCCGTTTTATGCAGAGAAAAACGAATTGTTCGTTATCTCGTTTAGAGGAGCCGAGGTTTTGACGACAATAAACGGTAATGTCCCGTTATTATTATTACACAGCAGTCATCTCCCTACCGACCGACGACGACGGAGATCCTCCTTTGTTTGCACGTGTGTCGTTGGCCATTCGAGAAATTACAGTCTTATCGCGGCAAAAATCCTAAACCTCTTTGCAAAAAAAAAATTACCCCTTTTCAAATTATTCGTTTCGTTTCCGCCCCGCGCAAACGGTGTGCCGTTTTCTATACCCTTTGCACTGCAGACACCAACACGACCCCGTTTATTATTTTAAAATTTTCAAACGCGCTTTGTGTACGGCACGATATTTATAAATATTTGGATTTTTATTAGAATTCATTAGATTTTTATCCGGTATTTGATTATTGATATTTAAAAAAAAAACATAATATTTCATTTATTTTTACAAGTCGTAACGTCTCGAGTTACAAAGGACGTCTGTTTCGTCGCACTACACATCTGTTCGTCCGGCACAATGAGAACGTTTTTAATAGCCCTGACATCGGAATTTTTAATGTTTGACCGCTATCTCTCGTCGTAACGTCAATTCTGCGTCAGTTATTCGTAAACCGTCTCTACCGAACAGCGAACTTTATTTAATTTTCTATGGTGTACCGATTCGATAAACATTATTTTCAACACCTAGAAGACTTCCAATTACATTTTGCGCGTGTCTAATGCCCCACGGTCCTGTTTTTGGAATGCGTTCACTAAAACGTAGATTACTGTCTCACTTCAATCGGAACACTTTTTTCTCTCTCACTAACTTCAGCTAAAAATAGCTTTTCGATAGGGTCCAATGATGGGATCTAAGCAAAGAGGCTTAAAGTAGAAAATGACACGCCGTTTGAGGAAAGAAACGAATAATTTAAAACGGACTACCATGTGTTTGCAAAGGTAGCCTAGGAATTTCGCGAAGAGGCTACTTTCTCGAATGGCCCGCGACTTATACCTATACATTTCTGTGCTGCTATATCAGACACCGTCAACGGTTATCGGTCCCGAAGCTGTCTATAATGTTCGTCAAACATTTCCAAATATGACTCACCGTACAGCCTGATGTTGCTTTCAACCTCGCCGAGCGAATTTTTCGCGATACACCTGTACGACCCCAAGTCGTGTTTCTCCACCGATTTGATGGTCAACACCATTTGATCCTCGAATATTGACTTGGGCGTGCTAATCGTCTGATATTTGTCGCTCGTTATTACCATATCTCCTAAAAAAAAAAAAAATTGAAATAAATACCAACACGTAAATCGCGTTAATTTTCAGACATCTCCGAGCAATATACGTATTAAGCGATATTATTCATGAGCCGAATTAATGACTTTGTCCAATCATTAATCACTAGTTATAAAATAATGTTTTCGAAATTCAACGCCTTCGTTCGTTATACGAAATATTGCATGTTCATTTCTCATAATATAAAACAATGGAAAAAGCGAATAAAATTTAAGAGAGAGAGAGAGAGAGACGAACACGACATAGTATATTAATAATTGTTTTTCGTTTTAAGATCGCGTATACGCAAATTAATGTTGACAGTCAACAACTGTTGTATGACCATGCGATACTCGTTGTTTTAAAAATAATTAACTCGATACGGTAAACGGATTGTTTAAATTATTTCAGTTTATAAATACATCGGATACATAATCGATTTTTTTTTCTCAAATATAAGAAATTATCAAATAGCAAATTGTAAATTGTTTTAAATAATATAGAGAGAAAAAAACGTTTAATACGACGCTATGGCCAATAGATTAAAAGCGAGACGAATATTAGGCGTGGCAAAGTACTTTTTGGCAATTGAAAATTTTAGAAAAGATCGGGGGCGCGCTGAATTAAAGTATTATTCATATTATACGCGTGCGCAGGCTTCAATGCCGGATTATGCAATCGAAGATATTGGGTCCTAAACATATTTCGGTGCCTCTCTTACACCATAATAAAAAAAACAAACTTTTTTATTATTAATTCTTTTCTTATAAAGTTTTAACGTGTCGGTTAGAAAAAAAAATTAAAATTTATTGTCATATACATACGAACAAAAATACCCAATTGAAATTCACAGATTTAAACATAAAAGCATCGGATCAATGTTATTAGGCCGATCTTGTGAAATAAGTAATATACTAATATACAACTACCAATATGGTAGACACAATATAGTTTATGAAAATACCAAAATTTCTTTTTACTTTATAAACCGTCCGAGATCTTGTGTAATGTGGCGTAACCAGTTACAATAATTTATTGTAACTGTTTTTATACGCGTTATTATACCGATTGCAGTCTCGTAATTATGACTTATCGTACGGAGTACAATGCAGACACTGCGTGATAATAAATATTTTAAGAAATTAAGCTTAATTTCGTTGTTATCCTTGGTAGCTGGGAGAACAATATATGATTCCTTCGCCTCTGTACGAACTTTGTTTGTGGTGCGTCTAAGACCTCTCCGCTTGCTGCAGTGTAGTGCTCTCGTCGGAGCAGCTATTTCAAACGTATTGTGTTAACACACGAGATGATCACGGCGAGAGCGTATGAGCTCGATTGTTTATTCGCGCGGTTAAGTATAACGCGTATCGAAGCAGAAGCGAATTCCCAGCGCCGAACCGAGAAAATCACGTGGCGTATTTAAAAAACACATCGTTATAAAACAGCCCGGTTTTCCTTCACCTCTCTCTCTCTCTCTGTGTGTCTCTCAGAAAACGTCAAAAACCGAACGAGAAACACACACGTCCTCGGGGAATTATTATTGAAGTGTGCCCCAATCCTCCGTCGTACAAAGGAATAACATCATCTTCGGTATAGCACCGGGATTTCATCGTTCTCCGCTGCTGTCGAATCACTCTCGCTCTTGTGTTCAGCACACAATACGTCGGATCATACCGCGGCGTTCGTGTAGAGAGTCTGCGGGAAGCTCTAGGATTTCGTTTGGCACGACCCGCAATGTGACAATTTACATTCTTCAGCAATTTTGAGCACACGGCCGTGTTCTTTTTTAAACCGCCACAATGCTCCTCCGGAAGACAGGAAATCGTCACGAGTCCCTTTTGTTTTCATCAACGTTATTATTATTCCCGGGCTACAAAAACAGACACATCCGAGACGCGCGCGTACGTATTATTACGCGTCGTCACTACTTTGCTGTGACACTCGATACCGGGTAATTTATGAACCTCCGGTCATTATTAAAGACGTCCCTCGGAGGGATCGTCCTACCGGAGTTGGTTTGTATTTCGACTTGTAATTTGCTAACGCCGTGTGCACGCTCGCCGTCTGCTGCGGCGAACGCAGAGAGTACGAGTGATTACATGTTATGAAAAGGTGCAAAGAAATAGAAAAAAAAATGTCGCTTTAAAAAAAAGTAAACAAACACGTTTAATTGGAGTTCACGGTTTATTGAGGAATCGGTTTTCGACCGTTGAATCCGTACGCACGTCGTGGACCTAAGCACGTTTCACTGCTATTTTATTACCGTTTTGAAAATATTTTTTTAAAAAAATCCGTTAAAACTCTTACCGACATTAATCGGGTATTTTTTTCTTCTATCCGGTAAACGATTTTTCGGATAATTTCGACATTTAATAAAACAATCAAATATCCGCAAGATTACTCTTCAAAAATAGCCGAAAAAATAATTTAGTTTAACGTTAAAATGTTTTCGCGACGTTATTTCAAAACATATATTTTCTATAAACGACGAAAATACCGCCCGAATATGCGATATATATGTAAAAAAAAAAGTGTTTATCTATATATGTGTATTTGGAATAAAACGGTTTATTTTTTCGTTTATATTAATCACCGCAAATTTTTACTGATGAAATGAAAAAAAACAAATTACTACCGGTTCATTTCGGTGTTAGGAAAATGTAGAGTTGTCATTCTTAGAGTATTATCATAAAAAATATTTTTTTAAACACTAAAACATTTATAAAATACTTAAAAGTCAATAAAACGAAACCAATTCGACTATTTCCGAATTCTCGGTGTTATCAATGTAGATATTTTATAGAACCTGTTATAGCCACAGTGTGTTTGCTCGATATAGAATGTTTTCGATGTGTAGTAATAACGATTAGAAAAAAAAGAATTAATTGTTTTTAAAAAATCAAAAATTATAATGGCGACTTTTTGTTAATTATTTCCTTCTCCCTATAAATCTAACTTCTCAAAAAACAAAATCTATTGAGTTCATGAGAAAAAAATATATGGGTAAGTATGTAACAATTTTGATTTCCTTAATTTAACAAAATATACAATTAGGCACATTGGGTATTCACATATAAATTTTTATTCAATTTTTTTTTTAACGAATCTGCTTTGCTGCTTTGCATTGGAGGGATGGCTATGCCTTTTCCTATTCCAGGCTTGCGCCTCTACTAGGGGATGGAAGTGGGGGACTGTTAGTTATTTGGTCGGTCTGCCCAAGTTAATGGGTACGGTTTTGGTAAGTGTTTTGTTGTCGGTAGGGTGTGCGTTTTTCCAAGAAGGCGGATGTGTTTGTGGTCGGAAAAGGAGTTTTTGTAGAACATCGTTTTGGATTGAGTTTGAATTGATTCCTGGATTGATTTGAAGTTTGTAGATTTATGAAGGATCGAATTTTTGACGATAGTGGGTAACCCCGTTATCGTACGGATGCCGATGTTCTGGACGGATTCGATGCGTTTCCAATGTGAGCGACCAGTGAAGGGCGCCCAAGAGGATCCGGCATAAGTAAGGATGGGGGATACGTAAATTTTAACGAATCATTGAGCCTGATGATAAATATGTGTAGAATATTTTCAAACAAGTTTTTTCATCGAGTTAAGAAAAAAAAATTAGACGACGATAGTAATATTAATAAAAATAAAAAAAAAATACATAAATATAATCAAGACTCGGCAGAATAACTTAAGTTTTTAACTCGTTAAATTAATATAAATAAAATACGAGTTACATAAATTAAAAAAATATTACTTTTAATATTAAAAGTTAAACTTTAGCATTATAAAAGCTTCCGAACCGCGAGTTTCGGCATAAGTAGACACACACACACACACACTGAGATTTTTACAGTTTTTTTATTATTCTGTATTCGAAAAACGATTCTGAGCGACGTTAATAAGTTATGACTTAATATCATATTAATGATACTGTTAGAATATAACCGTATTACTAAGTTCGTAGAAAGTATAAAATTATGTGCTGTTAAAACACATAATGTTTTGTATTTTACAGGTTATTTTGTAATTTCGGCGCTCTTTTTTTTTCATTGCGCTTATAGAGCATAGTGGAAAAATCGAAAAACACATCAAATAAAGTACCGATGATTAGATACTATTTACTATAATACCGGGACGTATAGGTAGTAATAGACACGTGTCAAGATCATCTCCGCAAACACTCTTTCCACATTTAAAACGTTTTCACAGAAACAGAGATAGAGAGAGAGAGAGAGAAAACCGCATTATTGTGAAACCGATACGTTCTACGCGTCGCTCGGGATGTAAAACGTAACTTAATTTTTTTTTTTGAAATTAATATAGAAAAACGCGAAAATCTCTCCCAAAACTTTGAAATGGTTTTCATTAATGTTACGATATCATTATTGGAACACTATAATATTATAAAATCGATAATATAACAAGCTACGTCGTTGATAATTTGAATCAATCTCGATACTCTTGTGAACATAATTGTTTCGAAGTTAAAAAAAAAAGTCCAGTCTCGAATACGGTATTCAACGCGCGGTCGAGATTTCGCGTTGATTGTAAGTCCGAATATTAAATTAACCGTTTAGTTTAGGTGTACGAGTGTACTGTAAAAGCGCAAAAAAAAAAGTGACCAAAGAAATACTGTAGCGCGGGCCGAATTTTCAAAAATCCTATTTTATAACTCTTTTACATGATTACACGCGTTTCTCGATACGAACGTCCGTGTAAACGAGCCAATTTACCCCGTTTATAAGGCACAATATGAAACGTGTGTATTCAGTACGTATATATTTTTACGTGTACACTCGTTCGCATTAATTGTATATTGCATTTATAGGTCAAATTAAAAACGCTTCGGTCCGCGGAGCTGTACCAGCTCGGTGAGTGTGCGTGAGGCGTCTATTATCAAAACCGCCTGTAAACAATTTTTGAAATTTTTCATAAACAACAAAAAACTATAGTAAAGCACTAAGACCTTATGGCTCACCCAAGTTAACTGTTATAAAATTGTAGAATAAAATCTTAGTGCTTTATTCGTTTTACGTTGTTTGTGAAAAATTTCAAAAGCTGGTTTTGAAAATAGACGTCTCATGTGTCCGGAGCGCTACGGTTTATTCGCCGAGAACACGTTCACGGTTATTGATTTAATATTATTATACAATAAAACGTGGCCCGAAGCGATTGTCGCGTGTGAAAAATCGAGTACATTTTTTTAATTGGAATAAAATTAATTGTGTTTACAAATGGATAAAAATAAAATAAAATATACGTTTAAATTTATATATTTTATAAGTATTTTTTTTTCTTTTAAATTACGAGCCGAAAGAAAGTTTTGTTCCAAAAAAAAATTCCAAAATTTCAAGAATAATGTCAAAACATATTACTTTTTAATAATTGTGGTGCGTGCGAGTGATACAATTCAATTGCGTGGATAATATATTTGTGCGCCGGTCTTCCGCGTACGTTATTGTTCAGTTTTACAGTATTGTCGAGTAAAATAAGAAGCGTCGACAATAATTTGTTGAATATTTTATACTTTTCTGCGGACGACGTAACAAGATTGCGTATTTGCTTTGAAGTCATTCGTTATTATACGAATTCTGACGTAAACCGTACATATTTTATTTATTTTTATACTTAAGTAATCAAAAGCGTGCACTTTTTTTTTTTACATTTAAAATTCCAAAAGGGTTTTTAAGAAATAAAAATGTTTCGATGAAAACTTATTTCGGCAAAAGATTATTATGGTAATAATTATCTAATTATAACTGCGTATTCGTTAGCTAAATGAAGACCACGTAATATTTTGTACACGATACGGCTGATATTATTCGAAATGCACTTTATGTTCAAAAAGTGTTTACGAAAATCAGTTACGTAAAAACATATATATATAATTCCATTGGCGATTATGACATTATTATTACTTCCTCTGCAATTGTTTGAACACAGTTGCAAATCAGCCACGTCTAGCGAGTCAGGGAGCTTGGAGACTCCACGCTTGGCTGAGAAATTCTCAATTAAGCCCGAAGAATTAGCAGGTATTGGTTTTTTTTCTTATAAACACTATCTACTTTTGAAATAAAATCTCACCAAGTAATTCCAATTAATTTATAATCACTATAAATCACGTGCCTATAAAGAAAATTTTATATAAATACGGTGATCAGCTCATTGTTTTATATAGTGTTCAATGATAGATAGATACATGCAGTGTGATATTACATTTATTGTACGATGTTTATGAATATTTTTTTTTTAATCAAAAATGTAAAAATAAACGTCCTTTTTTAACTTGATTTTCAATTCGAAAAATCAAAACCGACGGTAACCTAGAAAAGAGGCTTTTGTATGAAGAGTTCGAATCGTTTTTTACAAATAAATTCGGTTCACGTCAAGTGATACGAAAATACACCGTCTTCGGCCACCTTGAGCATGTCGTTTGCATATGACGAACGTAAGACGAAATGTGTTTTATTGTAATTTAATGTTTTGTGTTATATGAATAATCACTTTCATCGAAAGTATTAATTATTATAATTATTATTTAAGATATATATATATCCCTCGTGAGAAATTAAAAAATCTCGAAAATAATAAAGTTTCCGGCATTGGAAGCTACCATTTTATAGGATGAAAACTTATATATATATATAGAATTTAACACGTATAGTGAGTATAAAAATATTAACGTGTTTGATAATTATGGACGGATGATACGAGCATATTTCTAGAAGCGTAATATAATATTATCGAAAATTTCGAATAAGTTATTTAGACTCGAGTGAAACGTATGCGAATTTCGTCGGAAATAAGATAATCCAAAACCAACGACGACGAAAGAAAGGAGAAAAAAATCGACAATGGACTCGGCGTGACACTCACTCTCACCCTCTCTTACTCTCGCTCACTCTCAAACTTGACTGAATCTGAAGCGGAAAATTATTAATAAAATATTCTTGGCTTCAATAATTAAACGGGGCCGGGCGCGAGCTTACTTAATATTCCTAGGGTGATGGTGCGAGGTCGATTAAAAACATGACCGGGGGTATTTTGGCAAAGCTATAAATGAACTAGGGAAGGAGGCCTGGTTTTTAGCCAAGAAGCTGTCATCGCCAGTCCCTTAACCACTTTCTCGGCCAAATATACATATTATAAATATATTATATTAAAACAAACTTTCACTCTTAATTGATTGCTCACCACCACCACCACTGCCACCATCACTCGGACCCAACATTTTTTTTTTCCCGAAAAATTGTTAAAAACCGATAATATACAATATAAAAAACTATTGCACCTCGGCTAATGTAAAAAAAAATATATATTTATAAATTTTAAATAATGTTCATAAATTAATAGAATAAAAAAAAAAACGAAGTTGGTAATTTCTTTTTTTTTCTTACGAATAAACTTAATACGAATAAATTTTGTATATTTATTTTCTTTTCTATATACGAACGAACGTCGTCGTCGTCACGAATTAAAACAATTCGAAAATTCCGTTTTATTAGCATACAATTCAAATAAAAAAAAATTTATTATTATTGTTTGTTTGTTTTTTTTTTTTTTTTTTTTAATGCAGTTCAAGCGTTTTCGGAAAATATAAACGAAAAGAAAATTATTTATAGCTATTATATATAATTCGTGGTCGGCAAGAAAAATATAGTACGTTTTAATTATTCTTTTAGTAAATATATATATATATATATATAATCGTATAATTATTATCGTTGTAATTTATGGTATGCCGCCGTTTATACGAAAAGAAAATAAGAATATATACGCCCATAAATTTATACGATATATGTAAAATAATTACCGAGTCTATATATTATTCGTTTTATAGCATTACAATATACGACGTGATTTGACACAATAAGAGGGTTGACGTACATTTATGTAAATGTATTTGTCATATTATATATAATATATGCATATATAGTGGAACGAATAATCGCATTTATACGCGGATTCTAAAAGACGAATAATATACGTACGTTTGCCAGTACCTATATACGAATATGAAAGGATTTCCACTCAAAAACTTATTGTTGTTGCCTAAAGATTCAAACTGTACGAAGTTTAATGTGACAAGTTAGTTATACGCGAATACGCGTACATTTGACTTTGAATCATTATTATTATTATTAACGGGTTTTGAAAATAACGGTTTTGCACGCATTTAAAATGCATATACGAGTACGTTATACGGTTCGTTTTATTTCGCGTGACTGTAAATTATTTAAACGTCATTTTAAATAATTATTGTAGACTATTCGGCGGTACTTTATCTACTTCAAATAATTTAGTAACGTTATTACGTTACAGATCAGTACACCGTTCGGAATCGATACAAATATTACAAGTATTTAAATTTTAAAGAATAAAAAAAACGTTTTCTTTAGAATTTATTCGTACAATACAGCAGACACTCAATAAATCATAAAGCTGATGGTTTGATTAAAAAGAAACAGACTCATAATAGATATCAGTTGAAGACACGGATCAAATGATTCATCTTATCCCTTAACAATTTGTATTTAAAAATACATATAAGCATTGCGTAACTTTCAGTTATGATGTCCATAAAAAAAAACCGATTCCTATTTTTGACTAAGGTTTTTTTTACAGATTGTCCATAAAAAAAAATCCAATTTGATCACTTAATGGTATTCGAACTGATTTTCGAATGTTTAAAATAACTTTTTTTTAATGTGGTTATTCGTATACTCAGTTCAAAAGAAAAATGATTGAAATCGATTAAAAACTTATCGAAATTCGAGAAACTTAAGTTTATTTTATATTTTTGATACGTTAACAAAAGCACGGAAATTTGTCGTAGTTGTTCACCGGTCATATTTTCAACATGATTAATTTTTTGAAATAATCATAAGACAGCAACTGTTGTTTTTCAAATATTCGACTGATTTTAAATTGAATTCAAAACTTCAATAATAATAGGTATTATAAATCTATTTTCACGGGTTACTATGACAATGTCCGTATTAAAAGTGAATTTTAATTGGGCAATCAGCTGTTTTTGTGTTTTCTTTTTTCCGATCAAAAATTTAACACGCTCTAACGTCTCATTCAAAACAAACAGCGTTTTTTTATTTCCTATTACTTTTTACTTATTATGCGAGTAATTTTTTTTCTGTACGAATAAATATATATGAAAACAAAAATTATTTTATAATTTTGGTCAAATACGTGATATTTGATGCGTACGACGTAGAAACAGAAAAAGAAAACGATAAACCATTAAATTTGGTGTTTTATATTTGTTAAAAATCTTAGCACGCTCCTTCATAAAATTTTTTTTTAAATCCGCGCCTGGTAAAATCACAATGACAATAATTATAGTACGTGTGTATTTAATTTTGAAAAAAAATTTTGTTTATATAGTATACAAAAATAACATATAACTATTTATTCGTCGTCGAAGAAAGTGTAACTAAATTCACGAAAGAACACTCAAAACGTGTGCGTTCGATGTTTCCAGTGGGTGTAATATATGTATTATATAAGTATTTCATTTAAACAATTAATTCGATAAAAGTTCTTTCGATTAATTTCGAGCACGATTCGTCGTTATATTATACGAATGGGACATACGGATATTGTAGACCCGGGCCGTTTTCGGAACCGTGGCCATTTTGAACCCAGATTAAGACCTCAAGGATTATGTCAAAAACCGAAGTAATCAATTCACTCGGCTTTATCAAGCCGGTTCACGAGACGCAATTTGTTTTTCGGTTTCGAATGGCATTGCACTACGCTATACGCGTGGTTATTTTAACCCATATTATTGCGCTATTTCCGAATAAAAATATATAATCGTTTAAAGTAAAAACAAGCAAACGGATACGTATTGCAGTATAATATTGAAATGACTTACCGCTTTCTCGGACCCAGTAATTTATAGACTTTGGAAAGGCTTCGACGTTGCATTCTAATTTCACTTCGGTGCTTTTCGGGGCGCCGACCAACTGGCTGGGCGAAGATATTACTGGATGAACTGTATAAAATTCAAAGTACAATAAGTGCATGGCATTATTATCAACGCGCCGTGTGTTTTTAAGTTCGAACAATAGCGTTACGTTCGAATGAATGAAAATAAAATGAATATCGCGAGACAAACGTGACAATATTACAGAATATATTATATAAATTGTAATTTTTTTTCTAGTATTAAAATCGATAAAAGAGACAATACATTATAATTACAACGAACGAATTGTAGGAATGTGAATTGATCACAGTGAGTCGGTACTCTAAAATGTTTTATATTATCCATGCGAGTTAATCCAGTGGCGGTTATACATGATGTTCAAGGGGGGGGGCGTAAAAATGGAGCCAACCCATTTTGCCAATGAAATATCCACATCGATGAGTAATAACCGAGAAGAAAGATTTATTAATGTACCGAGATAAAATGCAAATGTAGAAAAAGGAAGAACAACGTGCATGGAACGTAAACGAAATAAGTAATAACAATAAAATGGGAAAAGAAAGTACTCACCAGATAGCGTTACGACAAAACGTAAAGGGCGTGGCCGAATTCCACACACACACACACACCACCGCAGTCAGACGCGAACCATGTTGTTCGCGTACTTTAGTCACGAACTACGTTGTTCACGTCTGACCGCCGTGACTACACTGAGCGGTCCGATGGATTCGGGCCGCTATTTATATGCGCCTTTCTGCCACGCCCTCTATGTTGTATCATAGCGCTATCTGGTGACTACTTTCTTTTCTCGGTTTATTACGATCGGCTGACGCGCTATGTCGGTATATGCTAGTGTTTAGTTTGACGTTGACCGAGCGACCGATAGTACGCGCGTATGCAATCTTTATTATTTATTATTATTATTATTAATATATGTTATAATATTTCGCGTATTTCAATGAAATGAAATGAACATAAGAATTAATCTTTCCTCGTTTACTCACATTTACACGTTTACTCGTTTACACTGTCCACGACCGACCGATTTTGTCGTCAGTTGAAAAATAAACGCTCGATCACGATCGATGATCCGCGTGCATTGTCAGCGCGTACCGCACACGCTGATCGTCGGCCGAGCACTAATTCGAGCCTTATACACGATGTTCAAAGGGGGGGGGGGCGAAAATGAAGTATAACCATAATATAACTTGACCAAATTACATGACATAAGTAGGTCTGTTAGGTCAGAGATATAATAAATTTAAAAATATCAAATCCAATGAGGGGGGATCCACCTAATGCTTCCCTTATAACCACCACTGAGTTAATCGCGAAACCGCGGGGGAGTTTTTTTAACGAAACGAGAAACGTTTTTTAAAACGTCACGGCGTTAAATCGTAAGATCAAAGATATTCCAACTATAGTAGGCAGTACATAATACACGACTAGAGTAATATAATATTTACAAAGCTGGGCGAGTTGACTAATTACTCGTCGAATTAATTTAATAAAAAATAACGTGAGTTTAGCGAAAAGTTACTTATTTACACTTTTCTTTTTGACTTCAAAAGTTAGCTTTAAAAAGTAATAGTTAAAATTTAAAA
Organism: Slavum lentiscoides; assembly: GCA_032441835.1. Classification (NCBI taxonomy): domain Eukaryota; kingdom Metazoa; phylum Arthropoda; class Insecta; order Hemiptera; family Aphididae; genus Slavum; species Slavum lentiscoides. Next base: position 6,401,492 of record CM063713.1, read on the forward strand.
TATTCTAATTGGCGTAAAAATAAAAATATCGTGAGAGTTGCGATAAGACCTCGCAGCGTTTTATCAAAGACTACGTAAACAATATGCTTACTACAATATCACACCTATATCTTTGTTAATTTAACTGGATTTTAGATTTGCTTTTCTAAAAAAATAATTCAGTTAAACTTAAGGTTAAAATAAATAGAAATTCAATAATTGATCAAGTAAGAATTTAATTTTTGAAAGAAAAAAGGAACGCGTTAAGTAACTCAATAAAAATTGACTTATTTTTTTGATTTTAATTTTAAATTTTATCGCGATAATGGTCAGCTTTAAATATACTTTTATTATAGTACCATTGGCAACGATAAAATTACTCTAGAAAATAATAAATATAACGATTATTATTCCGCGGTCGTGTCCCGCGTTTTAGCCAACTCGACACGGCGTTAAGTTTTACAAATCAGACATCTGTTTTCCGTTTTCCTGACCGACAACGAGTTGAAATTTAAAAGATTTTCTCTCGGGGTAAGACGACTGAATATAACTTATCGCGCCAATATATATATAGTGGCGTGGCGAAGAATGTAGTTTGAGGCACGTGACTCAATTTAAGGGGCGGTGGGTGTTCGGTGATCAATGATTACAATTCCTTTATTTTAAAGTTATCTTTTAGTAATTAATATGTAAAACCCAATAATCAATAGATATGTACATTATACATTGTAACCATAGCCTATAAAGCACGGTTTGAGATAGTATGATTAACGTATAACTTAAAAACTAAGACCGACCGCCAAATTCTGATTTCAGCACATACATATACTTTTATTAAACTTATCATCTTATTAACCTTTATTAAAACTCTATATGGAACAGAAGACGCTAGTTTTCCAAACTTTTCAAAACTGTATTGCTCAAATCGTTTGATTATGTGTAATAGAAATAAAAAATTATAATTTATTTTTATTTTTAAGTTTAGACTTACAGGATGGTAAAATAATAAACCAAGGATCGTCTAGATCATTATTTAATAATAAAAATGGCCACTGGTAAAATATTTTACCGCTTAATTAAAAGAAAATATTGTAATTAAAAAGATGATTGTTGTGTTAAAATGTATAGTAGGTGGGTAGGTCCTTGGGCAATTTGTCGCTTGCCTCTAGAAAATTATAACATCGCCGCGCCACTGTATATATATACGGGTAAATAATGTTCGCGTGTTGGTTTTAAAAAAAAAAAAAACAGTTACAATGATGAATTATTTATTATAGTATAAATTCATTTTTGCATTTAAATACGTATATATATATAGTTCTTGTGTGTGTTCGCAGTAAAGCAATTTTAATAAAATTTTCTGGAAAACCGGTATATTTTTATCTGAACAAATATTAGTTGAATTTTGGATTTCGATTGCTAATAATAATCTATATATATATATATTTGAAAAATTCGAAAAAAACGCGCCGAGTATTATTTCTAGTCGTAAAATTTGTGCACGGGAAAAGAAAATAATAATCGCAAAACCAATAGCTTCCTCGCTCCTCTCAGAATCCAAATAAAAAAAAATTACAAAATTAACCGAGTTAATCGAGCGTGTAATAATTTAATTTAATTTTTATATTACGGAATTCCGCAGATCCCGGGCCCGGACACGTTTTGCTGTAAACGACACTGTCGGTTGTGTCGTCGGTATAAGTGGCTGAATAACGATTTCCGCGCGCGCCCGCGACCGATCCGAATTAATTATTCGCTCGCGGGGCTCTGCATGACGGCAGCGGCGATAGGTTCCGTTTCCGAGTTGGATTGCTTTTTCCTCGCCCGACAGAATATAATATTCAGAGGGGAAGCGAACTTCGCGTACACGAACATACGTGAGCCACTGAACTCAATACATGGAACTGCGCATTCTGTATAATTCTTATATATAAAATATATATGGACCCCTATAGCGGGCCGCCGTATGCATTCCGTTTCTATTTTTCTGTTTTTTGTTACCAACTTCATTATGTAAAAATAACCGATTCTGGTGCTAACACCGATACTACGAGCGAGTCGTTTTGTGTCCTGTTATCTCAAAGCAAATAATTGAACATGATAAATATCATGGAAAAATTATACATCATCGTATCCTCCATGACTTTTATATCTTATAGAATGCATATGGCGGCCTCCTATCTGGGGTCGTATTTTGATTGATACACGCGTTCCATGTATTGAGTTCAGTGACGTGAGCCACGTTTGTTGCGTTTTTCATTGACTTACACGTATAGGCACGCAGGGCTTAAACAACTCCACTCCGTCCACACGGCTCGCGCGTTAGACTCTGCGAAAATTTGTTCGACGAGGCGCCGATTTAAATCGAAATGAATCAAATAAAAATGTTTTTTTGGGGGCTCGCCGATTCGGGCATGCCCGGGGGAGAAGGCCTTGCGATTTGGGAGTTAGAAAAATCCCAATTTCCATTGTGCAACGATTTTCGTGCGGTACAGTCGATTCGGAATTATAAAAAAACAGTTTTGTTTTTTTTTCGAAATACTGATAGTGATGTATTATAACTTATACTTTCTTAAATACGGCACTATCGCAGCCTCGACGAAACGCTGAGATTTCTCTCAGAATTTTATCGACCCAAGAAGCTTCTGCGAAACTGAAAATAATCATCAAAAACTACCTATACGAGGAATACAATTTTTCAAAAAATATATATATATATCGGGGTATGGCCGTGTGTTTTATGTGAATACGTGTACGTAACGGGTAATATTTTCTTTGAGAGCGTATTATATGTACGTCATAATTATTGATAAGCAGCGGTAAGTGTTTTCATTTTGGTGGCTTAAGAAAACGTATTGATTAGCGTTTGTCTTATTGTTCGCGTAGAGATTACAAACGTAAAAAAAAAAAAAATAATAATAATAATAATGAAAACAAATATAGAATGGTCTGGATCGTTTGCACGTCTCGAGCCGACAGCAGTGGCGGCGGTTTTACGAGGAACAAATAAAAATAAAAGAAGAAAAAGTCAGGAAAATGCGCGCGAAGAGGAACGTGTGCGTGTGTATATCTTAGCGAAATATTATTTTCTCGAAATTAGTTTCGAGGGCACATGACGGCTGTATTGCGGCGAAAACGGTGTTTATTTTGAAGTTTTTGTCGATTTAACGAAACTCTCAAGTTTCCGACAAACAGCATTATAACTTTTATCTCTCGAGGTTTTTAATAGAGCTATTATGGTAAATTTAAAAAGATTCGACAAAGTTTTCCCTTGACGTTTATCCTTTTGTTGTCTACACGCGGTGTCGCGCGTATTTAATCAAAATCAGTTTTACGAATTTTTAATAACTTTAATGAGAACAGCCGTCTTGAAACGCGAAGCATTTTATATATATATATATATATATATATTAGGTATAGTATACGCGACGGGTTTCTCGAATGTAAATATGAAAATTCGCCGGGGGGATAATGCTTTTGTGTGCGCGGGTGTACGCACGCTTCCATCCATTTTACCTCGTTGATACTCGCGGTTGAAATGTTAACGTTTTGTTTTACGGCCTACGGGAACTGTGATTCCAAAGTGAAAATTGCCAAACGTCTCGTATATTAAACCAATTATAATCGTTATACGGTTTAAATAAATATTGCTGAATTTTACGCAACAAAACGAGGTTATAATGCAATTATTTCCCATTATACATTATAAGGGCGTTATAAAGCGCTGAGTTAAAACGATAAGTGTTCAGAAAAAAAAACATAGACGACGATGGAACTATATTTACGCGTCTACGAACGATTTTAATGGTTTACGTACGCGATATTGTTAATAATTCTAAAATCTATTCTCACGACAGATCAAATCCATAGGCTACGAATCCGAGTTGATAATCCTACCCTCGACCATGTGGAAAGCTCTACATACCCGAGTAGTGACGGGTAATAATCAACCGACATGGAAGGTGTATCACGGAAATAAAATCAAGGATTGCACAAGCGAAATCGACATTCGCGGACAAATGTTATTGTGTTCCAATGACATGAGCATAAGGGTGGAGAAACCACTAATGAAAGTGTACATGTGTGGATTGTGGTACCTACTATATTATACGGATGCGAAGCTTGGATGTTGAATAAATCGGAACAAAATCTGCTGAAAAGTTCCGAGATGTGGTGTTGGGGGAGAACGATGCGAGTTAGTTGAAAAGAACGAAGAACGAATGACATACCCTAAACGAATAATTGAAACCAGAAAGATACACGGTACGATAGAAGACATAAGATGCGAAATACGACTGGGACATGAAGAGGAGCTTCTCGGTAAAAATTAATAGCATCGCTAAGTCAACCACTGAATCTCATGTCCAGTTCAAGTTCGACCACTTAATATGAATCAAATTTAATTTTAAAAAATATTTCAGTGTTATTCACGAAATCGATTCGTGACATTTTAGTTAAAACTACGTTGAATTACGATGTTAATTATTAAATTTTTGAAAATGTATTCAAGTACACTCATAAAACAAATGAATAATTAATTACCGCAAGAACTTATATGAAAAAATACGAGGATTTCAAATATTTCGTAGGAAATGATTTTGTCCGATACGTTTACGTACATAGAATGAATGACCGAATGATCTGTCACTCAGACAGATTAAAAAAAAAAAAAAAAAATATTGAAATTGCTAACATATTCGTTTTGTACACGGGCAATAATTTTTGTATTCTTCTTTTTTTTTTAAGACCTCAAAACGTAACACAAATATATAAGACGGGAACAATATTTTTGTAGCTATTATCGTATTCATTAATCATACGTAATAAAATACGAATACAAATTTTCGTTTTCGAATTCAAAATAATAATAAATCTCGAAAATCATTGTCTAAACGTTTCGTTGAACCGTAATCTATATAGCAACACCCACGTCTCACTATCTTTAAAAGAATGTTTTTTTTTTACAAAATTCGAATTTATCTTTTATACGTTGCGTCGAACGAAATCCAAACCGTCTAATGACTAATCGAATTATACTATAATATCACTTGTATGGTCAATTAAGTCTGAATTGTATTCCCTTTCGGTGTTTTAGACTGATAAATTGTTAATACGACGACACTGTTGAACAACGGGTTATGTACGTATTCTACAATGGGCTGCGTGTGTGTTCACTCGACGAAGACATTTGGTGCTGTCGCGAGCAATTAAAGTAGGAAACATTCGAAATTAAATGGTCTGGAATAGTCGTGCGACCGAGTAATAAACACAATATTACAATTCACAACTCGTATATGTATAAGAAGATCCAAATTTTCATTTAGAAATATATAAAACAATAAAAAACATGTTTATAAATACACGTGGGTAAATGATTTTTTTTTTTTTTTTGTGAAATCGGTGACTGCGTATAACGCAGCGGTATTCGTGATAAAAAAAAAAAATTGTTTTTTTTTGGTAAACAGCTGCAGCAAACGCACGCGTGATATATATTATGTTAATAATAATATACAGTAAGCTCTCGTGATCATAATTTGTTCACGATGGCCACAATAAGAGTTTCGTATCGTATAAAAAAAATTTCCAATCGTTGCTCATCGTTGTTGCTATCACTTTTGGTTAAGGGAAATAAAGCAAAAAAACACATACACACACACACACAAAAGGGATCGGAACGGTATTACATCGGCGGCGTATACTTATCGTTTATCCTACTTACGAGATGAAAATCCAAAAATCCTGTTGGTCATTGTCGACAACATTTTTTATAGTTAGGGTTTACGTTTAATCTTTAAGTAGTCGTACACCGCCGTTATTCGAGAGATCCCAAAGGAACTTGTGATGATGAAAAAGAATTTTTTTTTTATAAACGCGACGCGATTTTTTTTTTTTTTTTAATAAACAAATCTTCCATTAACAACTTTTTAACGTAATGTTTTAAAAAAAAAAAAAAATCCACCTTCCCCTCTTGCCACTAAACCGCTATACTCCTTTTTAAACTTGACATTTTTTTTTTTTGCCGCGATTTCGTAGCAATAATAATAATAACAATAATAATTAGCCGGTGCCGTAAAACGATTTCCCCCGTCGGCGTTGTATAAATATTATAATATATTATTCGACAATAATATTCGCTTTTCAAATCGAAATTCAGGAAATAGCCGTAGGCGGTGGATAAACGGAATTGTAGTTTATCAAGAGGATATATATATGTATGTAATATAATATCACGCGTAAATGTTTTGACAACGCAATATGCAATATAACACGAAGTCAATAATACGCACACAGACCGATATATCGTTTCAAATCCAATCGACATTATCACAAAACTACATACATAATATGTGTGTTGATATTAACGAGCATTTTAATGGTGACATAACAATGATGACGTTGTCGTCGTTACACAGTAACTAGCGAATCCCCGAACGTGTAAATATTATTTTATACCTTCGGACACTCGTTTCGTTTGAAAAAAATTTGGACGAATTTATCGGTATTCTACGTACAAGGGTTTGCCCACGATCGACGATATTTATCCTGTTAGGATTTAGGTAAAAAAAAATCCAATTGAAAGGCATTAATACCGAATAATTATCGAAATTAAATAAAGTATACGCTACACACAACAGTAAACAATTGTACGTGTGTTACACGCATGTACACGTGTACAATAATTGTACACGTGTGTTTGCGTCTTTACAATATGTACAGTTGGTCTAGGGGGGGTTCAACAATCAATGTTATCTCGGCTGACTGTTGATTCAGTGGTAAATTGTGCTTTATAAATCATCGCCTTTTATAACGGAATTAGTAAGCTCGGAGACGACTGCGATCTCTTGCCGTAAAGAGGCAAAGGAAAAACGCACAAAAATAGGTAATTTCGAAATGAATATTCGACGTAAAAAGACTAAAAAAAAAAACTGTCTTCTTCTATCGTCTGGTCCATAACAATTTACCTATTCGCACCAGAATTTGGACGGTCTCTTTTCTTCGTCTCGTTGCAGCTTCTATTCGTCCGCGAGGCACTCGAGAACATTTGCAGAATACGGTCATCCGTCTGCATCAGTCCTCTATTCGGATATCCCTTGATTTCACAAAATTTCTTTTTGACGCGCGCTCTTATTCTCTTATTACGTATCTCCGCAGTACAAATAGGAAGTAATGCCCAATAGTTGAGAGTGTTTCCGATTTGGAAAACTCTTGAAAAGACAGTCTTTGGGCAACAGCCGTTAATAAGAAGAACACTTTCCTGTACCCGTAAACGTTTTGATCGTGTTAGGTACTTGTGCACAAAAAATAAAACGCGTCTATCCGTCGTTCCCCCCTTTTTTTTTTGTATTCTCTGTCACTGAGCTTACCTATCTTCGTATATTTTGACACGCGCCCATTGGCGGCGGATTCAGAATTCTTTTTTAGGGGAAGGGATGGTACCTAGGGTTTACGGAAAATTTTACGAAATCATCCGACCAAGACGTTACAGAAGCAACGAGATCGGCAGATCATTGAATTTAAAGGAATCCGAAGAAACGCGACGAGACGAACAACTTTCGTTATTGATTTTCAAAAGAGCGTTTATACCTGGATACAGGGATCAATAGGTACTGGAGTTATGGCCATAATTCTCCGCGGTTTCGTTACGTACAAAAAGAAAACCTCGCAGCCGAACCGCGACGGTTAATAATTATATATTAACAGCCTTGTAAAAAATACTTTTAAAAAAGTATTTAAATACTAGTACTTGTATGTATTTCTTACAGTTATAATCGTTTACGCACTCTGTCGTAAATAAACACTTGCCGAAATTATAAACTATAGTCGGGGCAACGAAAAATGAGCGCTGGCCCCAGCGACCCGTTGTTTATACTCGCCGTTTCGACCAAGATCCGTACGTTCGTTTTAAAACGTTTTTATCACGGGCGAAGCCGTGACGGGTCGGCTAGTTTGTAACAAAACAATATATTATTATAATTTTTGTTCGTTATTCTCCGCAACGGTTTTAAATTTTCAGTCACACTGTGTTTTCATAATAATTATATGGTAGTATAACACGTGGGATACCTAATTAGAAAATGTGTATAATAAAATCACAATAGTGTACAACATTTTTTTCGTAAATATCTATATGTTTAAATACAATTATTTTTTTCAAAAGGGCGGCGTCGCCTAATTGTGATTTCGTCCGGGGCGCCGGTACGAACAACCCCGGTCCCGGTCGGAGAAAATAATAATTATTCGACCGGGGTAAAGTCGACGGGACTTATTATTATTTGCGAACAGGTAATGGTACCCGTAAAGGCGCGCGGAACGCGTGTCTCTCGCGCAGCTGGGGTCTCTTCCCGATTCCGTCTCGCGTACACAAAAGCACCGCCGATACGTCGTTCGCGCCGCGGCCGCGTCCGCGTGTGTAAAATACGGTAATTCGACATGGGCGCCGTTTAATTATTAATTTATAGCGTTGTCTCTCGAGCAAGAGACTTATACAGCTCCCCTGTCTTAACTATTGCGATCCCGCCGCCACACGGCGCTCGGCGCGTCCGACCGAAAACCGACGTGAAAGCGCGCGGCGCCGTCTCTTGCGTGCGTCTCGCGCGCCATTTATCAATTCGCCAAAACCGAAAACCCTCTTTAAGACGCTCGCGCACCGCCGCCGCCTCGCCACTTGTCCGGCTGCGGTTTTGTGCCGTGTACACATTGCGCGCGCGCGCGCGCGCACAAATAAGCGTACTATACGCGTGTAAAACGAACACCTCGGCCGGGTGCGGATGAAATATCTGACGTGCGGGAGACCGCCCCGAGACCATTCATAACGGACGTGACGCGCGCGACCCGCACGCCCCTGCACGCCCGGCCGCGAAGACGTGAAATAAAACGGTGTAACCGTTATTAACAACAGCGCTCGGAAGTTATAGCATTTGCATATTTTTTTTTGGTAAGCCTTAGAACATCCTGTGTAAGATACAAATTTGTTTCGCGCGTCCTTCTTGTTACATACGAAATTTTTTTTTGCTAATTTTTGCATATTTACGGTTTTCTAAAGCTACGTATTTTGCTAATTTAAGATTATAAGTGCTATTTTATGCATATTTTTACAATTCCGCGTATAAAAGACAAATCACATTTCTTCCACTCTGCACGAATGTCTGTCTAAATTAGAAAATAATAAATATAATATAATGTAGGACAGAGCCGGCTGGAATTTGTTTTTCTCGACTGGTATTATTAATTGGTGAAATTTCCACTTTTGTCTATAAATATGTAACGACATTCGACGGTTGACTATGTACCAATGACCGAATGTATACAATGATTTTACTGAAATGTAAACGTAAAACGAAAATAAAATCAAAATTTATCATTGAATTTAAAGGAATCCGAAGAAACGCGACGAGACGAACAACTTTCGTTATTGATTTTCAAAAGAGCGTTTATACCTGGATACAGGGATCAATAGGTACTGGAGTTATGGCCATAATTCTCCGCGGTTTCGTTACGTACAAAAAGAAAACCTCGCAGCCGAACCGCGACGGTTAGTAATTATATATTAACAGCCTTGTAAAAAATACTTTTAAAAAAGTATTTAAATACTAGTATTTGTATGTATTTCTTACAGTTATAATCGTTTACGCACTCTGTCGTAAATAAACACTTGCCGAAATTATAAACTATAGTCGGGGCAACGAAAAATGAGCGCTGGCCCCAGCGACCCGTTGTTTATACTCGCCGTTTCGACCAAGATCCGTACGTTCGTTTTAAAACGTTTTTATCACGGGCGAAGCCGTGACGGGTCGGCTAGTTTGTAACAAAACAATATATTATTATAATTTTTGTTCGTTATTCTCCGCAACGGTTTTAAATTTTCAGTCACACTGTGTTTTCATAATAATTATATGGTAGTATAACACGTGGGATACCTAATTAGAAAATGTGTATAATAAAATCACAATAGTGTACAACATTTTTTTCGTAAATATCTATATGTTTAAATACAATCATTTTTTTCAAAAGGGCGGCGGCGGCGGCGGCGCCTAATTGTGATTTCGTCCGGGGCGCCGGCACGAACAACCCCGGTCCCGGTCGGAGAAAATAATAATTATTCGACCGGGGTAAAGTCGACGGGACTTATTATTATTTGCGAACAGGTAATGGTACCCGTAAAGGCGCGCGGAACGCGTGTCTCTCGCGCAGCTGGGATCTCTTCCCGATTCCGTCTCGCGTACACAAAAGCACCGCCGATACGTCGTTCGCGCCGCGGCCGCGTCCGCGTGTGTAAAATACGGTAATTCGACATGGGCGCCGTTTAATTATTAATTTATAGCGTTGTCTCTCGAGCAAGAGACTTATACAGCTCCCCCTCTGTCTTAACTATTGCGACCCCGCCGCCACACGGCGCTCGGCGCGTCCGACCGAAAACCGACGTGAAAGCGCGCGGCGCCGTCTCTTGCGTGCGTCTCGCGCGCCATTTATCAATTCGCCAAAACCGAAAACCCTCTTTAAGACGCTCGCGCACCGCCGCCGCCTCGCCACTTGTCCGGCTGCGGTTTTGTGCCGTGTACACATTGCGCGCGCGCACAAATAAGCGTACTATACGCGTGTAAAACGAACACCTCGGCCGGGTGCGGATGAAATATCTGACGTGCGGGAGACCGCCCCGAGACCATTCATAACGGACGTGACGCGCGCGACCCGCACGCCCCTGCACGCCCGGCCGCGAAGACGTGAAATAAAACGGTGTAACCGTTATTAACAACAGCGCTCGGAAGTTATAGCATTTGCATATTTTTTTTTGGTAAGCCTTAGAACATCCTGTGTAAGATACAAATTTGTTTCGCGCGTCCTTCTTGTTACATACGAAATTTTTTTTTGCTAATTTTTGCATATTTACGGTTTTCTAAAGCTACGTATTTTGCTAATTTAGGATTATAAGTGCTATTTTATGCATATTTTTACAATTCCGCGTATAAAAGACAAATCACATTTCTTCCACTCTGCACGAATGTCTGTCTAAATTAGAAAATAATAAATATAATATAATGTAGGACAGAGCCGGCTGGAATTTGTTTTTCTCGACTGGTATTATTAATTGGTGAAATTTCCCACTTTTGTCTATAAATATGTAACGACATTCGACGGTTGACTATGTACCAATGACCGAATGTATACAATGATTTTACTGAAATGTAAACGTAAAACGAAAATAAAAATCAAAATTTATTAAAAAAAAAAATTTTATTTAGAACAAATTTAAATGTTTTTTGACAATTTTATTTTGCATATTTTGAAATTTTTAGTACATATTTTGGTGTTTTTAAGTGCATATTAAAGCGCTAAAAATGAACTCTTTTAGTGCTATAACTTCCGAGCCCTGGTTATTAACATACGCGCGAAACCGCCTGACACGACGAGGACACGCGCAGCCGCCCGCTGTTCATAAAACAGTAATGTCAATTGTATTATACAATCACCACCGGTCCAATGTGCGACCTACACATACATTTTCGGTCCAGTGTTTGCGACCTACATATAGGTATATTGACCTATACCGCATTTTTAATAATTATTATGGTTATTAATTCGTTTATCCTTTAAATTCATCCTTCTTGTCTGATAAGAATTCATCCTGATTTATGTACAATAATATTTATGACTTATGTGATTAAAGCGTCTTTCGCGTCTGATAAAAATTCGTCAAATATAGTTTGCTTATTTGGGTGGACCACTACTCTTTATGTTGTCTATGCAATAATGGATAGACGCGCCGTTTACTCTAATTTCATATCGCTTTTTCGCTATTTTCCACAAACATTTTATGGTTTGGGTATTAGCATTTGTATCAGGATCAATAAACCATTTTTGACGATTCACAGTATTGTGTACGTACCCTTCGTTGTTTAACGACGAATAAACTCTCCCCATTCATCACTATGGATTATACTCCCTAGTTCTACTTCGTTTTTAATTATAGGAAGCAATGTTGCTTTGTCACGTTTTTCTACGATGAATAAACGTCGTTCCAAAATATCATTTTTTTTTTTGCAACAAAGTCCAAAAACCCACGGGCCAGATACACGTGTTCCCTAAATTTTTTGTACCCACCGTACTATTATCTTCTTCTGTATCATCACTATCATTTTCAGTTACCTCATTTGGTCTAATATCACCACATCGAAGACGACCACGGTTGTATTTACGTTTTCCTTTGAATAACGATTCATCTATTTGAACTATCATGTCTTTTCCACCTAATTTTGATCGCTTGTCAAATTTATAAATAGCCACATCGCGACATAAATTAAACCGATCGACAACTGTATTCTTACTTCGGCCAGTAAACTGTGTACAACTTGGTACCAAATGTGTCCAATGCCATACTAATTCCATTATCTCGGTTAATGATAAATTACTGTGACATCTATTATTTAAATCTAAGTAAGAAAAAAATTGATTTTGTTTTCGAATTGAACAATAAGTTTGGCAACCTCTTTTTGAACACTTAAAATAAATGTATTTTTTAAAGGTTTATTATAACAGTAATAATAACGAGAATGTGCAAACATTCCTACGGGATTTTCTTATTTTATGTAAACCGTTTTATTTATCAGGGTGACTCGTTTACCATTCCTCCAGTTCGAAACAAAATTATTATTAAAAACAAAAGCGAGCGTGGACTACCACCACTGTGATCCGCGCGACACGGTCTCGTATTGAAGCACGCGACCACCGACGCTGCAGGGTCGATCGAGCGTCTGGTGTTCTGTGCCGATAGCAGGAGAATTCCGATGAGGCCGATAGGTGAAGTTCTCCGTATAGGAGTGTATAGTGAGATCACAACTGTGTTGTGCTACGCAGAACCGTCGTCTTGAGGTTATGTGAGGCCCGAGCACAGGCGTAAGTAGCACTAAATTTTAGGGAGAGGGGGCTGAAAATTAATAAGCAAAAAAAATAGTGTTTACTTTTAGAAATTTTGCCGATTGATGCCAAAATTACCCCACAAATAAGCGAAAAAAAGGTCATCAACTTTCAAATTACCCAATAACTAGAAAAATATAAATAAATATATGGAAGATAGTGTACGTTTTTAATGTAGTCAGGTTGCCTTTTTGGGGAGCTAAATTGGTGACTGAGGAGCTAAGCCCCCTGCCCCCTAGTTGCGCCTATGGGCCCGAGGGCTTAAAATATTTGGGGGGGGGGAGCAATATGATATTATTAAATAATAATATTTAAATTCAATAAGTTTTCCTGACTTTTGAAAAAAAGTATTGAGAAAATCGAAAAATGACATGTTCAAAGTATAAACTAGATGCAATTTGTAATCGAAAAGGTGCTACACGAAAAGATCGGAGTACTCCTTCTGGTAGAATTTTTGGGTACAGACATAAAAAAAAAAAAACACATCATTGTAAAACCAATGCATTTAACGCTCCGCTCAAAATCTAAAAAAGATGTATAAAAATCCATATAAATAAAAATTATTTTATAAAACTGTTTGTTTACAGCGTTCCGTACCTATATTTTTCGTTTACGTTAAATTTCTAAATGTTATAATTTCTTTTAAATCTAGAAGCACGCGGCAAAACGATGACTTGTGCCTTCCCGGGGTGGTCAGAGAGTTTAGAGAGCACCGCATAAAATAAACATAGACGTATTATCAGTAATTAATATACACGTGTTCAATACGGTTTTAATTTAAAAGACTGATGTCAGAATACTCGATTTATACCAATGATTCGGCGTACGCGTTTAAAATCCGATTAAATATTAATAATAACATTTTCTAACGGAATGTTCTTAGAAATTTTCGAGATTCTTATATAAGGACGTCTCGTATAATCGATTTATTAAGACCAGTACTTTTACTTGAAAATAAATTAATAGCGTACAAATTATTATATTTTAATTTCAATAACACGCGACTAATGTTATATATCGAACATTCTCCGGAATGGAAGAGGAAAAAAAAACCGCTATGTAAAAGGGGATATTTAAAAATTCCGTTTATTTTAGTCGTTTTTACAGTATTGATGGAAATGACGCATATTGCCCGTGACATAATTTTTTTTTTCTTTTTAAAGAAAAGGCGGAAAAAAATACATTTTATAACATTTTAATATCCCTTCGCGATATGAATGCGTTACGTGTTTTATTGCCAGACAGTAGAGCATCTTAAAAATGCGATTAAACGGGAAACACGTCATGTAGAAACATTTATGGATCAAAATAATAACGATATGGCGTTTTTGAAGAACACTCTTATATATATATATATATAGTCAAAGCATAAATGCAATACGAACACATGAGATTTACTGGCGTTATTTTAAATTGGACGACGTATATAGAAACTAATTACGGCGAATGCTATTTTACGACACAACTTTTAACGGTTAGTGAAGTATAATAATAATATTATTATTAGATAAACTATTAAATATTTTTCCCTGTATATTTATACGCGCGTCTGTAATGGTAACAATAAAAACGAATTAACTTCGAAAAACTCATAACGAATACGAGTTACGAGGGAAAAGAATAAACTAATTTGATAATATTATCGTAATGCCGATGAGAACCTGCTCGAAGGATTTTTCTCATCGGCCTAACACAGTTTTCGATCGTTTCCGAAAATTACACAGAAAACATCGCAATAATCATCGTCAATCGTGCATATCTTTACAACGTGATATGTCTGCTGGTTTACATTTTAATAAATCCGAGTTTTCCCTTTAACGATACACTACGCCCTTATTATTCCGACGCTTTGTAGTGACTTTGTTTTTTTGGTGTTTTTTTGAGTCGATTATAGGCGTGCGATGATTTCAACCGTATATCTATTACACATAAATACGTGCATGCTCGCTTGAACACATTTTGTATACTCCCTGATGGAAGATATTAATTTTCAGAACTAATTTGCATTTATCAGTATATACATACGTGTGAATATGTCGTGTAGGATTTGGACTTAAGGTTGCAAACAAAAAATAGAAATAAAAATTATTAAATCTCATAATCGTCGTATTTGAAGTAGAATTAACACTGGTGAATCAAAATTAGTTTTTACAATTATTTCTGTTAGGTACCACTAGAAGTATGTTGATTTTGAGCCCGTTCTGCAAAAATTCACAATCAACCTGTTTGGAAATTATAATGAATGTTTCTGGATACAGGACGATACGGCGCTACGGACAGGCAATTCTCGTACAGTCATGTTAGGTTTAAAAATACATTTTAGTATTCAAATAAAAATCGAAATATTTATAGTAGTTCCAATAAAATTACGATAATTACGAACGAAATTTTAAACTCAGCATAGGAAGGACAAAAAATATGTTTCACATTCAGTATTATTAATTAAATATTATTCAATATTATGAATGTTATAAACATCGCTTTAATGAAAAAAAAAACAAACTAACGAAAATTAACTTTTTTCCCCCTCGATTCGTGTCAATATTTGGGACGTAAGCACGTTGAATTAACGTGAATAATAATACCGTCCATTATTATACCAACGAAAATTCATTAATATTATTTCAAAGGAAAATTAACACTTTACCCTCGGTAATCAGCTGTTATTATATTAGCCAGAAAAAAGTACATTTTTATGTTGTTTTTTTTTTTATGATAGCTTATAATTTTTAAAAAGATGAGAATTTATGTTTGCACGTAGTTTATTTCATAAATTTTTTTAATGTTTCGAATGTTTTGAATGTAGTAAATATAATATTTTCATTTAATACGTCTTATGTGTACGCTCATAGGGATAATGACGTTCGTGCTTAGATTTATTAAAAAAGCGTTAGGAATTTATAGAAATAGTATAATACTTTATTTTACTGCATTAAAAAAAATTTGTGAAATAGTTCAATGCTCTTATTTTATAAATACAGTACACAGTTTCAATAAACATAATAAATATATACATACATTTATTCGTGCATTTGAATTTGTACAAGATATTTCGTTACAATTGTGCAGGTGATAATAAACTATAACCTATACTTAAAAATGTATGAATTTTTGCACTGAATGGTATTTTCAATTTTAAACACATTAATAATTACTGGCCAACTGCGAAATTATCCATGGAATATTTATGATGCCAAATGAATTTTAATAATTTCAATTTATATATAACTAATTATTATTGTTTATATTTAATAAATAAAAATGGTTCCGAATAGTTAATGACAGCTGGTTAACGATACTTCTTATTTAACTATATAAAAAAAATTGAAATTTAAAAAAAAAATTATTACAATTTATGGACGTTTTTTACCGGTAAAATCTCTAACTTCATAAATATTGTTATAAATGTAATATAATATAGGTAATTGCCATAAATATGATAAAAAATATCTAGAATAACGAGATCAACAATGCTTACAATTAATAATGTTTATTACATTGAACATTGTTACATATAACATTGTTGATTGCAATTGCAAACATTGTTAATTGTAACCATACGTCCTTTTTTATACAATATTATCCTTTCTTTTTGTGTCTTGTTATCCTGATGAACGTTTCATATAGTATAGGCTTCTTGCCCTATTTACGAATCAATTCTTATTATTTCTAATTAATTTCATTATTACTGATATTATAAAATCAATACTCTTAGACACCGAAATATTAAATATTCCGATTCGGGCTGAAGTACAAAAAAAATTTCAATAATTATATGAAAACATTTGTGAATTTGATTATTTGAAAAGCTACAAAAATATATTTTGTATTTTTGCTTACTTTTACATATCGAAGTTTATTGAATTTAGGACAAGAATAAAAAAAATTCACCGTTTTAAAATATAGCCATCCTAACTTATATATAGATATAATAGTTTAAAAATTAGAATTTCGATGTATGCTATATATTGTCATAATGATTTTTGTTTCATTTCATTTTATGTTTTCTTTTTGTGTGACATTTACGTTTATCTTAAAGTTTATTTATAAAAATCTTTGTATGTTCATGTCTTACGCGTGTCTCTGTATAAAAATAATAGAAACAAAAATATAATTAATTGTTACTTAGTTTATACACAATATACGTACTCGTACATAAGTGTTTATACAAAAGCGAATGAGTGTTTCTTGTTGAAAATTAGGGGGAAAAAAACAAAATTGAATTTACACAAAACACGAAATTATTCAGAAACGCAATCGGCTGTGAAATACGACTGTGCACAAAGTAATTCTACGAGTTTAGTGTTGCCATCCGTCTCCCCTTCGATCTTCCTACAGCTTCGTTGATACTGCAACGTTATTCTATTCAAAGTTCTGGAGACCAACGCTTGGGAAGGAGATTTTCGTCCGATTCACCAAGATGACGAAAACTTTGAATCTACAGTCGGGTACAGCGTTTTTTTTTTGGGGGGGGGAGTTCTTTTTCACTTCAAGACAGGAACTTATCTGTATCCCCTCTCGGCGATTTACTGTGTTTTAACTCCGGATTTATCATTAATATGTTACTATAGGGACTTAATTTTTAATAACCTTAAAAAGTACATTTATGCTTTAAAACTCCAAAACACACACACAGTGTTGCTTACTAATAAATGAACGTCGAAAATCGATTAAAGATAGAAAATGAAGTATTCATTACTTATTACAAGAATAAAAAAAATTTGTTTTATTTTTATACTGTTTAATACCTTAATATTTCAGATTATCGTAAAAAATAAAATTCAGACAACGCAAATGCTGTGCGAACACTTGGATTTAATGTGACAAGTACACAATGCAGAAACACGTTTCTCTCGCAGATAATTATTAAAAGTAACGCTTTTCTCGATAGAATATATATTTTATCACAATAAGATATTCGTCCTTATAATCAGACACATGTTATCACCAAAAATCTAAAATAGGAATTTTTAATTTTTTGTTAGGTAGCTGCCTATAATTGTCTTGTCATTACAGAATTTAATCAGAGTTATTAAAATAATGACAACAATAATTGTCTTGAACGTAATATTCGAGTGAGTTAAGAGTTTGCTTATATTCTTTCCTTTCCCTGTGTTCTTACAGCATAATGTACGATTGGTCCGCATTTTATTATATAATTTTTTGCTGTATTTCAATTTAAGAAATAAATTTTACTTGTATATGTTGGGTGGTTAAAAAAGCATAACAAACCACACTTGTTCCATTCTCGTTCAATAGTAATAAACCCGTACATTTCTGAAAATCAATCCAACAACACATAACATAACGTTGCGTACACAACAAAAGGACAACAACAATTGGCTCGGATTAAATATGTTTGCATTCCTATTGAAAAACTGAAATCACGATTCGCGCAAGAAGTTTTGATTTTAAAAATACGATACATTTTTTCAATGAAATAAATGTACACCACATAAGACGAAGTAAAACGTTCGAATATTTTTTACACATTGTACGCGTTGGATATAGTACGTATTATTATTGTCCATAATTTTCTGCGAGTTCAGAACGGAATTTGAATGTGTTATCGGTAATATTTCCGTTTTAATCATTATAAAAACCACAAATTTTAATTTAGACTATGCGCAATATTGTACCGCGTAAACAGTCACCGCCATTCTTCAACCCGAATCTCTCACCATCCGATTTACACATCGAGATATTTTTCAATGTATAGGGTAATGATATTCAGAATAAAGTCATGTACATATAAATATATACATATATGTGTGTGTATGTCAATACGGTTTCACGAAACGAATTGGTAAATACTTAAATAAATATTTATATCCGCAAACACACAAAAAGAGTGTGTGTATATATAATCAATCAATACCCCAAGTATTCGATATTTCAAAAGCAACTGCGCTCTATTTGTGCTATTCGTTATTTGAATTTTACTCGAAGTGATAATATATCACGAAATAAAATATTGCAATTGTGTTTACATTTTTATCAATATCCATTTTTTTTTCTTTTGTTAAACAATTTGTGTTTTACAACGTATATTATACTAAAAATGTTTACTTGCCGTACACAAATAACTGTTTAATTATTAGCCTATAACGATTTCGTCGTGTTTTACCGTTTTCGATGCCGATAATATAAGAAATAAGTATTCCACTTTGTTTATTTTTAGTCATATTACTTAAAAAATTTTTTAATGCGTTTATAGTAAACGAAGTACTGTTAAAAATACACAAATTTAATTGAACTTTTCTTTTTCGTGTCGAACTTACATTCGTCAGACTGATCTCTACCGAAAAAAAATCACTTTTTATGAAATATAAAAGAAACATCACAATAATCGATTGCCATAAAATTACTTTCGTTATTTTTGTTTTGTAACACCAAAAATTTTTAATCGAAGAATTTGATAATTTCGCCAATGCAAATATCGATAATTTTCAATTTTTTTTTGTCAACGTTAAAAAAGAATTGTAATTTTTATGAAAGAAAACCTAAAAAATCAATACAAGAGCAGTACAATCATTTATGATATTCCTCACAATATTCGAAAGACTTAAAAATCGTTAGTGGCTCGTGTGTGTGTTTTTTTTTAAAGTGTTAAAATATCAGATTTTCATCGAAAATTATTTCAAAGTCGACTGCGTCACGACCCCATTCATCGCAATTCCCTGCGGCCCGGCTCACCGATAATGATGAGGGGAAAAATCGGTTGCGTACAATACGCTTTTTTTTTTTTGGAAGTCGTTGATGGCGGCGGGGAAAATAAATTGCGAGTGTATTCTTAACGTGGTCTGCTCGTACAAAACTTTATAATAATATTGTACCGCGTGCAATTCTTATTATTACACGGGGAGGGTCCGTGACTTCTCACATAATATATATATATATGTGTGTGTGTGTTTGTTTGTTTGTAAGGGGAATGGAAGAGGCGTTTCAGATGGTTCGGATCGTTAATTCATTGTCGGCGTGCGTCGTCCTCCGAAACGGACGGAAAGTGCATTGAAAACTGTATTCGTAACACTCGTACCCTCCAAAACGGATGTCCTGAAATATGTTAAGGTTTTCCATTTTCCCGTCCTTGTCCTTCCCTGTCGCAGCCGCACAGGACTCCTATCCTGTCGCACCCGAAGTCATCCGTTAGACGTGAGGCACCGCGCGCGCTGCTGTGCGCCTTGAATATCGTAAGAAACGTGGTGTACGCAGAGCTAAATTTAACGAGATCCCGGCCCAGAGATCCGAAAGAGCCTGCGCGGTGTGGTATATTGTTTATGGTGAATTCGAACGACCGAAACAATCGAAACCCGTTAACATAAATCATTGTCGATCGACTACGATTGCTCGTATCGATTTCGAGAATTCCAAAATATTTCGATCCAGGCCGCGTTTTTGACACGCAAATGCATAAGCGTAATACGTTCTTTAATTGGCGTTAAAAGAAAATATAAAGTTCACAGTAACAGATTAATAAGTAATTTAGATCTCTGAGAACACTGGAGAAGGAATAAGCGAAAAAATTAGTGTGAAGGGAGTGTTAACGTACTCGGTCATGCATATGCATCAATTACGATTTAAGACACATTCGAGAGAATATAGCGATTGAGGGAAGGCAAAAGTGGTACAAATCTAACAGTTTTTTTTTTTCATTATCTTGGATGACACACAGTATAATGTGTTTGTAAGATGTTTATTATTTGAATTTAAATATACTAATTTTTTTTTTTTTTTTTTTTAACGTTTAAAATGAGTTCTCCTATCGGTAGTTTGTTTGACCGGACGTTTCTGACTGTGCCAAAGACACGATGGTCTGATTGATTGAAACTGCGATGAAAATTACTACAGTCTTATCACCAGTAATCTATTTTATTAGTATATACCAGAGCATATTTATTTTATTATTATTTTTTATTTTTTTTCAATGTAAAATTCATTCCGATGAAAATCAAAATTCCGATTCACTGTCTACCGTCAAATATTCTAACGAATATTTCTAGCAACATTACATTCGCGGCATTATGCTATAAGTCTCGCAGCTTAAACGCTTGTCTCCAATAAAAAAAAGGTTTGCTGTTGCAGTAAGGTATGTTTTTATTTGATATTGTATATATTAATTTCGTTGAAAAAAAAGATTACGTTTATTTTAAAAATAAACCTAAATTTGCTTATGAAAATTATGCGCGCGCTGTTGGAAATACATTATATATATTTTTTTATTATAAAATTGATCGAAAATCGGAACGCCAGACGAGATATAATTCCGAATACGCTAGCTGTCATATATATATAAAACGAAATTTTAAAATATTCAGCCAATTAATTGTATTCCTCGTACAGTTTTATCAAATGTTGAGACCTTGGTAAGGCCCCTTCCCCCAAAAAATGCACGCGTCTCTCAACGGGACCTCCACAGTTACTCCTTTGGCATAAGATACGTTATAAATTACACTATTTATTGAGTTTTTTTTTTTAATCAAAAATTAAAAAAAAAACGAAATGGTAAGTAAAACGTATTATTCACGTCATCTCGTTATGCAGAGAAAATCAAATGATATTCAACGCGTGCATGTGAAATATAAACATTTCGGCAACGCTAAAATGTGGCTTCGTCCGAAACGACTGGCGACGCACAAACGTCATACGAATCGTGTGATATTATTTGAATTTGATGTTGGCAGCAGGCGCGCAGCTGTACATAATAAACGAAGTACATTTTAAACTGAGAGAAAAAAATTGGTTTTATTTTTACTTTTCAACGAACACCGAGAGTATATATCAATAACGTGCGTATATGTAATTACATTATTTTTTCACTCCACCAAACTGAAATGGCAAAAAGTCATCATTATTCAAACAATTTTCAATTCATATTATATACAACACGTCATTCAATTGACAAAACAGCCATATAAATAAACAGTGGCAACAGCTTGGATTGTAATACTCATGCATTAATTTTCAACGCGTTGTTTCGAACGCACATAATATAATATTGTTAAAAGTTCACATTTTGCATATAATTATCATAATTTCATGTATACATATTGCAGTTTGAAATCGAAATTTATTCACTCCGGTATCACCGATTAAACGCGGGTACTTGATTATTTCGACGAATTATAGATGAAATGAAAATATCCCTTTCCCCCGCCTCTTCATAATATTTAGTTCGTATTTAAAGTTCGCAAAATATTTGAATTTATATTATATACTTTAAAAAAAAAAAAAAGCGAATAAAACCGTCGTATAATCTGATATATCTTACGGAATGTGTTGAATTCATGGACTGTCATCCGATAATATTAATTGAATTATCGAGAGCACGATACACGCAATACAATAAAAAAAGCGATTACACATTGCTATAGTTATTACTAACAGGCTCGGATTTCGTTACATTTACATCTTTTTCCCGAAATGCTCGACGCTTTTCAAGATACAAATGTGTTGTAAATACGCGCACTGTTCTGATACCGAACTGTTTTCGGGGCATTTTAAGATTTTTTCTACCCGTCTCGTATTAAGAAATAAACATAAAAATTCACCCGAGATTGCAGTACAGTTTTGTACTAATACACAACATCCGCAGGTGTAAATAACCTTTAAAATAAAACGATTCTCAAACTCATAACGTTACACCTTGTCGATCAGCCGACTACTGCATATTACACATTACGTACACGATTTTTATCAATTTTTTTTTCTTACCTTGTGACAATAGTGTTTCGGTCATGCCGATCGTTAAAATAAGTAATGTTATTAACAAATTAAAACTTTCATGGGTCGAACTACTAATATTATTATGTTTTTCGGAATTGCAGACCATGTTTTTGTTTTTGTTTTTTTCGGAACCGTTGCAGGTTCCATCTTCAGGAATTATAGTTCACTGCTGAGACTGCTATACTCATAGTATATCATATCATATCACTCAGTATAGTCGTAGCAGTCAGCAGTGAATTATAACTTCTGAAGATCGGACCTGCGACGGCTCCGAAACGTCGGGAAAAAAACAAAAACAAAAACATGGTCAATTCCGAAAAACATAATAACATTAGTAACGTTATTGTTTAAAGTGAATTTTTTTTATACGATTTCGTTGGGATGTTTTTCAGAACGTTTTTTTTTTTTTGGAGTTTTACGTCTCGTAAATGCATATTTTTTAAAAGGCGTTTTTTCCGAGCCCTATTGTTACTACTATAGGTACTAAAATACGTGATAAATAAATAATATTATATTGCTAACCGCTTATAATGAAATGTACACTTACAATGAACGCTGACCGTGATACGTTTACTAACAGATGGTGGCACTCCGTTTGACCCGATGCACAGGTAAGCTCCCATTTCGGACCTGCTGACCTTGGTCAACCGCAGCACTTCGCCCTGATACGTGGTCACTGAAACACGTTTGAATTATGTACTCGCTGTTTTCGTGTGTACGTATTTCTACATAAATTGTATCCTATGAATATTGTATTATATTACGCGTGCGTCGAACATTTCTCACGGTTAAAGTGGGCGTACCGAGAAATTAAACGAAACATTAGGGCAACGGACGTATATTACAGTAGCCGCATTATGTGCGTATAGCGTACAACTCGCGGCGAACGCTGTTAACGAGCATCGGAAGCGTTGAATTTTTTTAATAAACGTTTTTAGAACTAAAAAAAAAAAACAGAGAAAGATTTTTACCACTCGGAGTGAACTGAATTCAATTCTGAAAAAAAAATCGTCGGCCAGTTTTCTCCGCGTTATTATGGAAATCAACGTTCGATATTACATGTACGCGTTATTCTATGAACGTTCGTTTCAGTATTTGTGTACATATTCGAGAAATTCGATTTTTCTCCCCGGAGAAATTTTCGGGTGCAAATTCGAAGATCGCTGGTAGTACAATTGACGGTATAAAAAAAAAATGTCCAGGTGCCGAGTTAATGCACGTCCGTTTTACTAGTTATTGAAGTGAAAATTGAATTCACTATTGACATTTATGATACTCCGATTGTTTGTACAAGCCATTTCAATTACATTCGTGTGCTTCGATTTATATAATATAATTCGAGCGACCGAAACCACGCGCCAAGAGACAACAACGGTTTTTACAGTACGTGTCATTATGAAATGTCATTCGACTGATTCGTTTAGAAAAATGTATTTTTGTGTGTTTTTTTTTTTATTGTATACTTATACTATTATTAACCTTACTTACTTAATAATTTTCGATACCCATTAAATATTTAGGTTTTGAAAATAAGGCCCGACAATATTACGTATACCGAACATTCGAAACCGACCAGATCACCTTGTAAATTTATAGCTGTATAGGCAATATGAGTACCTTTATTAAGCATGAAAAAACCATTCGTTTATAAATGCCAGAGAAACGTCATGGCAGAAAATTGTTCTACATCAGCATTGTATACGGTAAATACTATCGTGATGTATTATGTAGGCCAATTTTCGGAGTCGGTATAGGTACTCATCAATAATAATTAATAAAACCATTTTAAAAATATCTGTGTTAAAAAGCAATAATATAACGTTTATCAGTAATTAATAATATTGCTGTTTTCCAAAAAATCGAAACACCGATGACGGTTTATTGAACCAATAAGCGCTATATCGTTCAGGATTATATGGCTCTATATAATATAGTCTTTGCTCTACGGCACAATAAATAGTACATATTTTATTATCAATGGTATAGACGCAATATTACACCGCGGACCAGAACACCACAATCCGTTCCGTCGCAGTCCGTGAATTACCACTACGACGATTGTCAATTTGTTTCGTCGATTGTTTTGCGACGGTATCCGAACGTTTGACGACAATTATTTAATTATTTTCGACACTGCGGCAGCTGCCCCGTAGACACGGCAATGAGTGTAATATAATTTTCGTGTAAAAACATCGGAGTTTGTGAAATTTTAAGCGGGGAATTTTCGACGGTTTATTTGGAAAAAAATTTTTTTTAAAAACCGCCTGCGACGGGACAGTGAATCTGTCGAATTCTCGGGGTACAATTAACAAGAACATATTATTGTATATTCTTTGAATGCGATCGTTTTGAATGGCGAGCGTCGGTCGCGAAAAAAACGAGGGAAGCGTCGACGGATTTTTAGTATAGGCGAGCAATGTGTAGTGTTTCGCCACGACCGTCTCCTCGGAACGATATCCAAACAGCATTTCAAACCCGATATAATGCGATGTCGCGTACAATTTCGTGAAGTGTCTGGCGGGCGAGCAATGTCAAAGATTCAAAAGCCATTGCGCGGGCGGAATTCTTCGTGTCCGCAATTTATTTTCGATTCAAAAAACCGGCACGGCGTGAGAGAACAGGTACGAATATATAAAAAAAACGACTCTTCTTTTTTTTTTTTTGCTCTTTTTCCTTTTGATGTATCGAGTTTTTAACGCGCGCGCGCGCGCTCGAAAAATCCACTTTTTCCCGAGGCCCGTTTCGTTTCGTGCGTGTACCTAACCGAGACAAATCGGATTTCACTGCGTCTCTCTCTGCTCTCTGCTCTTCTCTCATCTGTTTGCGGTTTTTTTTTTTTTTTTTGTTTCTCGCGCTCTGCACGACCGTCGTATCCGCCGCGAACAAACGCACTTTTCTCCTCTCGGCGTCTCGTCCCACTACAGAAACCGATCCGATTTTCACAAAAAAAAAAAAACCGGAAAAAAACACTGTTTAAGCCGCTTACCCGTACAACACGTGTTCGCGGAAAATCGAATTCAACGAAAATAAACGAGGTTTCGTCTCAGCCGGTATCTCTTACGAACCGCGGTTATCGATACTCGATTGTCGCGTAACGACGTTATTCTCGGTCTCGCGTCTCTTTTTTATCCTTTCGCATTATTATTGTCGAATCGAAAAGGGGTTTATTATTTATTTTACGTAAAAATCGTAATTATTGCTGGAGTGCGGAGTTGTTTTACCCCGAACAAATCGATTTATTATTCGACGTATAAGCCTCGGACTTATTATTATTTTGACGCGTACACTTCCTATGGCCGGGATCGTTCAATAAATTTGTGCGACACCGAGAGCGTTACCGTGACGTCATGAACCCGGCTCATCCCCACTCCTATACCGTCGTCGCCGGTTACATTGGAACGGCGATGGCAGCGCGATCTATAGATATTCAGATCTATAAATGTCTATATAGATACAGATATGTCCAGTGGCGCCGAACCTATACACGAACTGAAGCGATCGCTTTACACAATAAAACGGGCGGGTGGTCTTATTAGTTATTGGTACACGTGTTTTTGTTTTTACATTACATATAATAAGTTTTATATTGTAATTAATAAAAGTTCGTTTAACAATATTTAATCCGTTCGTTACAAAAAAAAAAAAATTGAATCTGTGCGTTGCGTTCTAAAATAATGCAATTCACTATAGTGGCAAAATTTATGTTCTTCTCATATGTGTTGGGGGGAGGGTCGAATCATTTGTAAAAAGAATTCGTCAAAATGCCGGTAATCGCTGAACAAAAGCGGTTAGGTTAGCCAGAAAGCGTGGCCGTTAAATTACTTGTTTAAAAAAAAAAACAGCAAGCAAACATAAGTTCCAAGTTCCTAACCTAAGTGAATCGATAGGCGAATGGGTGGGTGTGTAAATAATTCGAATTCGCTTCACTTGAATTCGTATGACTCGGCGCCACTGGATATGTCACTGGATAGGTACGAGGAGACGAGGACTAAGTTATAAAGGTAGTTTTTTTGTCACGTGTAAAAAATAAATGAGATATATACGTGTACCGATGTATATGCATGCAGTGCAGATACTCCTGTCTTTTCCATCGGCTGACGGATCGGCTGTACGTATAATTATTATTATGATTGCACGCGACCGTATTGTACACGGAATTTTTTTTTAAATCGAGAACGACGATATAGAAAAGAACGAAATTAATTTCGATCGTGTAAAACGAATAGATTACAGGGCATAACAATTCGGGGTAAATAATAATAATTAGTTGTATCGTCCTTAAAGATAATATTATAATATATAGGCTTTCGTCGCTCTAGAAATACCTTTTACAAAGTCTTTTAAATAAATGTACCGCCGCGAGAAAACGTCAACGTATTTCTAAAATAATAATAATAATATCACGATGCGTATACGAGAATAAAGGCGCCGTATTTCTTTGTCGGGAGATAAAATATTTTCGGAAAAGGAGCGCTCGAAAACAACATATCATTGGATAATCGCGTACGAGGAACCGGGCGGAAAATAATTGATATTTAATTTGCACGGCGAATATTAAAATTAATAAATACTTACCGATATTTTAATTAAAACGTGATTTATTTATATCGACGTTCTTCCTTATAGGATATATAGAAAATACAATCGACACAAGGTTTACGATTTTTCGGTTAATATTCGTTTTGTTATGTTCGTTATTATGGATGATTTTCAAACACTAGCGCGTTATTTCTCCACGGCGTATACCTAAACGTAAAATATATGCGGATAATATTGTTTTCACGATAATTTCCGAAGATTTTCCCATTGGATTACAATAAAAAAAAAATATATATATACACAGAGATTGCTTTTTTTCACAAAACTGTTTACTACGTATTGATGCGTATTCGAGAATTGAAAACATCAAATACAGGCGTACATAAATCATTTTCTTACGTTTCGAATCTAAATCCGTTGTTACATAGGATTTCTGTACACATATAAAAACGACAAAAAAGAAAAAAAAATGTATTTTATTTCTAAAAAAAAAAAAAAAACTCCCAAATAACAAGGTAAATAGGGATCGCGATTTTAGTCTTGTGCGAATATCGTATTTCCATAATACTCGCGGATGATGCGACACATTTTTTATTCGGACGACTATATTGTAGTATACACAATGTAATATACACCGAGTAGGCAGTGTGAAAGCGTTTCATAAAAAGGCATATTTGAAGGGGGGGAAGGTGACGAAAGGGGCCGATCGTCTCTCCCTATCAAATCGTGTTGTGTTACGGCTACATCGCGAAAACGTTGATAAAATACAAATCTATCGGTAGTCAATCGTTGATTAATTGTAATTAAAATGATCGTTTAAAGTCGACATTGTACATTATTGCTTTATGTCTGTGACGCTTACCGGTAATATTGTTCTATTCCGTAGAAATATCGTTTTCCACACTGTATAGAGATTACCTCGTTTCCAATACTTTATTAACCATATTTAGATTGTTCTTCTTTTTTTTCGCTTTTGTCCTACACAACGGCGGATTCAGCTTTTTTTTATTACTTTCATTCTCCGCGTCTCCCCGTGATCTACGACCAATTCTTTATTCACTCCTGTAGGCTTTTATTCGGTTTCCCCCCGCGCTTACCATTGACTCTCCTTTGACTCCCTTATACTTTTTGAAATTATCTTCCTTCCTAAATCAACCAAACACGACCACATTTTCATACATAATATTACGTACTTTAGTCTTTTTTGAATTATTATTATTTGACTATTATATGTAGTAACGCTTGACGCTAACGGTTTTTATGACCGGGTTCAATAATGAATACAAAATAATATTTGCTGAAATAATTATGCATGGGTACACGAAGGTATATGAGATGGATACTATCATTCGGAGTTCTTAATATTTATAAATTTGGAATTACTATTGCTTATTTCACGTACGATTGAAAACGTGGACAAAGTATGGATCGAACGAGGCAAAGCGGCTTGGCATTATTGCACGAACACTGTACACTATACCTACATTGATAAAATTATAAATAAATTTGCAAATATGAAAGAAAATGAGAAATTCAGATTTTTGTTGTAGGTATATAATAGCAATAATTTTTTTCCACCGCTATATTAAACAACTTGTATTATTATATTACCTGCAGAAATCGTAAATTCTCACGTATTTCAAATAAATATTTGACTTAACCGTAACATAATGGGCCGGTTTCAGCGACATTTGTTAACGATTTAACATGTTGTTAATTGTATTTAACAATTAATTAGTGAAAATCATAGGTTTCACCGAGATTTGTTAACGTTGACACGTTGTTAAGTTAACCACCCGAAATCGGCTTGTTAAAATCTAATCGGCATTTTAAAATGATCCACTATAGTAAATTAGGCTGTAATCGCCTATTTTCAATATTATATTATCACTTATCAGTTATCGTATTTCGTGATAACCAATGAGAACGTTATAGAATCAAGGTAACCGTTTTGGTAATCCGACTAACATTTTGTACGCTTAACAAACAGAATTTAACAATAATAATTTAATGGTGAAACTTGTATAATTTAACCTGCAGATGTTAAATTTAAACAAATTGTTATCTAACACGGCGTTAGAGTGTATTTAACAATAGTCGGTGAAACCGGTCCAATATGTTGTATACTTTTAAACACGTGTTTTATACGATAAACGTTTTCTATTTATATAAAATCGGTAACGAATTTACACAGCTTTTTAACTCTTGGAATATTGATAAAACGTAAACACGTGGTGATTGCTATGTACGCTAAATACGCCATTGCACGCGGGCGGATCGAACGTACGCGATTATTATGTAACGGGGATATATCCGAAAAACTCGATTGATTAATAATAATTGTTTTATAACACTGCAATAAATTAAATATCGGTTTATTGAACACCGGCGAACGGGCGTACGATTAAACGCGAGAGAGCACTATGGTTCGGAAGACCGCGAATTCGAATTCGTAATAATTATATATGCGCAGGTACGTAGAAAACACGCGTGTGGTACAGCGGCGGATGAGACGACGCGAGAGATTCGAGAAAATCGAAATTTTATCGCGGAACAAATGAAAACTTTGAAAATATCACGCGAGACCATCTTAATATTATAAGACGCGCCTGTTTATGACACTCGGCCGTTTTCTCCTCCGCAGTGACTCGAAAACACTAGTGTTGTTTGTTAATTAAAAAAAAAAAATTTTATTTAAAAATTATTCGAAAAAATTAAAAATTCAAACGAATTATTACGCGTACACAATATGTTCGTATACGTATGTACTACACGTGGCTGATATTATGTCGCGGTTAGATAGAAAAAAATATACACTACTTATTAGCATTAATTGTCGTGCGGAATTCAACGAGATCTGTCAAAAATATGCATAATGTATGGGGGTATTTTTAATAGTATTGGGTGACTAATATTATATTTAGAAATTTAAAAAATAGAAATATCAATGATTTTTACAATACCTATTTATATTATATATTTTAAATACGTCTTTTTTTTTTTTACTAATTTTATACAATTAAAACAAAGAAAATTTTCTAGTGTCTTACATTTACACGCTGTGGGTTATGTGATGCACGTTTAATCAATTTATAATAATTATTACGATTTTACGACTCTTTGATTGCGTATGACTTCAATTCTCGGCTTTTCTTATTTTCTTTTTTTTATTAAATTGCTTCTTACTACACTAACTATGTGGCGCACTTGGACCTGAATTTTGGGGAGGGGTTTTGAAACAATATTACAAAGGTATTTTAAAACGTAAGCCGTTTATTTTTATTATGATGGATAATTTGTTACACATAAGTACAATACAATTTATTAAAGTATGTGAAATATATTTTAGTTTTCCGTTATTATTGACTAAAAATATACATATTATAAGAAAATAATACTTCCTAAAAATTTTCGGGAGGGGGGGTTTATCCCCAAACCCCTCTCCGTTAGTACGTCACTGACTATATATATATATATATATCATATATAGTTATATATATATATATAGTCGTATCTATCAAAAGTTTGGGGAGGACAAAATGAGAGATTATATTAATTTGAGACGTGAACATTTTACGAATTTGTGGGGAGAACTATTCCAGATATAGTTGGTGCTTAGTTCTTCAGCGCCCCCCAACCACGCCTATGGTCAATACAAATAAGATCATATAGAAAAAGTATTTTCTTTCATGAGTGTGCCTTTAAAATTTAATCTTTATTTATGTTTTAATATTGTTGAAATGAATAAATGAATAAATATATTAATAATATTATCCGTATGTTATATATATAAAAAAAAACGCCTAATTATTTCATAATGGTTACCAGGCCAACATAACGGAAAGAGAGGAAAGTAATTTTTCCACAGATAATTGAATAACGGATTGGGCATGCCTATATATTAACTGTACATGGAGTCGCGGTCTTTTTTAAAGAAGACAGAAGCAGTAACTCTTAGGAAATTATTATTAAATTTAGTGATCATTATTATTGTTTTTAACAAAAAGGGTATGTTTTTTTAAATTTGAAAAATTGCGTGGGGGCCGAACGCTTCTGAATCGTTTCGCCAGAGCGTCGGTCAGTGGCGTAATTACGAATGTTATGTGGGAGGGGATGTAACCCATAATATTGTAACAAGCCTTCCAGCATTAATATCAAAGTGATTTACACTCATATTTTATACTTTTTTTTGTTTTCTTTAATAAAAACGACATATTTTCTAATAAAATTTTACTTTTCTTCGTTGTTTCTTTTTAGCTAATTTATTGAGTATTTCATATATTATGTACGTTTTTACTATTTCAACCTACTGAATACGAGTAAACCGTTCTTCGGTGGCCTAACCTAACCGCGTCGTACCAGTTGGTATAGTTACCGGTTAATAAACCAAGGAATATTATGAATTACGATAAATTACAAACAAATTTTGTTTACACAAAAAAATATTTTTTTATTAATAATTTCTTATTATATTTTTCGTAAATTATAGTTAATATTTTATGTAAAAAAAGAAAGCCCATGGGAGGGCATCCATCCCCCATATTCCCCCCCCCCTCGTAATTACGCCCCTGGGAGTCGGTATAATAATAATTTACGCGAATTATACACGTGAAAATCGTGGAGAATGGGGGAAAGGAAGCTAAGGAAAAGTGTGTATAACAACTTTTTGAAAGCGGTTTGTTTAAGATTATTGAACCGTTCAAAACCATTAGAATTACCTGTGGCGGCCCCGCGCGTCCACAGTATTCGTTTTTGCCCGGATCGTACAGTTTTAATTAAGCCCATCACATTCCCACGATTCCGCGGCGTTCTCACTCCCACTCGGCCCACTTCGGCCCGTATCCCTTCACTTCGATGTACGCTAAGCGCGCAAACAGCCGTCCGCAGTAAACCGCGTTTTAACGCGGTCCCGGAGTCGTCGGCATTGTCAAATTCCGACCGAAATTTATGTAAAGATTCAATTTATATAATAAGCGTGCTGACGTGTATATATTTTGATATATTTAATAAAATATTAAGTAAAAAGAAAACGAAGACTCGTGTGAGCGGAATAGCAATGGAATATAAAAACTACAAAATCAATACTGGTAAATCAGTGGTTCCCAACCTCTTCTGTTCTACGCCCCCTTTGTAGATTTTCAAAAATCTCGCGCCCCTTCCTATAAATTGAAAAAATTGATCACCTTTTTTTGTATACTTTATACTCGTATATTATGAGCGTTTAGCCGTTAAAATGTTAAACACTCTATAATTCAATATATACAAATTTTACTTCGTGACGACTGCTTACGCCTCCCCAACAATGTGTTCACGCCCCCCATGTTGGGAAACACTGTGGTAAATAATACATTTACGTACATACACCTATTATAGAGCAGAGGTATTCAAACTTTTTCATCCCACGGCTCCTTTTTGCCTTCACAATATTTTGACGGCTCCCGAATTAGTATAATGACAAAAAAAAAGCAATGGTTATATTATTAAGTATGTAAATTATTATAATGTATTAATGTTTATTTTATGTATCATACCACTATATATATATATATCAATTTACAAATAAATAGTTGATATAGAAAAAATGAAATTAAATATTTTATGCATAATAAATACGAATTAATAATAAAAATAAAAAAAAAATGAATATTTAGCGAGACGGATGAGCTTGTTTATGTTTCGTAATATTTTCAGATCTTGGTTCTATAGTTTATAGAAATAGCTATTCTCATCTCCTTCTCAACGTTCACTTGTGACCGATATTTTGTTTTAATTACAGTTTTATTCACGGTGTGTGTTTAGTTATCGTTTCAATAATCGTTCAAACGATTGTCGTGTGCGTTTCATTATCGTCTCCATAATCGCTACATTATTACACGAATTTTATTTTCCGGTGTTTTGCCACGGCTCCGTTTGCCAACGCACGCGACTCCCCTGGGAGCCGCGACGCACAGTTTGAATACCTCTGCCTTAGAGAATACACAATCGACGTCATGAGAAATAAAATGATATAATAAGAGTAGTTTTATCAAACCTGTTCATTTACTACGCGTATCGACAAAAAGTCATCAACAGTTCCATAATACGCGTAGGTATTGCGCAAAAACGAAAAAACGACAGAATCGCGTAGAGGAAATTATAAACATTACGATAACAAGACGAAGAATTTAATAACAAGAAAAAAAATGGTGTACGTAGTGAATTAAAATGTTTAAGAAAAACAACAGCTGCGTGTTATAATTATTATTTAATACTTATATTAAAATATAGAATATTTCATATTTAAATTTTTCAAATTTTCAAATTATTTAACTTACTTAAGTTAATTATATATATATATATAATATTTTAAAGATACAAAAGCGTTTTAAAAACAATATTTCATATCAACAAACTATATTAAATAAATATTAATAACACGCCATAGATGTTTTTTTTAATAAATTTTTTTTTTTTTATTAATCGCGACAGTTCACGAAAGAATCGAAACTTTTATTTTTCCGATTTTATCTTTGGCGAATTTTTTCACCGAATTACTATACCCGAATATTATTACTGTCACTGCGTTATAAAAACCCGTTTGATCAAATTTAAGTTCGCTATATTTTCTCTCCTTCGTGAACCACGCTGTATAATTTATATGAACAGATAATTCGACTTAAAAAATATTTAAATAAAATCATTTTAAAATACGTCATATAAATGTAAATTTATATTTTAATTAAATCTTCGAAAAAAAACCCCACCCCATTAAATTTTATAATTAACTAAAAGTCCGTTTCCGATATTGTAAAGCTAAATTGTGTGAAATAATATTATTCTTATTTGTAACGTTTATTCGCGTCGCTTAATTTTAATTATAATTTTTTTTTTTTTAATAATAATAATTTCCGGTTCGTCCGATTACTTATTTACAATCCAATGTGAGATTTTATAAGTTAGCGATTTAAAAAAAAAAAATAATAATAAAATACATTTTTTTGGAATAACACTGGATTTGATTTATTTATTTTTTTAATTAAAGCTTTTTCTTTTTTAGCATTGCAAAAACAAATTTCCATCGCATTAACAAGGAATCTTTTAGTAACAGCATTGATAAAACATCTGAGAAATTAACGTGAAAACAGAATTTAATTATAAATTTTACAGTAATTGATTTTCGTTGGAAATTATAAAACACGTTTCAAATAGTTTGTAACATCAGAAATTTCGTCGAACACTATTGTCGTGCTTATCGTTGTAATGCACCTACACTTGGCGTGGACCCGTGATGAGATACTTCCATTGATACGAATCTTTTCGTCGAAGCACGGGTTTCTTTTATTTAAATTTAACAGAACCGTGTTTAATTTAGTAGTTTAAACACAAATTACAAAATTTAAAAATAAAAATATTATCTGCGTTTTCGTACACCTACGCATACAGTTAAAAATACATTAATTAAAAATTCAGATAACTCGCTTTAAAATTATAATATTCAAAAAGAAATGAAAAAACACCCCGCGACTATATGATATTATAGTGCAGAGATTACAATATTCCTGTGTTTAAATTTACAGACAACACCGAACTCCTCATAATCGCGTCGGATATTTGCTCGGCTCGGTTTCGCCACGTCGCCCATCGGGCGGACGAAGGCAAAGAACTTGTAATCCAGGATTTTGTTAAGAATTTCAATTGTCGTTGAACATGTGTGACCAGCTTTTCTTGACACTGTCCGATTCGGGTACACTTATAGTACAGTCGAACAGCTTACACGATTTTCGATCTCTCGGCATTCGTTCTGGCACGCAGTCTGCAGTGGCGTCATTTCAGTTTTCGAAAGGGAAGGCAAACGATTTAACCGGCCCCATTATTTAACTATTTCCCATTTACATTTAGCTCGATATAATTTCTATTTTACACGATTTTGATATTTTCGTTATCACAGGCACGAATCGCCCGATATATATATTTTTTTGTGGGAGAAAATTCATTACTTTGTCAGCTAAAATAAATGTATCATAAATAACTATATATACATATAGTACGTAAATATTACGCGTGATTCAAGTTTTGAAGTTTCTCTTGTCATAATATTAGAAACGTTAGAAAAGACGTTTTGCGATCAGCTCTGAGCTGCTCGGTGAATATTTTTTTCTCTCTTTCTCGCCGTTATCGCCACACCACATTATTTAGCTTTTTTCATTTTTATTTTTTACACTTGCCGCTCACTAATTTACATTCATAAAGCATACGTTTAAACACCGGCTAAACAAATTCGTTTGTGCTGTACGCGATAATACAGGTTCATCAATCAAGTTGATTTACTATACGCATAACGTATGTTATGTTAATTGAACAACTTGGTATTAGCGTGTTACAATTTAAATTCATTTTAATTAGAGAACAATTTACAGACGTACGCAGTTATAAGCTAGAAACAATTTTGGACAGCTCGAAACATAAACATTTGAGATTTTGGTATTACCGTGACAATTTATTAAAATGTATTATTACTATTTACTTATAACATCCCCCCGCCATTAAACATTCCTGGGCACTCTGCTGACATCAACTGACAACTGTCAAACGTACATCACATTCTTCGAATTTGGGGTAACGTCAATAATTTACGCACTGCCTTCTTTAACAATAACCGTGTTTATCGAAAAAAAAACCCAGAACCGCGGTAAGTTGTAACCATACGAATTAAGCACCTTTAATCGCGGTCATAACCTGCGCACATTTTTTATTTTATTATTTTAATTTTAATCCGCTGTTTGCCACGCGATTTGTTATTACTCATCACTGTTATAGATTTGCTTAGAATAATTTATATTCACGTCATAGGTATCTGCATGAATCACGTCGGCCCACTGTTAACATGTTAATGGCAAATGTCCACCCTGCCCCCCCCCAAATGACGCCACTGCGTGTCGCAGTACTGTGAGATTTTGTAGGACGCGATGGTCGGTGGTGTCCGATATCAATTTTTGTAAAAGCTTTGATATCGCGAACACCGCGTACGAACGGCGATTGATTCGGTTCAAAAACAATCATTTAACTCGCGATCGCGGTGTTTTCTCTCCGGCTTATTTAAAACGGTACAAAAAAAACACACACACACACACCGTTTCGCGTAAGAAACCGTTGATTATTGATTTAAAAACGATTTATTTAATGTGTTAAAAATAACTGTACGTTTCGCACTGAACACGGCTGGTTAACGCTTGCAGCGCGCGTACGCACGGTGAAACGTAAGCTGTACACATTGTACGAGCAAGAAAAATCGTTTTTCGCCATGTCTTTGTATAACTGGTTTTTACGGCAAACTTTAAAAAAATGTATTCTTTCAATACGCAATTAAACTTTATATATTACACGCATACTCGTTATATTCGTATATACTATTATTATACATTTAATAACACAATACTCGCGAAAATGTATAAATTAAAATTTCAATCATAAACCGTATCTCGAAACTTTTGCTATACGTATATATATATATATATATATATATATACGCTTGTCTCTGTTTTGGCGTACAATATTATTATTACTATTATATTACGAAGTAAACAAGATATGTAAATTACTCGAGTTTAACTCCTCGGAGAAAATCTGAAACCGACGAGTCTGAAAAAAGCACTCGCCCCCCTGTGGAACGCGTTATACGCGCGCGTTCCGAGTATAAATAAGTGCGTGTACCGTGAAAACTTAATTTTTATTACAATATTATATATATATGCGTATCAATTCCTATTTGTGTGTTTTAAGACCAGGAATACTGCGCAGTCCGAGTTGGCCACTGTCCTTGTTTCTGACGAAAAGAAATTTTATATATAGAAACAAAAAGTTATTTGGAAAACACGTGCGCCGACGTGAATTTCGAAAATTTCTTAACCAAACAGGGCAGGATTTAAGGAGGCCCCGCCACCATCGATAGAGTTGCAGTGATCCTAATTGTAGCGGAGAAAAAATTATTATGAACATACATTTTTCGAAAAAAAACTAATGAAAATCGTTTTTTTCGCAATTCTTAATTTAATTCTTGCCTTCGAAATATGCACGTGTTTGGAAAAAAATAAAAAATAAATAAAATAAAATAAATCTGTTCAAAACGTTGATAATGTATTGAGTTTTATGTATTTTCAAGTTCGTATAAAATCGCGTGTGCACCGGTAACGGGTTTCGAACAATTTTAGAAATCATTTTTGCGTCGCACTCATACGATAATATTAACCCACGCGTGGTCGTCCGGGCTTTGTGTGTTTGATATTCATTTATTGTAT
Organism: Slavum lentiscoides; assembly: GCA_032441835.1. NCBI lineage: Eukaryota > Metazoa > Arthropoda > Insecta > Hemiptera > Aphididae > Slavum > Slavum lentiscoides. The sequence goes on from CM063713.1 coordinate 6,438,922, forward strand.
ATCCTGTATTTATATGATTTATATTTTTGTCACTTGACAGTAGATCGTCATTTTTAAGCCTCAAAACGAAAATTTAACTCGATTTATAAATTAAATACCTCAAAATCTATATAATTGCTATGAATAGCTCAAAATTGAAAAGAAAATTTAATAGAAAATACATTTTACGAGCACCTAGGTATAGGCACTTTAAATACTAATTTAATATTTATTTGTACGTGTAAAATCAGAAACAAGATTGTCACGAACTCGAGTACGACTTGAGTCCACGTAAAAATGTTAGATTATAATAATATATTACATGTATTCAACCCCTGTTGTTTTTCAGAAAAAAAGTACGACATTTTCGAGTAAAAGAGCTCGATGTCTTTTGATGAGTTCGCTTCGAGAAAATCAAAACAAAAAAAAAGTGTCTTTGTCTAAAAAATTATTTATATGTAATAAAAACGTTTTTACCTTTAGTCAAACGTTTCATCACTTATTCTTTAAAATTTTTTATTTCTTCGTTGGTAAATCTGTAACCAACGGTATTGCGACGTCCGTGCCCACTACTGTGACATGATTTTATTATGAACATCGTTATACATGCGCGTATAGGTGTACAATAATTATAAATCCGAGCGATAGAAACGAAATGACTCGTCTTACGCGAATAACGCGCTATTTTTATTATATTATTTTTTTCCCTCCCCTTCGCGCATAAAAACCTGACTTTAGAACGCGACTACAAAGTTTTATCGGTAATAGTTTTACTTGTTTTCCATTCAACCATTCGCCGTTGTAAAACACTAAGATAAATGACACCAACTTTTAAACATTAAACAGCTAACTTCAACCATTAACCAGGCCCGGAAGAATGTTCATTAGTAGTGTAAAACAATAATAATTGTAAACCCTAAATAAATTGTTTTCGGTTTCATTACAATTAATTATAAATAATACCGCGTTGTTTAACGAACAACCCGTTTCCGAAGAACACTGACGCATACCGAAATCGTCCAATTCGTTATAAACACTTATATACAAGACGTAATAAGTGTCTTTACTGATTATTAATATTAAATAAATATTTTTTATACTTATATACGTGTACATATATTGTACGCTATTGAGAATCGACCGTGATTGAGTCTTCTTAAAAAAAAACAAAAAACAAATTTTCCAACGTTTTTACCGAATAAAAACAAATGAAAAATTACTGTTCACCGACTGCGGTGCACTATTCGGTGTAACACTCAGCTAGACACACTTTTTATAATATTTTGTACGAGTATTTTGCAAAAACCTCGTTTATTCGATGTCGATGGAAACATTAGAGGAAAAATTGATTTTGGACCATAACGATATTTGACAAACCGCGGATTAGTGATAATAGTCGGTTTGTAATCCGTTCGTTTAGAAAATAAAATTGCGTATTACTGGACGAACAGAGAACAATTTTTAAAATTTATTGCGACGAAAAGTAAAAAAAAAACACTTGGTTCCTAATCGTTTTTTTACACGCTCGATTAAGATTTTTTTAAATTTTATTATCTATCATAAGTCGTATCTAAAGCTTGGGTTTTCGTGCGTTAAAATATCCGCTCTAAAAAGTCGAATAAATTTCTACTATTTTTATATGCAAACAAATCATTATCTTTGTATAATAAACGTTTAATAATTATTCTACGATGACGGGCAACCATAAAAACTGTTTTTTTTTTTGACATAATCATATGTGCTTTCAACACGACGAACGTACTGTTCTTTTTTTGTCACGTTTCATATTTTATAACCGCGAAAATATTTATCATGAAAAAAGTTGTAAATATTTTTACGTAAACACTAAATTATTTCCCAGTTATCTAGAAAATTATGATGTTTATTGACGAACAGTTTATTATATAGGAGTACGACTTACGAAATGATTGAGTTTTTTCTGTTAATTGTTTCGTCTCAAATAATATATTATCACCGTCTTCTCTTAAATATTATAACAATGTAACGCATTATTATGTTACGTTTTATTAATAAATTTAGGGTTATTCTGTGAACCGTGCAAAGTATTTAAAAAAATACCAGCAAAATATGCAATAAAAACCAAAAAAAAAAAAAATCTTCAGAAGACGTCTTTATAAAAGAAAAAATAAACTCAAATACTTACGCGAAAATACGGTTAAAAAATTTAAATTTCAAATCCAGACATCATAAAATAAATGTATAACGAATTCTCTCCCGTTTGCTCCCCTAAAAAATATGCATATGCATGAATTCCACAGCGCTGGTCATAATATAACAGCTTAAAATGTTTTATTATTTGAAAATCGTTGGCCAAGAAATATATTATGTTCGTTGTAGCTGTTATGTGTTTACTATATATATATATTATATAAAGAAACAATTTTTGTCGTTATTAAATTTATTTATTTATTATACTTATATTGTATCTATAAAATTGGACGTTACAAATGTATCGAAATGCGCAGTCCAACCGCAGACCACAAAAAATTGATTATATGTATATGTAAAAGACTCAAAAATAAACCGGTTAATCCATTCTTTTAAATTCCAAACGTGTAACAATATATATATATATATGGCGTAATTGAATGTAATTTATTATGTTACAATTACAACGTTTCCGGGTTTCGTTCAAAATCTGGTGTACATTTAAAATTTAATATCCATATAAAATCTTCGAAATTATTATAATTTCTTGATTAATTTTTATTTTTATATAAACGTAAATATATTTGTCTCCATTGTTATCAGAACCTTTGTACGACAAAATAATATTATATTCCGTAATACGTTTCGCGTTCAAAGAGGAGAAAAAAAAATTAACAAATAAACATCTCGAGAACAAACAATGTACTTACATTATAAACGAGTATGTGATTAAAAATCGCAATTTATCATCGCGTAGAAACGCGTTTAAATAAACGTGCACGGGCGCGATAAAACGAAATGTTTTTTTTTTTTATTAAAATATATGAAAATATTTATTAATATTTATATAATGTATACTTTGATTATTATCGTTCTGTTGTTATCGATAAAACATCATCCAAGAGGAACGCACGTTCTCGTTTTCGAGGGCGTGCGCATTGTGCGGTGTATACGAATTTGATTGAATAGTGTCTGAATGACAATAGGACGGATGAGAAGGTTGATTAAGATCGGCGAGGAAGTAGAAAACAAAAAAAAAAAAAAACACCGAAAAATCAGAATATCAAGAAAAATGTTAATGACGACATTGAGTAATTTTTTTCTTTCTCTTCGCCCCTCAAACATCGTCGAGGGGTAAAAACGTCCGAACCGTCTGGATCCATACTCTTGTACCCTATCTCGGTTGCATCGGAGTCCATTGTTTTTACCATCTGGCGATATATATATATATACATTTTTTTTTTTGTTTCTGTGCATTTCAATAAGCCTTTGGAGAGTAAAACGAGGGGGTGGAAGAAACTTTTATCTGAAGTTTAAAACCGGGATTAAGAGGAATCGATTATTTCCTTCTTATATTTTTCCTTTTTTTTTTTTTTTTTATTCATTTTCAAACTAGAGTTTCGAATATAGTTCGTTATTTTTTTTTTTTTCTTTTAAACGTGCCGAGAAGAAAAGCACTGTCTGGTGTCTACGCGAAGTAATGACGACAATGGAACTATTGTGACCGTATCGAGCTGGCACGGAGAGCTGCCATTCGCAAAAACGTGAGTTTTTAACGGGGACAACGACGCAGTGACGGCTTATGAGTGCATAACAAATTATTATCGCTGCTTATTAGCCGAAGAATTTGACGGGAACGCGCAAAGTTCCATCGAGTCCGTTATAGAGTTTGACGAGAGAAATTTAATCACTACGGTATTTATAATACTGCAACGGATAAAATATCTCATCGACAGCCGCATTAATCGAGTTTTGCATGAATTTTTAAGGGATAGCGCGAAGTAGAACATCGGAAAAAATTATTAAATTCTCGACAATTCAAATCGAAGTACGTGTCGATAAATTACATGGGATCCGAGAAATGGCACAGGATTTTTTTACTGTTTCTTACAGGTTTTTACTTACAGGAAACAGTAGTAAAAAAAAATTCCATCGCGTTAATTTTTTATTTTCTTTTTGCATCTTACATCAATCTAAATACTGAAACGGGTAATAGCTGGTGTGGGTGGTTTAGCGTTACGTGGAGCTCAGGCAATCGTGTTCCAATACGTTTACTATTTGTTTGTAGCAAACGGCGTTTAGTCCGGTATAATAAAATTAGTGATTTTTTTTTTTATTGTACACTTAAACCATTATTTTTCAGAAAAAAAAAATACGTGATGGGGGAAAATGGCAGTCGTTTTTGGATTCAGCATCCTAGAAAACATAGAGTTTACCATTAATATTCCATGCAGCTGAAAAAAACATTTTTTTTTTTTTTTTTGTAGACTTGCAGTGTTATTTACCCATAATATGTACATGTTTATATCGTACAAAAGAATTAATATTATACACTTTTCTCTGGTCGTTGTTAAAAGATTTTTCTGTTGATATAAATAAAATATAAGGGTTGCGTTTATATAGAGTGATAAGAGATCTTCAAAAGTGCCGCCTAGATTTTAATATAAGTGTGATATATCGGTGTTGTTTTGAAAAACACTAGTGCGAAGTAAACTGGAAAAATGTCACTGGAATAAAACGCACGATGAATGTGACTTTTTTTTCTTTTGACTCTCCAGCTTTTTCCTCAATCGCGCAAATGATCAATATTATAATATCGTGATCAACGTAATAATTATCAATTTAACGTAATTACACGCATTATGCGTATATGGATGAAAGAGTCGTTCGTACTCTCCTGTTATAGCGAACGAGAAATCGTATTCCGTTTTGAAATTGATGATTTTATACCGTCACCGAAACGCTTCCGTCTTGACAACTCAAATTTACAGTGGCGACAATATACGTATAATACACATGCGTGCGCGCGTTGTAAGGTTAACACGGTATTCATATAAGTTTATGTGTATGAGTGGTTTCGCCGTGATAAAGATGATCTGAATGACTGTGAAAATGTCTATTATTATATATATACAAACATAATCCGTACGCAAAGTTTGAACGCCTCGTTTTTACCTCCATCTATATTAATATAATATAATTGAATAATATGCAAATCGTTTGAACTGAAAATGGATTCCTATAAGTTTTTGAACGACGAAAACTTGACTGAAGTTTTAATCGTATTTTTATTATCATTATTTTTCGTCGATTCGTTACATTTACGGCAGAGGACTTGTAGCTCTAAAAAAACATGAAATACGCAAGCGCTTATGCACTTAAAAACCCTATAATACGCAAAATGAATATTTTTTTCTAAAAATTGAAATAATTTTTCAACAAAATTGTTAATAAAATGTAATATTAAATAATAACGTTTTATCGATTCAGTTAGATAATAGACATTAATAGGTAGGTACATTATATCGATAATATCAAACAATAATTGATTATTGAATTAAAATTAATCTAATCGACGAGCCTCAATCGATTCTAGGAAAAACGTGCGTCCGCGAACTGCGGTCAACAACAATATTATATGATAAAAATTAAAAATTAATTTAAATTCATCAATTTTGGTTGTAATATTAAATAAAATTAAAACGTCGGTGCGGAAAATATCGAGAAAATTATTAATTGTATTAAATATTTCTCAAAAAGAATAAAACGAAAGAAATACGTGCCCTAAAAACTAAAAAAAAAAAAATTCAAACTACGGATTTATATGCAAAATAAAATTAGAAATCTAGTTTTGTTTTAGCATATTATAACGTGTTTGTTTCTCACTCTGCTATTCTCTTGGTTGAGTAAAACAAATGCGCAAATACTACGAGTCCTCTGTCCTAGTTATATTTATTTTCGTCGTATTTTTTTCTTTTAACATTTACACGAAAATCGTAAAAAAAAACACTAACCTTTAGTTTTCGCGCTATTTGCGTCTTTAATAACTATGTCCCTGCCGTCTTCTCTTCTCCACAATACGTGCGGTTTCGGGTAGCCTTTGGCCCGGCACGTTAACTTTACGGTACCTCCTTCGGGCACCATTACGTCTCCCGAAGTGTCTTCATAAATAATATCCGGCGGTATGACGACGTCCAAGTAGCCCATCTATAGCAACGAGATAGAAAAACGAATGTCAAACGCGATTTCGATATTGCAGTTGTGTGTTCAATTTCGGAGGAGAAAAATTATCGCACTGTCAATCGTTACAATGCGGAAATGTGCGCTTCGCAACGTTCCCGTTCATTGGTTTTTGGGATAATATTTCCTCCCCCCCCGCGAGAACACGTTTCACTTTCGTCGAGAATTATCCATTCTATTTCGAAATTTATGAGTCATTCGCTAAGAAAGAACGAGAGGGGAAAAAACCTATCAGAACAGCTACCAGAATAACGTAACAACGTTCCTTTTTTTTTTAACCAGATCGCTTTCTCCGTTCACTATAGTTCCGAATAAGCCAAGTGTAAAGATTAGCGATTTTAATGAAATCTCCCGACACGGTGACAAGAAAATATTATTGTCAAGCCCGAAAAATAAGTAAAAATAATGTTCATTTAGTTTTCCTCTCTGCCGCCCGCCACGCGGTGAACTAAAGCTATAACTGGATTCGGAAGTTATTACGTGCTTCTTTTTTATTTAAAAATAAATAACCACCAGAATAATAAACTGAAGGTTATTTAAAAAAAAAAAAAAAAACAATATCAAATACAACATGAAATAGTGCTAAACCTTTCCCCGTATATACGTGTACGATATTCAAACTGTGATAGGTACTTAAAATATAATAACGTAGTTGCGATTAAAATTTCATAACTTCTGGTAAATAATTTTGATACGTCTTATACGAAATGTACAGGATTTCAATTTAAGAGTTTTATTTGTTTTAAATTGTCTCCGTTTTATGAACTGTAATCATTTAAAACACGGCTGATAAAAATTACGCGAAACTATAACAAAAAATTGTTAATACGAATTTTTTTTTTAAGTACGAATTACCCGAATAGATTTAAAAATAAAACCAACGAGAAGGTTGTAAAACACAGTATTGTTAACACATGGACCGTCTTCATCGTAATCTCCCTATACGTCTACTCAAATTTAGGTTACCTGACTTATCATTGGATCGGTGTTAATCTGACACATGTATTGGCCACGATCTTCTTCCTGTACGTTTTTCACGTGCAAATTCCAAGTCGAGTCATCAGCGTGTGACACGGACACTCTCGCGTTATGTGTAATCACGTGGTCGTGAATAGCTTGGATAGCTTTTGTATCGGCTTTTACCCAACCGACCTAGAAAATGAAAAATATTATTCCGTTGAGTGGTCGATGTGACAATATTACTGGAATATTTTTAGCGAAATATGGAAAAAACACATCGCGTGTGATACGTATCACGTATTGCATATCGTCGCCAAAAACAATCGAAAACCAATTTATCACGAAAACATTTCATATACCTATATATATATAAAAATATAAAATATATTTTAACACTCGTACACGACTATTTACATATATATATATATATATATATATATAGAGAGAGAGAGAGAGAAAATTGTCAAATAATTATGTCCTTTAGCTGAAGATGTCAGCTGATATTCGCCACCCGATCGGACAATTTAATTGATAAATAATTTATTTGTCGAAAAGAAAAACCATAACACTTCAGCGTTGAAACGAAAGGGCCAATCAGATTTTAGTAGAACTTTGATTTTGTTGCTAAAGGTGAAACTTACGGTTCCGCCAAACTTCTCGAACAATCGGCACGTCGTTTGTCCAACAAAGACTCGAACAACCCCACAACCCGTAAAGTTGACCGTATGCGGTTGCCACCGTAGAAAGTAAATTTAAGCAGACTTACGCAACACTTTGTACGAACGGGTTAAGAAGAGTGACGTGCAATATAACGTTTCAGAATCGGAAGACAGTGGGTATTGCGTATCTACGAAATGACCGTATTTTGACTTTATCTCGTGGTACACGAAAGCTACGGAAAATGTATGATTTGAGCTATTAGAAGACGTTTTCGAACATCATATTATGTCGCGTAATTGTCCGTTTCGTTTGTATACGATTTTGCGGTGAATAAAGATAAAAGCGGAAAAATATCCGTACAACATTATCGAGAAACTGTTATTAATACATTATACAGCCTTTAAAATAAATAAGTATTAGTTACAAACAAAAACGTATCATTATTTGCTGCATCCCGAATAATTAATTGTATATATTTCATGCGAATTTTTAAAAAAACATAAAAACGAAATAATAGCGATTAAAAATAAACATTTTGTACACGTTTACCCGTTGAAATGTCAGTGGCGGTTACACATGACATTCAAAGGGAGGGGGCGAAAATAGAGCCAACCCCTTCTGACAATAAAATATCCACATCGACGAGTAATGACCATGAAGATAGATCTGTTAATGTACCGAAACGAAATGCAAATGTAGAAAAAGGAAGAACAACGTGCAATGTAACCTACACGAAAAAAGAAAGTACTCACCAGATAGCGCTATGACACAACATAGAGGGCGTGGCAGAACACCAAACACACACACCACCGCAGTCAGACGCGAACTACGTTGTTAACGCTTGACCGCCGTGACTACACTGAACGGTCCGATGTTTTCGGACCGCTATTTATAAGCGCCTTTCTGCCACGCCCTCTATGGTGTGTCGTAGCGCTATCTGATGACTACTTTCTTTTCCCATTTTATTACGGTCGGCTGACGCATTATGTCGGTATATGCGGGTGTTTAATTTGACGCTGACCGAGCGACCGATCGTACGCGCGTATGCAATCTTTATTATTATTAATAATAATAATAATATTATTTCGCGTAGTTCAATGAAATGAATTGAACGTGAGGATTTATCTTTTATCATTGTACACTCGTTTACATGTTTATTCGTTTACCCACATTTACACTTTCACTCGTTTACACTGTACACGATCGACCGAGTTTGTCGTCAGTTAAGCACTGACCGTACGCGCTGATCGTAGGTCGAGTACTAATTCCAACCTTATACATGATGTTCAAAAGGGAGGGCGAAAATGGATCATAACCATAACATAAATGGACCAACTTACATGACACAAGTCGGTGCTGTTAGGTCAGAAATATAATAAATTTAAAAATATCAAATACCAGGGGGGAGGAGCAATCCACCTATCGCCCCCCTTGTAACCGCTACTGTGAAATGTTTAGGTTAAGTTCAATGTTATAGGTGGCACTTGCTATACATTTCGTTAAATTTAAGATGGTTTTTCTTACGACTATTTTACACACAAAACGCCTTTTGAAAACTGTGCGAGTGCCTGTTTTTAAAATATTGTATATACGCGCTTTTAATTCTTTTTTTTTTTTGACATATTTTGTTAATAACATAAGACATTGTATGGAGATTTATGTCGTGAAATTATATTTGAATAGTCACGTCACCGAGGTAATCACGGCGAACACGCAAATCTGTCATTTTCCGCATTATTACGTGTCCGCTGTCGACACGCGCCAACAAAACACTTTTCTTGTTCAGCGTTTTTGTTTTTCGTCATTTGTACAATCCGTTTAAACCTGACGTCGAAATTGACAATCGGATAAAAACAAAAGAATAATATTACAAACGTTATTATACGCGTTAATCATAATTACAGAATGAAAACATGCCCCACAATTCAAATCTAAAAAATTCGTTTGAAAACCAAACGTTTGCGAATAAAATCGCGAAATAAACCTTTTTTGTCGCTGCGTAGTAATCAAAACGTTCAGAAACACGTCCGTTTTATTAATCTACGAGATTAAAAAGCTAACGAGACTTTCGATTCAAAAACTTTTTATTAACAATTTGTAATAATTTAACATTTCTTTTTTTCGTCTTTTCCCCTCCGCATTTACCGCATCGCTCCATTCATATTTTCCGTATACGTTGAAACAGTGTTGGAAATCCTTTTCTCGTAATGACTTTAATGCTTCCGTCAGTTTGGTTTAAACAGCTTCAAACACACTCGAAAAGCGTTGCTCTTAACGCGCATTATAATTTTGGAAACGGCCAAAATTTGAACACGTAGCGAGATCAAGCGAAATATGAATATTTGGTATTCAATTGTATCACTGGAGTTCGATTTTTGGTCAGAAACTGCTTTGCAGTTAAAGCGCAATTATCGTAGCCGGCGCGTTGTCTTAATGCAACATCCAAGAGTTTCTTTCCACAATTCTCATTACTCGTTCTCTGAGTGTTTTCGTCAAGACTCGTAAACGATATAATGTGGATTAACAGTTTGACTTGGGTGTTTGAACTCATTCGATCATTTATTTTCGAAATGTTGTCGCCCGTTTTTCAATAGCATGCGGTTGACCGACACGCGTTGTGCGTCTTTTTCAACTTCTTCACACGACTCGCAAACAAAATCGTTTATGCCACTCGAAACGCGTGGTGGTCCAGACGTGACAGCATCTATCCATGTTTCAGTAGAAATTTTAAATCAATATATATACGCTGCTCAGTTCTTTCGTCCGGCATACAGCGCATATTATTACAAGGTCGCTTATTTAAACGACGCTCACGTGTAAAACTGTACAGAACGGATACAGACTAAATTGGTATTGATCGATGCAGTCATATTCATAGATTATAAATATTCCAACATCATTCACGTATCTGCACGCGCTGGTTTGATAATCTCGTTATTTTTAATAATATATACCTTGATTTCGACAAAGCTTTTTTTTTTTTTTTAAACTACATTTTGTCTCGTCGCCGTCATAAAATCGTCATAAATCACTCGACGCCGTCGGAATTTTTTTCAATTTTTTTTTTTTTTATACGCGATGACGGTATACACGCACACACCATTCGAAACGCGTATATCCATCCATCGACCGCGCGACGCGGCGGCGGCGGCGGCACATGTGAAGCTATTTTGGTATTCAAAGAAGCTACCGCGGAATTCCGTCTCCCCTGATATTTCAATCGTTTGCCATGCAAAACAGGTCCACGTCGAAATAATAATAATAATAACTATATATATATATATATATATATACATCTGCAGCAGGTCCTCGCGCAATAATATTTCCAACCTCGCGAGCGCCTTTATAATATAATATTACACGTGTTACTGCAGCATCCCGCGTTTCATATATCCGTATTATCCGTTTAAAGTCTCGCTCTCTGTTTGTCCGCGTTTCTCGCCTTCTTTTCCCGACCATCTCCCCCGTAGTGCGCGTTCCCCGATGCACACGCGCGCGCACCTTCCGAATAACCTCGAAATCACTTTCTCGCCAATTGTTACTGAACTCGGTGGAAAAAAAAAATAAACAACAAACGTTCTCTTATGAAACCGCGCAGCACGTCACAATACACGAAGAGTTAACGCGTTTTCTCTCATAGGTATTCGAGTGTAAATATTTACTTTACGCTCGTGTTATCACACGTATGTACGTTCACCTCCTTATTTAAGGACATTATTTTGAATTTCTACTCCGTCGTATTATACACCGGTTACAACGTTTCGATCGTTCCTCCGGACAATGACTACAGATTTTTTTTTTTGGTCCCGTAGAATATTACACTACTTATTACGGAACTCTTTATAAAAACATTTAGTCAAGGAGTGGCACACAACACCTAGAACGCTGGCTAGCGATCGCCTTCCTAAACCGTAGCCGGATCATTTGCGGACTGCCGGTGGTCCGCGGTTTTATTAATTTGAGAAAAGAACTGAATTTAAAAATCAAAGAACGTGTCGACAACATTGCTCGTTGTACCTGACGACTGTTGAGAGGGACGTTTTATTGGATAATACATTTTTAAGGCAACAGCCATCTCATTCCGAAAATGCCACAACTGCGGCAATCAAAGTAGCGCGAGCGAATCAGTCAAGTATTAATACAAAATTGTTTTTTTTCTTACCAAACTAGTCCGCGGTATTGTTATAATAATTAAGAATTTTTTAATATTTTTCTGAACTCGAGTAAACACGACGATATATTATAATGTGCACGAAGAAAAGACGCTCTCTAGTCAGTCTAAATTTGCTCACTGTGTCCAATATATTAGAGCAGAGAACGCGCATTCGTTCGGTTTTGTTCACTTTATTTACATTATTGTATTTGAATCATTTTTTTTCCTGTTTTCAGATATTTTATGGGATAAGATAACCTTGAATCGTCTCCTATAATCTGTGAAATTGTACGTTTAAAGAATCTGTAGAGACGAGCAGCTGAAGGCGAAATGTACGGACTATGGAGACGGTTGCAGGATAATTAAAAGTAAATGCTGCAAAATTTGGCAGAAAATTGCGTGATATTTGGTGCCGGATGATTAATGAATTATGAAAAATAAAAAATATTATTAGTGAAACGCAGCGTTTGTGGTTCAACACGATTTGTACGAAAAATGTTGTTTGTAAAAACGATTAATAGGTACGCGCTCGGCACTATATTATGCTTATTCGATATTTTTCAATTTTTAATACCTATCAGTTTTCATTTTATAATTTTGGTTTCAAGCATTGTTACTAATTATTATAATTAAGTTTTTATTTTATTTTTAGATATTTCCATTATGTTTTTCTTCATTTGATATCGTTTCTTTCAATATATTCGATTATTATTGTTATTTAATATAGTACAACGTATTTTATTATTTTCTAATAATAGTTTATTTTTAATGCCACACTCGCCCGACTGAAATTTAACACGAACGTGTACCCTTTATCGGCTAATTAACTACCTTAGGTAGTCGTACATATTTCAACATACCCACGTGGACACCGAATCTCAATGTTAATTTTGGAATTGTAATATTATAGATGCCGATTTAAAAATTTTTTTTTTCAATTTCGAAATCAGTTTTATGGATTAGATAAAATATGGCTTCATTAAATAATAATATTTATGTATAGATTTTTTTTTTTTAAGGAACTTCGAAACTTATTGCGTTTGAATTACGTTGCAGTCGGTTTTGATTAGTGCGTAGGTATTTGATTTATTTACTATTTACACTAACAATTATTTGATTTAATTGTCTTATAGAGATTTTAGGCAAGTTATTTGAAAAAATGTCTCATAACATACTAATGTTTATATATCAATTTTCAAACGATATATAAAAATGATAATAATAATGTATATTATTATATTTTTATAAATGTGGTGTTTGGGATAATAGATTAATCACTGCGTATTTTTGCCCCGTCTTACCCCAATAGATTTTTCAAATTTTTTTTTTTTTCTTCATAATATCAGAACAACGTTTTCCGGTACTGAAATTTGTTGCCATTAACTCAACGATTTTTCTACAAAACAATATCACCATACATTGCTTCTGTTTTACTATACGTAAATAAAAATACTCCAAACGAGTAGGAATACAATACTTTGCCTCGTATTGAAACCAGAACTCGATAAACGGAAGAGAAATACTTTTTCCTCCGCGTTGACGACAAAATCATAAAAACATTACAGATTTACGACCACAGATGAAACGGTTAATCAGTTGTTATAGCCACGCGTGTATCCCAGCAGGTTACCCGTACACTTTATATTGGTATTTAGATTTTTGAGAAATATAATATGTATTGCGCTCGTATACACGTAGCGTTTCACGGAATTCATTAATTGCACGTCTTAAAATAACTCAAGAACACTATATATAAAGGATACGGTCTTTAACTAGACGTTTTAATGAATCTTTCGGATAGTAGTTACAGCTGAGTCCGCCGTCCCGGCGGTACACGTTGTTCGCAACGTTTAATATTAATTACTGAAATTCAACGAATTCCTATTGCAATAGTTGTATCGCGCGAAGAAATATATATATATGTGTGTGTGTTTAATAATATAATAATAATTAAAAGAAATCCCGCAAACTCACCCTGTAACCGCCAAGACTGTGGACGTAACACGTAAACATGGCTTCTCGACCGACGGGAACAGTGATGTTGCCGATGGGTTCGGTGAACTTGGGTTGATAGCCATAACATCCTGCGAAAAAGAAACACATTTTATTATAATATTAGTAAAAAAAAAAAAAATGTTTTCATTTACAAATCTCATATTGCATCGCAACAGAAACGATTTACAAACAGACAAAAAGCTGGATTTTCTTCGTGATTCACGTTCGTGGTCAATCGCTCTGATGCGACAATTTTTGTTTTTTTGACCGCGAAAAATGACTAATTGAATAAAAAACACGATTCTATTATACGCGTATAATTGATTATCGTCCGTTCGCTTCTGTAGTCAATTAAACACATTGGTTTAAAACAAAAAAAAAAAAAATGTGTTACTGATCCGATATTTTTCGGATTCGAATCAAATGAATTACACAGTCGACCCGTATTTGACTGACTTTGGTGTTTTCGAATAAAAATAGGGGTATCGTATTGTACGACTCACTTAATTGCTGTTTAAATAAAAGAGATAAAAGTAAACGAACGACGGAGAGTCTTTATTATTTTTTTCACGATCTCCAGTCGTGTAATACATATCGTGCCTACGTTTCAGGCTTGTTTTCAAATACAAAAGACTCGTGTGGTGTTGTACACCGTAATAAAATAAAATAAACCCGTTCGAAATTCCGAATGAACATATTATATTATAACGAAAACGATTTTATCCCGCAAATACCATCAACCGTAATGTGTTGATAATTATAGTGACGTATCCGAAGCTCTAACGTTCCTGAAAATATAGCGAGGGGGGCTGTGCCCTCTCACACGCAAATAGTCAACAATCAAAGCGTTTGTTTTTTTAATTCAATAGTTTCGTACTCATACAAATAACGGACTTATCTTTATGATTTTTTTTTTCTTATAATACTAAAAAAATTAATTACAAAGTATTGAAATTCTTTTAAAACACTGTAGATTTTTTTTTTCATTTGCGTATCGAAATATGATTGCCTGAACTTCAATTTTTTTATATTTTACAACCGTTACCAACTGAATTGACCGCAAATGCAATGGGTGAAACGGTCTGGCTCGAGTTTTAATACTCACGTATATAATACTTCTCACCTAAAATAATCATCGTTTTTTCTGTCTAAATTACCAACGTCCTCCTATCCCTGGTGGGCATCACTCGGGGCGACTCTCGCATTGTTTATTACTAAATATAAAATATCTAATGACGAACACATTGCAATTAAGTTCTTACGGAAAAAAAAAACGAATTCTTATTTTAACCTCGGTGCATTTACCTTCAGCTCGTATAAGTAAAACTTAAAAAAATCGCTTTTCCCCGGACGTTTATCTTGGCGCACCTTCCTCGGCCGCAAACCCTGACACTATTTACTCTGATTCGTCAACACTCACAATCTCTTCGACGAGATCTTCAGAGTTTCCAACGCTTTCGTGTACTCTGCTCATTTCACGTGTCGCCTTGTACGTTCCACGAGCGTGTGCCCGATGCTTTCATAAAACAATCCACAATGCACGCGCATTGCTGAATCTAACCTGCGATTCTTTTCAAGCGTAGTCCCCAAAAACATTCATTAGGTTACGTGAAAGTCAACGCCATTGATGAGCGCTCTCGTCTTTCTAACCTAACTTAAACAGTCATTTTCTAATTGTTTGGTTCCCTAACGGTTCCGCCTCCTCGGATTTACGAGTACTGTCTGACCACATTCCTACTGTCGTTAGCAAGCCCGGTGGTATGGACGGGACGACGTTCACTACGTCATAAGAAGCTTTGTGGAAGAACACGTATGATATTCGCAATGCCGCTTTCCGCCGCATCTCCACTAGTTCGTTCACACTGGATTTCGCACATTTCAAACGTTCGGCCAAGCCCGGTACAAAATTGGATACACCACGCTAATGAAATTTGCCTTCGGGGCTTTTTAGGTCCATCCGGTGTTGGGCATTAGCCTCGGATAGACACGTCAACTTGACCGTACCGTTACAACACAATTATTATGTTTATTTGACTGAATTATAAATATATAAATGAATACGCGTACTATAAAATAACATATTGAAAATATTATGAAAATAAAACGACTTGAAATTTTTTTATTTAATATCGTATATAAACTATACTTTACGATTCGGACATTTTCCTGTTTGAATATTTCCTGTTCGTATGTTTCCGTCTACGCGACACTATTAATAAATTATGAAATGCGCGAAACTCGTATATATTATACTTATGGTCAAAATAACTTTTGGACGAACATTAATATACGCGTAATACGTTACGTCGTGTGTATTATTAAAATACACGAGTGCGTTTTAATTATCCTTATTATTTGACGTGCGCTATGTATGTATATATATATATATATATTAAAGGAATCCGATATTTTACGTAACAATGGCGCATTAATATTGTGTTCGGTGAACTGAGAGTTGATTTCAGTTATTGTGTGCAGTCGTCGATTTCCATTATATTAGATTAAAAAAAAAAAAAATTCAGAAACATTACAATCTAAGTAGAATATAATATATACGCATATATTCTGAAATCGAATCCAATTAAAATGCCAAATGGAGCCGTAATCGCGATTACGGTTCACAGCTGATGAATGACTACAGCTATTTTATATATACAAAAAAATATATATATTCGTTGTTTTAAAAGTGTGGCTTCTTTAATTCTATATTATGAGACAAAAAAAAAAAAAGGAAATAACGCGTATTGCAGTTACGCGTGATTTACACGAGCCGCCGCGTGTGAAATCGATTTTAGGAAAAAACAATTTTTTTTTTTTATATTCGTCGACAATACGGACCCGTCGTGAAAAAATTGTATTTATTTTATATATAATATTATTTTCCGTTATCATTGCGATAAATAACTGATTCGGAAGCGGACGATGATAATGGCCGAGGGATAATATTATAGTAACTATATATGCGGCTTCGTTCCGATTTCCATCAGTGAAATATAAACAGCAGCCGCGTCGTTGTAATAACAATTACAGTGTTGGAAAATTATTAAAGTCCGCCGTCGATATTTCGCCCGACGGCGATTATTTTAATGTCGTCGTCGCCAGGGGCGCAGTTTCACTGAAAAAACTGGGGGTGCCGAAGCCCCTCGATTTTTCATGTTATTTTATAGAGTTATCGTTATCTGCAACCCTTCAATGACCATTAAACAATTACGTAATATTATTTAAGTAATGACTATGACGCTTTGTAAAGTATGTTATTATTTAATTACAGTGATTACACGTGATAAACGTAACATATGAATTATTAAACCATAAACAACTTCGATTTTGAATTTAAATTTGAGTTTACACTTTATTAGGTATTTATTATAATAACAACATCATCCTTTCATTTTGAGCAAAAATATTTATTACTCCGTTTATATCAATTTGATTGGTACGGTCTTTTTCAATAACGATTATATAATGTGTGATAAAACTAAAATAGTACTTTGAATGTTGTCACACCGCGATGTTTTCGTCGAACAGTCGGAACTCATTTATTGCCAGTCGCCACACTAATCAAATTGATACATTTTATCAATAACATATTATAAATTTATAAAATCGTCTGAATTTAAATTGTTTTCTTTGATTTTTTTTTTTTTTGACCAGTCCGTAAGACAACATATATACCGTATATAACGATATTCCGGATAAAACGATTCTCAGCCATGTATTTGGTTGGTTTTATATCTCGTGTACAGTAATTTTGGTCTTCCGGATACAACGAAGTTCGGATATAACGATCTGATTCTCTAGGTCCCTTGAAGATCGTTATAAGCGGATTCTACTGTATTTTCAGTCATCCACACGATTATTCATTTAAACAATATCATAGAACAAAACCGTTGTTATGTGTGTTTGTGTGCATATTATAATAACTACTAAAACTCAAATAAATACGAAAAAAATTGGGGGTTGCTAAGCACACCCAAACCCCCAAAAAAAAATTGCGCCTATGGTCGTCGCGTTATTTGACAAAAAATAAATAAATATTAATTTCAATCAAACATAATAATATAATATAATATAACGAAATATACGTACACACAGTCGCTCACGTGCGCGGTGAATAAGTACGGCTGCGCGTGTTAACCTATATATATAAAAAGTAAATATACACAATTTGCCGGGCCACTTATGTCTTCTCCGTTCAATTATGCAAAACAGGCTGTTTATTCGTCCGACGACAATACGGTTTTTTTTTTTTTTTTTTAATATAATACCGACGGACGAGGCCGTGGAGCGGCGGGTCGGGCGGTCTCCCGTTCAAATCGACACTTTTCGGTTTTTTTTTCATCGTCTAAAATGGAATTTCTTTTGATAATATATATATATATATATAAAGAAATAATAATAATAAAAAAAAAGTGGTAACAGACTGCCAATTGCTTGCGATTGAATTCCGAAAACTTTTCTCTCTTTATTATGGTAATTTCGTTCAAAATCGAAGGTTTTTCGCAGACGCCGTATAGCGACAGTTATATGTATAGTCGGCCGCGCGTAACGCGCGTACTCCAGTGGCGTGCAGAGCTCTCTTACCGAGTGAGGGCAAAATTATTTTCACGTCTACCCACTCCCTTGAAATAACGTATTTTTAATAAATTTACCGTACACTGCGTACCAATAATGTTCTTTGGCCGTGCTTACTGTATACGCTACTACCCGACTAAGTTACTATATCCACCCTGTTTTAAAGTGGGACACCCGCAGGTCCCACTTAAACAGCGTCTGCACGCCACTGACGTACTCTATAGTCTACAACGAAACGCAATAAAGCCCGGTGTTTATTCAGTACCTCAAAAATTTTCCTGCTCATTATTTAGGTTTACACAATAATAGTATAAAATTTATATTTAATACAGTTTTGGGAAGGGACTTAAATATTAAATAATTAAATAAACCATGCGTACTGAGACAAAAAAAAATGGACGTTTTCAACGGTATTTAATATAATAATAAATATATACAATACGATAATATTAAAAAGTTTCTTTTAAAAACACGTTACTCGCGTTCGCGTTCTCGCTGCTATACAAATAACGTTTTCATTTTAAACTCTATCGGCAAACGACGGATAATTTTTGTAAATTTTTCTTTTTACATAATTCGAAAAGTGTTAACGGTATAACAAATTGACCTGTTAGATTATTTGACTATATATATATATAACGTATTAATCATAATCAATAGACCTTGCATAGTCGACGGCGTTCTACGTATCGCGGACATGACGTAGTCATTACGCGGTAACAGACCGCGCGGTTACCTTTCGGTTTGTATACGTTTAAAAGACACAACATGCCCGTTTGTCGTAACAACGGCACGGTGACTCCTAGACGCGATCGTAAATCTCATTTTACTCCGTCGCCGTAAATCTCAATATCATCTTAAAGATCTCAACGTAATCGTAAATCAGCGCCCGATGTGAATCGTAAATCCCGACGTGATAATCATCATCGTAAAAAACACTCGCCTTTGCCCGGGACCGCGTAATATGGTATATATGATAGTATACGGTGTTACGCGTGTCGTACGCACAATTTTTATGTGTTTATTTTTTTTTACCGAAATTCTCATCCTTTCCGCTGTTAAGACGTCTATACACAGAAATAAATAATAATAAAAATAACGATAATAATAACGATAATAATAATCTTGTTCTTGTCCTGGCCATCCTATACTCTCCAAGAATTCTAGCCGTCACTAGGTACAAATGTCTCCGCTACTTTTCTCTATTTTGCACAATTTCATGTCAATCTTCTAAACCCATTGCGTTCAGATCTCCAGTCACCTCGTTAATCCACCTCTTTCTGGGCCGTCCGTCCCCGTGGTCGTTTTTCTCGAGGTTTCCGTTCGAAAACTCCTATTAATAATAATTATAATTAGAGCAAATAATCGTACGCCCTGAAAAACGCCATTAAATGTGTGTATACCTTATAAACGATCTATAAGAAATATATATATATTTTTTTTAATAATTAAAACGAAGCAATAAAGACACGAAAAGAAATTCCTTGAGCCGGAAACGCGACAACGTACCGAAATATTGTTTAATCCGCGGCAAACCAAACGAAAACGTTTGAAATTTTTTAAGAAGTAAAAAAAAAAAAAAAAACGAATTTTAACGATAACACTTTATGTTATATATACGAATCACTAAATTTCATTTTATCGTCCAAATGAAATAAAACGTATTTCGTTTAGAATAACAACGTATACGTTTCGATGTAAATTATAATATTTTCGTTTTTGTTCTTTGACCGACCCGTAAAAAAGATGCGAATGCGTAAATAGACACACCTGCCCGAAATAACTATGAATATTGAGATAATAAAATTTAAAAAAAATACAAAAAAAAAAAAGGAACTGTAGAGAATTTAGCGCATGACGGAATTATATATAATAGGACGAGTCACGACGTCCTGTGTGTTATCGATTTGCCGCGTTAAATACGTTGTCGGCGGCGGCGGCGGCGGCGGGGGGACGCAATAATAAGCGGACATTATATGGTTTTTGTTCCCGCGAGATTTATATATATTCGTCCGGGACGACATTCGGCTCCCGCTGAGCTTAAATTAATGGACTCCACCGGACCTTGACCATATAAGAGAGCCCGTTTGGACACGGCGCGACGGTTTTCGGGCCGGGAAAGGGACGAGTAGTGTACGTGCGCGGAGCAATGGCGACTAATTTCCCCTCGGCTTAAATGGGAAACGTCGGACTTGGCCACGGAACGTAACAATCGCGGACTATCGTTCTTTTATACATTTGTATTTTTATTTTTTTTATTTTTTTTTGTAAAAAACACACACACAAAACGTAGTCATTAAACCTATAGCCCGTTTTTGGAAAACCGTCTTTAATGACGCGCAAACCCATATACGCTGTAAACGTTCGGTAATGATCGTCTCTCGACGATTATATTATAAAAGTATCGATCCGTTTTAACTCATTCCCGCCCATAAACGCGCGCGTTATATATATAGTTATAAATATATAACTGTATCTTACAATATTATCCACCATTGCACTAGTGTACTCTGTAGCAGAATATTGCGCTCCCGTTTGGATAAACAGCACACATGCGAAGCGGGTCGATTCACAGCTCAATCATATAGTATGCGCACAATTTCGGGAACAATTAAATCGACCCCTGTCCAGCGGTTACCGGTATTAAGCAATATTGCCCCACCCGCTCTACGTCGCAAACAATCACTTTTAAAATTACGAAGGAAATGTAACTCTGATCCCTCACTACCTGTTATCACTCATACGGCAACACTCTTATAGGCGAACAAAGGCTCAAATCAAGGAAACCTTGGAGAACCGCCGTAGAACTCGAAATCTCTAATTTTAACATCCTAAACGCGTGGCGAGAAGATTGGGTAGCATCACAGCTGGATCCGCAAAACTACTACAAAGTCGGTATAGTTATAAAATCTCGGGGTACGATTTACCACGTAAGGATTGCGGGTCACCATTAATCGAATCCGGACGGGACACGGGAAATGTGGGTATCTGATGCACAAATGGGGTTTAACATCAGCTCCAGAGTGCGACTTTGGCCCATACAATCAATCTATTTTACACATCATAAGCGAATGCTCAAATCGTAAATTCAACGGAACGCTCGAGGACTTTATAAACGCAACTCCAAACGCTATTGAATGGTTAAAGAATTTAGATATCGATCTACGATCTTGATTATTATTATGTGTTATTTATAAACTATAATCTGACACATACAACATCTTTACTGCTCTATCCTAATTATATATTAATTTTTGTGTTTCCAGCCATACGAATAAATAAATAAAAATATAACTGTACTGCAGGGCTCGGGTTTTATAGCGCTAAAAAGTACTGCGGCCGTACGGCCTAATACACCGAAAAACCGTTACTGAAATATATACAATAAAACGGTAAATAAATAACGGGGAAAAAAAGGGGGGGGGGTTAACAAATTTTTTGTATTTACGAACAGTTATAGTAAAGACCGGCGAAAATTTTATTTTACGTGTAAAAATAGATTACAGTATGAAACGTCCGGTGGCAGGCGCGGGTAATTTTTCTCGCCTTCTTCGGGTTACCGGATTTGTGAAAAACGCGAAATAATTTCGAAACGCGCCTTTTAGCAAAAATAAATAACGTCAAAACCGGGAAAATAACAGTACGAATTTCATATAATATATAATTAATAATTATTATTATTTTATTTATGATGGGCAACGATATAATTTCAAATACCGATATCGTTCAAAGTTTACCAATATCGTATCGAAAATTATCGAACTAATATACCTTCCGGAAACGGAAAAATCGATTTATTTTTATTTAAAAAATTTTTTTTTTTCGTATTCATTCGACCAAATTTACATCGGCACTAAGGAATTTAACTCGTTTAATTTATTAACGCTATAATATTTTAATACCTATAGTTACTATATTGGTACACCAACATCGTACATATTCAACATACGTACCTACCTACTTATTAACGCGACACAAATTACACTGCGGAATATGAGTCGGCAATATTGAACATAACGTATGGAACGATAAGAAACTACCTGATTCCAGAACGTCCACCTTTACGGACAAGACAACATTATAACGTCAATAATAGATTTCATACTAATGAAAACAAAAAAAAAAATAATTGACGTTTCCCCGGAACCAATCGTGCACAAAACGTTATCAGCCGACTGCTATTATTATTTATTAGTTTATTTTTATTACACAGCACACACACACAACACAATTTATTATAGCTTAGAACCTGCAAATAAAATGTGATTCTTGAAAAGTAATGTAATAATAAAATTTTTTTCCGTATCGTGATATGTCGGGAAATTATTAATCGATATCGAATATTTGCCACGATATCGATATCGTTGCGCATCACTATTATTTATAGTAAATGCGAGTTTTTATTCGAGACGCACGCAGAGTGTTCAATCTCGGTGTTGACGTTAACTAGTTCATTTATAATAGTTTTAAAAAAAATGTAATAATCGATTTAACTTATTTATACTTTTGCATTAACTCAGTCAACTGATTGCTGTTTTTTCTTTTGTACCATTTGGTTTTTTTTTTGAATTTTTTTTATTGTTATTTTTCAACGTACATTATATCTGAACGCGTTCGAGACGAATATTAATTCACGTGAATAATCGGACCAAACGATTTCAGATTTCATACGAATGATTGTTTTAAAATGTACAATTAAAATTCGGTTAAATTATTTGTAGACAGTAGAACGAAAATAATAAATCAATAATTTGTCGCCAATTCCCTCGAGCTTTTGATTTTTCACAATACAGTGCGTATTATACAAGCTTCCATATATACTATTAACGATGTTGTCATTAGATAAGATTTATTTTGTGAGAGATCAATGCGTATTACTCTTCTAGCATAAAAGTCCTATAATATATTTTTTTTATATATAACTATACTGCCCTGAAACGTATAATATGTCATAAAGAAGATTTAAAAATGAATATTTATTGAAACAAAACGTTACGCGCGGTTGTTTCTAAAGAATAAAAAATGTTTTTTTTCCGTATCAAGAAGCTAAGAGTTGGTTAACGTTATATTGTATTCGAAATCATCTTATTACGTACAAATAATAAACCACGCAACAACGTTAATTATTTCAGGAATCAGTGGCGTACGCAGAGGATTCCCTCGCGATGATGGAGATTAACATAAATTTGAAAACGAACGAAAATCGAATATTACAAATACAACGAGTCGAAGAAAAAAAACGTATCGATTTTTAAATACGTTTGTATAGCCTGAATTAAATTAATTACGATATATACACATGAAGGAATTTGAAAATAATTTTACAAATTATTCTTGTAGCTGAACTACTGTTGTTCAGTACTCCTTTACGTCGTGTGTAACGTACCGTTAACGTAGTCAAATAATTAAAAAAAAATTAATTACAATTATTCGAGAAAATACAAAATATTTGCATATCATATAAAGTCTTAGATTAAGTTATTATATTTCAGTGTTAGAGATTAAAAAAATACAAGCTACATCTAATAGTTCTTGTCTGATTTTGTGTCGTACGCGACATACCTATATTTACGTTTTAATCGAATTTATAAGTATGTCTGCAGTGGTCTCGACAGAATGATTTATTAACAACGAAGTTCAATATGGTATGCGTTTTTTACTTTGTTTAACAATACTCTCCGCGTTCCTCTTGATCAATGAAAACTGCTTCAAAGTAAATATGAAAACGTGAAAAAATTATAAGTATACGGCAGGTCTATGGCGATAATTTCACTAGGAACAAATTTTTTGTTTTGTTTTTTTTCATTTATATGTGACCCCAGGGAGTACTAACCGTATTTGTATATTTCGAAAACTCGCATAAATCGATCTGATCGTTTATTTGATTTACCTTTTTTTTTTTTAAATATAAAATATAACGCGGAAATCACTGAGAAAAAAACCGCGATATTATAATTCGTCAACATTTTATATAATGTTTATAACGGTTTAAAATATAATTTAATTAGAAAAAAAATACTAAAAGGACTTGCGAAATGTTTCATTCGGATTATCGCTTGTACCATAATAATTATATTATACAATGTACGTTGTAAGGGTTACGAGAGTTAATTTTTCTTTTATAATTTCAACGACAATCGATAAGAATTTTGAATAACTATACATATGTAGCTAATATATATATATAAAATAACTTGTCCTGACTGACTGATTCATCAACGTACAACCTAAACCGCTGGGTCTAGAGATTTTAAATTTTGCACAGAGGTTCTTAATACAACGTAGGCGAGCACTCAGAAAAGATTTTTCAAAATTCCATCCCTGAAGAGGCGAAAAAGAGGTTAAAATTTTATTTATCGTTCAACACACAGCCCAAATCCCTATGTCTAGAGAGTATTTTTTAATTATTTTACAATACAAATTATTAAAATATTTTAACCGTTATTTCGGGTGATTATTCTTAAAAAAGTCATTGCTTCCACAGCGGTTTACAGGAGTTGAACACACAATTATTTTTCCCGGGCAACGCCGGGTAATTCAGCTAGTATACTTATATAAGTACTTGGGTATATATATATATTTTTTTTTTGATAATATAGCGGGAAACGGAGTTTCCGTGTATCGTTTTAACTCCGGCTGCAAAAAGAATTGCAACGCACGCCACTGAATATATTCGTATTTCTCTCTTTGAATAATCCAGTCATAAAATCCTGTAATTTAATAAAAAAAAAAAAAATACACGAGGTTATAAATAAAACGGAATCCTTTCAAATCGCGTTTAAAAAATATCCGAAAATATGTGAACGTTTAAAGAGATGCCGCGCGGCAACGAGAATGACGTCGTGCATTAGTATACACACGGTATAAGGTATAAACTGAATTATTTCTTCTTTTTAGCGGTTTACCAACAAATCCGGGGGTCCTCCTCCTGGAAATCTCCGTCTCCTTTGCCTCGTAAAGTACTTTCGAATTATTTATGACACAACAATATCAGTAAACCGAACAATTTGTTTCGCGTGTTCCACTACTGTACGCGCAATCCGTTTTAGTATCGTTGCGCTCGCGTAGAAAACAAATCATTTTCTTTAAACTCGAAAGCTTGTTGTGTGTCGAGAATATCATATGGTCAGCGGATATTATAATGCGTTTGGAAAACACATGTATGTTCGATTACGTTTATTAAATAATATAAATTAAAAAAAAAAAAAAAAATACAGCTCGGGACTTTACGCGCTTTAGAAAAGCAAATTCAGGTTGGATATAAATTTATTTTGTGTTCTCTTGATTTTAATTTTAACAGTTTTTAGTGCACATGTTTTTTAAATTTATAAATTTCTAATTTTTAGTGCATATATTCTACTGTTTTACTAAAAACTTTGAACCGTTAAAATTCAAAATTTCTAAACTAATTGAACGATATAATATCAACGAGGAAATAGTAATAATTATTTATAATGATAATAATAATAATATAATAATTATAATATTGATAATAGTAATAATGATTTATTATATTTTATAATTAGACACCGGGGATTTATATGCTTTTCAAATCCTAATATAGAGGTGTTATTATGCTCTATAATTTCATAAAAATAATCTTTTACAAGCATAAATATTCTTTTTGGAAATATATAATGTTTCGTGAAAACGTACATTAAATACTGAAAAACGAATAAAATTAACAATTTATAAAAATTATAAGATAGTTAATATTAAAAAAAAAAAACACTTAATCAGCCATACTCAATCTATAATTGGTGATGCGTATATCGCTTACTTTATTAAATATATTTAAAAAAAATAATAAAAATTATACACGTATAATATATTATGCAATAAAATTAATATTCAATTTTATGAGATAAAAATAATATGTTCAAAAAAAATAAAATAAAATACATTAATTTATTAAATAATATTAATATATATATCGCGTTAAACTTCGTCCGATCTAATCATATGGCGTCCGAGAGCCGATAGAAAACGACGAAAGTCACAATTCTTTTTTTCTCATAAATCATTACAATTTTTTTTTTTGTGTGAAATATTCAAATTCAATATATTCAAATAAAACATATATCATTTTGCACAAAACATTCTCTAACTGTGAAATACACTTTTTCGTGCGCTA
The DNA here is from genome assembly GCA_032441835.1 of Slavum lentiscoides. Taxonomy (NCBI): domain Eukaryota; kingdom Metazoa; phylum Arthropoda; class Insecta; order Hemiptera; family Aphididae; genus Slavum; species Slavum lentiscoides. Next base: position 6,465,567 of record CM063713.1, read on the forward strand.
AAAATTTTTCGATATCAGTTCATATAGGAGAACGAATCTCGCGAGAAAGAGCTCGTCCTGCAATCGGAGCCGCGCGCACTCAGTAAAAATGTGTGAAAACGTAAAAATCCTGTCTCTATAATATTATAATATGTGTAGTACGCGTCAGAAAAACCGGATACAAAATTTTTCAAACGCGATAAAAATAAGGAAAAAAACGTTGAAAAACGTATCGTTTCGAACGATTTCTCTTCGAATCTCACAGACCATGTATATATAAATATGCGTTCCACAGATACGGCACATATTTTACAGTAGCTCGTGTATAAATTTTCTATACCCGTTTTTATAGTCAATCGTCTACGAGGTCGAATTTTTTCCATCGCCTACGCACTATAGATCCGCAGTCATTTGATAAACACACACGGTTTATTGAGAAGGAAACACAGCCTCCGCGCGGTGTATACCTGCAGTACAGACAAATTGGAGACAAATTTCGCATCTGCGTATATCGAGACGCGCTGCTCGTGACCGGAATATAGACGAGAAGACTTTCCGCGGCACGACACCCTCTGCCGACTACCGAGACAATGGACCATTAATAGTGAGAAATGCGCGTTTTGACGTACACGTAATAGTAATAATAATAATAATAATAATATTTGATAAAATTAAAATTAAATAAATAAAATAATAATAAAAAAAAAAGGATACGCGTGAAATAAAAATAATAAAAAGGTAGCGTTGTTGTCGTGGACGTAGCTTAAGCGAATCGCTTTTGATAAAGATTTTAGATTTTTGTTATTGGGATAAGTTTAAAAGCGACGCGATTAATCATTTTAAAATTTTTTAAAAAATGTCAAGACTCTATAGGAAAACTGGTTTTGAACAAACGTATAATTTCCCATAAAATATAATAAATACATTTTGTCGAAAATTCTGAAATCGTAATAAACGATTTTCAAGATTTTTTTAGTATATGGTTGAAGTAACGCGTGCGTCTGACATTATACTAAGGTTTTAAGCCTTAAAATCAAAAATTACCTCTTTAATGAATTTAATGTCTCGAAATCTATAAACGTTTTAAATAGCTCTGCAGAATTGAAAGTAATTAATTTTTTTTTAAATTCTTTCTCCGATATTTCAAGTTTCTATAACCGTTAGTTTTACGGAAAAATAACGATAATCGATTTTGACGAAATCGCGTTTTTACCACGTTTTTATGTAGATAAGTTTTTTTTTTTTTTCAAGCGCTTTTGAAAAAAATCAAAAAAATGACATCTCTAAAGTACCAACTATAGTTTCAATTGGGTACCGTAAACCGGGTATGACCGTATAACGATCGAATCAAAAACTCCTTCTGGTCGAATTTTCGCATACAGACGTGAAAAAAAAACACATGATTTGTAAGTACCAACACATATTCCACGCTCCTCTAAAGTTACAAACTCAAAATACTCGTAAACGATAAATTTGTACGTAAATATATGTATATAAAACATATTACCCGTCTGCAGATCAATATTGATTTTTATTTATTTTTTACAGCTACAAGCCTTCTGTCTCAGTGATGAGTGTTAATTTGATATAGCTATATATATATATTAATATAAAATAGTATATTCGTACAAAACCGAGTTGTGAATTGTTAGTTTTACAATTTAACAATAATTGCGTGAATCTGTATGACTATAATAATACGCATAATTTACACAGCGTGTATATATTTTTTTTCTTCGCAGAATATCCGACCAAACATTTTTATTTTCATCCGGACGATTATTATTAATAAATTTATATATATATATATAGAAATAAATAAATGTAAATACTAAATATACATTCAAGACAGAGAGTATTATGAAAAATAAAGAAATATAAGTGGAGTTGTTTAATTAAATTTGTTTATTTACACTACAGGTTTCGACAAAACGTAATCGTCGCGGGTGCCAAGCGAAAAAGAAAAATACAACAACGGAATAAAAAATAAAAACGAACGAAATTACGTAGAGAAAATTATGAGCACTACAATAAGAAGAAATAGAGTTGAAATAAAAAAAAAAACAGCAAAGAAATTGTAGTGTACATATAATGAATAAAAAAATTTTTTTTTAAAACAACTATGACGCGCGTTACTAATATCATTTAATATAATATAAATATTAAATATTACTTTTAAAATCCGTTTGTATTATTATAAATAAAGTCACGCCATATTAATTACACAACAGCATGTGGCGTGTAACTAAGAGGGATCGGAGGGTGCGGTTGCGCCCGGGCCCGTGCGCTTAGGGGGCCTGAAGTAAAACAATGTACTATTATAAACAGTTAAAAAACAATATTTATACTATTCAACTTTTTTTTCAATAATTCAAAAACACACTTGAATTTAATTTCAATTTTAAGAAACTCGTTTGCAATTGATTATATATAATTATGTTGTACGATTATAAAACGAGTAAAACCTATGAGCAAAAATAATGAATGAAACAAAAATTAAAAGATTGCAAATTTTCAAAATTAAACAATGATTTCACAAAACCAATTACATCAGAAAACTTTATTGTAAGTACAATTTGAACTTAAAATACCACAAAACAACTAAAAAAAAAATTTCTCTTTTCGTTGAAAATTTCGCTCACGAGCCCAAATTTTGAAGTTGCGCCACTGCACAACAGTTTCGTCGCGTGTGCGTGTGTCGTTACATACCTACGCACCGTTTACGACACGAAGAGTTCAATAAATACAATGTATATTACGGAATGCGAGATGAATTTTTCCAGTGTTTTTCAGAAACCTATTGGAATTTTTATTGTCTTAACAGACACGTCAGACGTGTTCTCAATACGAGTACGCTTTTGTACGGTTTTTTACTTCGAAAATACGTGAAATTACAACCTCATAAATGATTTCAGGTTCAGGTTCGGGCTGGCCAAATTCAAGACCTCGAGTTTTTAATTTTTAAAACCAATAGAATATACAATAATATTGTGTTCAAAACAAATTCCACCGCCGTTTTACATTGATTTCAGTTCAAATCTCGTATTATTATTATTATTATTATTATGCGTTCATCAATAACGTATTTGTGAAAAAAAATGTATTTCTCGTTACGAATAAATTGTTTAGTAAAAAAAAGAACTAAAAATCTAAATACGAGTGCGTATATACGTATATATTTCGATGTAAGGTTTGACTGAAGAGCCGATAATAATAATAAACGAGTCGTAAAATGTACAACAGTCGTAATACGAATTCTAGTGAGTTTTTAATCTAACACAACAACAGACATTTTAATTGCTTGAGGCGTTTTATTTTTCAAAAAAAAAAAAAAAATGTGAAAATTAAAGAACGATATAAAAATTCAATAGCCAATAATAAAAAACCAAGTAATCTATAATTGAAAATTCAATCACGTCGTTGGCTACAAGTGGATAGTATATAAAAAAAAAAAATCATTTCTATTCATAAAAGTCGAACGACGCAGTAAAAGAAAATAATAATGTTACTCTGACAAACGCAATTATTTCTAAACATTAATAATATGTGTATTTTTAACTTTTACAATCGAATCGGTTTTTGAATATATTCCGTGTTAATTACACGGTTTCCTCGACGACACTTATAAATGCAGGGCTGCACTAAATATTCATGCGATTACGCGCTAAAAACTGACGAAACGTGAATTGAAATATGCTCTTAAATATCAAGAAATGTTTTAAAAATAATACGTAAATTTTTTAAAAGTATGTAAAAAAAACCTCCCGTTTCTGCGGCGTCTGTTTTTATATTCACTTGCCTAAACAACTCGAATGATTTCAATGGCTTATTTAGATAATGCAAATCACCTTGTAGCTACACGAAATAGAAATATTTGGAAGACACTGGAAATTCGAATTTATAAAAACCAAATTCTACTTGCATAATTTTAAAACTTTTTTTAACCGAAATCGGCATTGCTTTCGTCAAAACTTTCAACGATTCGTAGACTTACTGCAGTTTAGACGTTTTCACTATAACGTTTTTACGGCGAAATTCCCTGGCTTTTTTTAAATATTTTTTTTTTTTTTTACTTTTGCGACAGGCTTATCGATTTCTGGAAACCGAACGCGAGGATTATTTACTTTTTTTTTACGTTATATAAATATAAAAAAAAAAAAAAACATTAACACGAAGAATTCATTAAATCGCGCATTCACGCGCCCCAATGGCCCAACCCCTTAAATGTGCAAAACGAGATTTTTCTATTTGATCTACAAATAACACAGAACAAATTTTCTACCGATTTCACTCGTTATTTTTTGTACAAAGTACATAGTATTAAAAAAAAACCGCGAATGCATTAAATTCACGGCCCTGCACGTATATAGCATTCATATACTTGACTCATGTTTATATACAAACACACGTCGTTCTACTGCCCCGTATACGTGCGCGATTAAAAAAAAAAAGTGTATAACAAACACGTATAATATTCTGTTGGATTATTCTTTGTGAAATTGTTCGATTATTTATGAACGTTATTTTTAATTATTTATGTAAATTAATCAGAAGATAATATATACGATTTACCTTAAATAGTTACTGCGGTATCGGTGACTCTTTGCTACAGTGTCGCTATCGGTTCGTAGAAGGCCAGATATATTTTTTTTTTGATGAAACGGAAAGTCGTGATTTTTTTTTTCTACTTCGCATAGTTATTTGATGTGATTCGTGAAAAAGGGTTTTATCATTATAATTTCATTTTGAGAAAATCGAAAATAACTTCCTAGTTCTTTGTTAATTTAAGATTTTTTAATGATATTTTTTCTGAGAGTTCACATTATATTATGCGTGTATCAATAAGCAACTGCTTTTGGTTCTAGTTTTTATAGTTTGAGCAAAAAAATAAAAAATGCAGTGGGCTAAGGGTCCCTTATTATTGCATAAATAGACGTTGCATAAAATAAAAAATAAAGATCAAATTCTTGTGAATATAATTTAATCGACACGAAAAATGTAAATAACAAAAGCAAACTATTATTCTACATTCGTCAGCAACGGTGGGCCGTTTGATAAGAGACACGGAAAATCGCATATATTTTTCCGGGTTATACGGTTGTAGCTTAACAACGTCATCTGTCTCGCTTTTCTTTAGACAGACTTTCCCGGTAGGATAGGCTTTTTCAATAGGACATTCCAACACAGTATTCTTGATCATGTTGAATGTATGAAAAACTAACCCACCGATGAAAGGGTAGGCTTTAAACGGTCAAGGAGACTTACTGGTATAGCTGAAGTGATGGAAAAAAATCAATATTTTTTTTTTTTTCATTTCTGGTCTGTCTGTTATATTATATTTAATTTATGTCCGTGGGCAAAAATCGCAGCACGGTAAGACAGACGAGATAACGGACAAGACGCGATAAAAGAGTCAAGATTACAACAACGGGTGTGGAAGGAATTCGTGTAAAAAGTGACCTTGGTCCAGGAATAAGGTCCCTTATTCTCGGATGAATCGAAAAAAGCCGTTTTCTGGCACGAGGAATGTCTGAATAAGGTCGTTTTTTTTTGCACGAAACGTTGAAACCGCCGTTTAAAACCGAAAATCCGCGGTTAACTCATTTTCACCAAAAGTGGCGCTCAGGAGCCTTTTTTGCGTGCGCACCAAATCATTAATTATCGCGTATACGATTTTTGTTAGAGCGCCGGCGCGCGCACTGTGTCGAACTGCATAAAATCTTAAAGATTCGCCGGGACGACAACGACGAAGCGTATTTTTTATAATATCGTGTCGAAATCACTATACAACACTGAAATCGTTGCGACTCGACGAAAATTAACGCGAACCGTGTAACTGATGTACTATATAATATACGTACGAGGTTTTACTGGAATGCGTTTGCGATATTATACGCCGCTGCAGACATGCAGGAGAGAAACGCGCGTATATTATAGTGACGGTATAAATCTTTGATATATATATTTGGAAAAATACTCGCGAAACGCTTACATTTTTTAAAACGCGAAACTTTGTAATGTAAATTTTACACTGCGGCGGCGGCGGAGCAGCGATAAAGAGAAATAATCATAAAGAGTCTATTTTTTTTTTTTTTGTACTCATACACATCAGGTCCGTAAGACTAGCGCGCGTATCTTGGTCTACTCGGCGAACGGCTTTTAACGAGAACGTTATCGTCGGAACCTACCGCCGCGGTTTCCTTCCGAAACACATTGCCGTTGCGTAGATGTGTGTGTGTGCTTGTGATTTTTTTTTCTTCTTCTTCTCGACGCTCCACGATCGAAGAGAAAAAAAAAGAGATAAGGTAAGGTATATGCGAGCATACGTTTCGGTACAGTTTTCCACGCATAATTATTCGAACAAAACGCGTACCGAAATCGTCGTTTTCGTTACACGTAATACGCGTTATGACAAAAAAAAAAAAAACGTATCGGAAGCACAGTGCCGTAGATAGGATTTTTATATGGGGGGGGTTCAGTGCTATAGATAGGATTTTTATATGTGGGGGGTTCAGTGCTATAGATAGAAATTTAATATGGCCTATGTGAGGTCATCATTAGTTATAATATTGAGGTAAACATCAAGAAAGTGTGAATGATTTATATTATTTTTATATACTATAATTAATTTATAACAATATATCAATTTTTCTCGGTTTCTTAGATAATTCATCCAGTATCCGATGTTCAAGGGGAGGGTTTGAACCCCTTAACCCCCCGTGTCTACGACCCTGCGGAAACACGAGAAATACAATATTATGTTTTGTCATCATCATGTAATATAATAACGGCACACACGGTACCCGCTATACGGCTGTTACGTTATTCCACTCCTATAATTGGACGCCGCGAAACGTTGAAAACTTTTTCACTGCGCACACTTTTTCTGTTTTATTTCTGTTGTATATAGCACATAACTTCTGTGTTCGGCGCGATCGGCACCTCTGGCAACGCGTTACCGGCAGCCGTCGTCGGTCCGCGGGAATTTCAGTCGAACGGCATACCGACGGACTGGACGACAAACGATTTTTTTTTTTTTTTTAAATCGAGAAATTCTCCAGAAGCCCTTCGGTCGCGCAGAGAAATCCTTTGTTTCGCCGGTCGGACTCCTGCGAGAAGCAGGAAGCGGAATAACCGTCGAAGATCGCTGGCGTCTGCGCCGGCCCCTATTGCCGCTCGAAAAACTTCATTATTATGGATTAAAATAGTTGTGAAACGGAGGAATTTCATTCGTGTAAACGTTCGACGAATATCCGATAAACGTACGAGAAATCGCTTTTTTCCCTCCGCCCCCCCCACTCGGTATTCATATTTAAATACGGTGCTTGGAAATATCGTACTTGGGCTGAATGAAACGGGCCTTTCGCGTTTCCGAATACCAGTGGGAAATCGACCGAGTTTAACGTGAATCTTTGTCACTTACGAATGCCGCGTTGCGGAGTTCACTTATACTTACTCCGGTTACTCGGTTTAAAATGCAAATCTTTGGAAATAAAATATGAGATTTCGAGCGGAATTTGTAACGATGTCTCCGTTTTAGCACTGTCGACACGTCTGACACGTTGAACGAGCGCTCCGGACGATTTCCGGTAGCTAATTGTAACCAAATTAGATTTCTATTATTATTTGACACGTTTCTTTTTTTTTGCCTAGTACTCTCTTTAAACGTAAAGTAAAACTAATAATAATAAAAAAAAGATCCTTGTCGACGTGTCCGTCGTTAAACTCTGGCGACGAACGCCTCGCTCAAAATCATTTATTCGATAAACACCGATTGCTTTCAAATAGAAAATAAGAAAAGAGTTAACGAGCCGCGGGGTGTTTTTCGAATGTCGATTTACTAAGATTACTCAGATAAAGATTTTAGAGTTTATAAGGTTATCGCTATAAATCTGATAAATCATTGCGTTGGATAAAACGATTTTGAACGGAGCTTCGGTGTTAGATTATTTACAGTATAATAGAGTGTAATATGATTAATAATAGTTTTCGAGTTATATTTTTTTTTAGGCGCTTTTGAGAAAATCGAAAAATGACCAGAGTACCAATTGGATGCAATATTTGCTACCGGAAAGAAATTGAGATCGGAGCACTCCTTTTGGCAGATCTTTTGGGTACAGACACATAAAAAAACACACACACACACGTCTTTGTAAAACCAATAGATCGCTCGCTACGCTCTAAATCTAATAACACAAACTCTATCAAGTATCTTACCGAAGTCGCGATCACTCACACGAATCGCAAAATCCAACGCTCCCGATGCTCAATGTAATTTTTTTTTTTTTACGAATATATAATCATCTATCATCGTTGTACTACTGTCGGGGCACAACAGTAAACGATCGACAACTATAAACATATTACGATACAGTTACGTTTCGCACGAGGGATGAGAAATCAATTTGTAAATAATCAACAAATTCGACCGAATAAAACTGCAGTGTACGCTATAGCGTGAACACAATGTTCATAATTTGTTATAAACAGTTTTGTAAAGTATTTGAGTAAAAGTGTTCAAATACTTTTAATAAGCGTATTTATAAGTAGTATTCTAAATAATTGTTTAGAGTATCTGTATTTAAAATCAAATACGTTTTTTAAATCTTTTTTAGTGACATGAACTAATAACGAAACAAAATTTTCGTCATTTTTCCTAATAATTATTTATGATAAGTTGGCAAACTATTTTGGTCGTTCACTGATGGTTTTTCCGTTCAAGTCGATGTAGGTAAACCCGATCAGACCGATTTATGTGTTATCCCCGGTCGCGACAGGTCGAACTCCATTAGTTCTAATAAGAGTCTAACCATTAGTAAAACGAATGTTAAAAACAATTTAATTACAAGTATTTGAAAGTATTTGTAAATACTTTTACTAAGTACCTGTATCTGTATTTGAATACTTTTAAAAAGTATCTTTTACAAGACTGGTTACAAAACATATGCATAACGTTACAGATATCGATGAACCTCATTTAACACGCATTATTACGTACCTACGCCCGATAGCGTGCACAAATATTTAATAATTATTATTTAACGATATTATCGGTTGGTGTAAATGTCGCATAAACACTGTTTTGACCACACAACAAGTGGAATTTACCTATTTTGATTTAAAATGCTAGTAATGTGTTTTAGTGAGCATCCACCCTTCCCCCCTCGTCCTCCCCATAAACCGTATACTGTTTTTATGCGTAGAATTCCGGATTGAAGTAATATGCAATAACGGCTATATTATAATATAGGAATTTCGCTAGAGAAGTTTAATGCACAGTGTACATTTAGTACACTAAAATAACTTTACATTGCTGTAGTAATATATACGATACAAATCAGGTCGTATATTTTTTAAACGGACCATTAAAAAAAAAAAAAAATACGAATAACAAATAGCACGTGTAGAATTAATAACGACTCACGTAAGTAATACGCAGTGTTAAATATGTAATAATAATATATGAATTCGTCATGAAAATAGTTTACATACACTGGAAATTAAAAGGTATTTTACGTTTATTTATTTTTAAAAAAAAAATTGTTTATATAACGATTTCTTTACCGAGAACACACTGTTGCAGTTTCGAGAAAAATGTTTTATTGCACACGTACTATGCAAGAAACAGTTATTCGTATTTCAACGTTTATGAAAAATAATAATTGTGGTCGTATGTTATTCCGTTTTTTTTTCACATATGATTTAATTGTATGTTTATATAAACGTTTTAAAATTAAAAACCCTAACGCAATGTCTATTATGTGTGTATTACATTATTGTAATATTATGTGTTATATTAACTAAATCCCTAATACACTGTTATTATAGGCGAACTCTTCGAACCGTTGCGAAAGTTTGAATTTCCTAATAAAGATTTTCCTGTACGATGTGTACGACGGTTTTGACCGCGAAACATATTTTAATAATATTACGGTTTTAACTCGTTTTGTGTTTTTGTTTTTTAGGTGGATGTTGATTGACAAAAAGCTTTTGATTTCGATTATGGTCTTGCAAAGCAATAACGATGGTAACAAAATATATTCCGAGTTTAAAATGTTACGGTTTATAATATTCGTTACTGTTACAATAATTTTGTAGAAGTCGCAGATTACCGTGCATTAAACGACAGGGAGCCAAACGATCCAATTTTTCCGAGTCTAATTTGTATTGAATATTTTAAAATTTGTGTCGTTTTCAGTCCGTTTGCGTTCCAAGGCCAGTTGTGGCATACTCAGCGTCCTTTGCGGAGTAGGACGAATAGCAGCCATATTTCCATTTGTCCACTGTACATTCGGTTTAATGTCTACGTCCAAAAGCGGAGCAGACGGAGGTCGTACAGAATCGTTGTCTCGACTACCGTTTTCCATTTGATTTCGAAACAGGTTCATTTTAAACCGGTGCAGAAACGATCAAAAGACAATAGACCGTTTGGCGGAGTTACTTTTCGAAAATTACCCAGTGCTCCTTTCGGTAAACCTTTGGTACCGTCGTCTTGTCATCGCGTTTCAATTTCAGAGAACTTAACATAACCGGTCCGTTTGTCGTCTAAAATGTCAAAGAAAGTTCTCGATCTCTGTCACGGCTGACAATGAACGAAACGCGGGACGCGGTAGGACGACGATATGGCCAACCACTGGCCACCGTTTCCCGGAACGCTGTCTGACGGCCGAGAAAATCGAGTCGATGACGATAACGATGATCGGCGCGGACTCACGACTCAAGCAGGGTGGTGCACGTCCACAACTGTTTTACATTTTTTTTTTTATAATGTAATTTATAAATTATATAATAAACAATTTTTTTTGTATTATTTTATAAATATAAATATAAATATGTATGTATACACACATATATACATATATAATATATAGTTTTTTTATATAATTCAGGTTAAAATTTATAAAGTACATAAGTAATACACATATCAATATATAATTATTATTATTATTATTATTTTTTTTTTTTTTTTTTTTTTAATAGTTAAATAACAAATTCGAAAATTATTCTTAATTTTATATGTAACATAAAATAACTTAAATTTTATTACTAATATAAATTATGTGACCCTCTTTTCTCTTTTATATGTCTACAAATTAATTTTGCTAATAATTTCTATAAAATTATGAACATAAGTTAATTTTAATTAATAGCTAAGTTTTTTTTGTGGAATTGGTGGAGGTATCATTAAAAAATCAATTTTTATTATAATTGGAATGATTTTATATGAAATAAAAATAACTAATAACGTTAGTATTGACAACCAAGAAAGGTAAATTATATCTCCTATAAAGTTATCAATAAATGGTTGGGGTATTTTCTTTAAAATGAGTTTTTTGAAAAATTTTTCTGGGTCTTGAATTTGTTTTGTTACATGAAAATTTGGCACTTCTTCAATCCAATTAGTATTTAAAATTTCGGTTAAATTAGAAAAATAAATTTTTTCTTTGTTTTCATTATGGTTAATTTTTAAAGATTTAATATTTGTCCAAGAGATTGGTAAAACTCTTTGTAAGCTTAATTTATTCGAATTTATTGTTTCACATGGGTACATTTTCGGAATTATAATTTCATTATCGCCTTTTATTAACTCATAGTTACATGGAAGGGTAATTTTTAACAGACCTGGATGATTATAGTTTATTTCTAAATTGTTTGAAACAATTTGTCCCTTAAAGGAATATCTTATGCTAAGAGTTGGTTGGGGATTTGTTATTGCAAAAGTATTTATTCCAATTTGTTTAATTATAATAGCTTCACCAAAAAGTTGTTTTACACACTGAAAGTAGCAAAACTGATTTATTTGTTTTAAAATATATACACACGTATATGCACAAGTTTTTTTTTTTTTTTTTTTTTATTATTATTATTTATTAATTTAATTAATTTTGAAATTAATGATTAAATTCCTAGTAATAATATGATTGAATTTACATAAAAGGTATTTTACTAATATATTATATACTATTTCGCCTTTCATAATAAGGTTTTATTCTCTGTACATGAAAAGTATCTATAGTTTCTTTTCCATTTAAATTAATAGCTACCTTATAATTAACATCTGATAATTTTCTAATATTTTAAAAGGTCCTTTAAATTTATATGCGAGTTTTTTTGTGTTGTTTGGATTTTGATGGTGAACTTTTATTAATACTTGCTGACCGGGGGTGTAATTAATTATTTTATGTTTTTTATCATAATACTCTTTTTGTTTAGCGTTTTCTTTTTCAACTAATTTTGGAATATCTTTTCTAATGTTTTGTAATTGTTTTAAAGATTCCAAACGGTTGAAATGCATATCTGTAGGCATAATTTTATTATCAAGTGGTTGTGTAGCTTCTGTCCCAAACATAAGATAAAATGGGGAATATCCAAATCTAGAATGTGGACATGTATTATAGGCGAATACTACCATTTTATAGTACAATGCCCAACTATTCTGGTTATTATTAACGTAATGTGTTAAACAATTACAAATAATTTTGTTCATAAGTTCAGTCATTCCATTACTTTGGGGATGATAAGCTGTTGAGAAACTTTGAATTATTCCTAATTTTTCACATATTTGTCCTACTTCTTTGTTCTTAAAATGGGTACCTCGATCACTTACTATATATTTAGGAGTACCATAAGTAGTTATAAGGTCTAATAAAAAATCAATCGTTGCAGCCCCATCTGCTTTAGTCACAGCTTTTGCAAAGGCCATTTTTGTAGCATTACATGTAGCAACTATTAGGTATCTTTTCCCTTTTGATGTAGGCAGTGGTTCTAAGTAGTCAAAACAGAGTCTTGACACTGGTTTTGTGTTAAGTAAAGGAATGGGTTGTAATAAACCAGGGGGTTTTCCTGTTGGATTTTTTAGAAGTTGGCATGAGGTGCATGATTTTATGAATTTATTTGTATCCTGAATGATTGTTGGCCAATAGTATTTTTCTTTTAATTTTGCTAAAGTTTTAGTTATGCCAAAGTGTGCAGAAAAAACTGATTCGTGGTATGATTTTAAAATAACATTAACGAGCGATTTTGGTATTACAATTAAATTTTTTATTCCGTGTGGAGACCAGTCTTTGAAAAATAATATATTTTCTTTAATGAAAAATTTCCTTGATTTTCTTTTGTATTTAGAGTTATTATTAGTCGTAATTGCTGAAATAATACCTCCACAAAATTCGTCTTTTAATTGATTTCCTATTAAAGTTTCTAAATTAATTGTGTCAAAATTTACTTCATGTACTTTGTCATTATCACTTTCCATTACAATTTCTTTTAAAGTATCTACGGGATATCGTGAAAGGCAGTCGGCTGCTGTGTTCCAGAGTCCTGGGCGATGTTTAATTTCTAAGTCAAATTCTAATAGTTTAAAAATAAATTTAGTTATTCGTGATGAAGGATTTTTCATAGTTTTGTAGTATTGTAAACTAGAATGGTCGCTAAAAACTATTATTTTCCTACCGAATAAATATTCCTTAAAATAATTAACTGCAAATACTACTGCAGACATTTCTAATTCAGTAGTCGAAAAATTTTTCTCACCCCCTTTTAATTTCCTAGACGCATACGCTATGGGGTGTCTCTTTCCTTCAGAGTTTTCTTGTTCTAATATCCCAGATAATCCTTCTAATGAGGCGTCTGTTGTGATAAAAACTTGATATCCGTCTGCAAAATGTGCTAAAACTGGGGCCGAAATTATAGCATTTTTTAAAGAGTCAAAAGCCTTTTCTTCGATATCACCCCAATGAAACCTTTTTTCCTTTTTTGTTAAGTCTGTTAAGGGACTAGCAATTGTTGCGAAATTTTTAATATATTTTCTATAATAACTAGTTAGTCCTATAAATGCTCTTATATCTTTTACCTTTTTAGGCGTTGGGAAATGTGTTATTGCTTTAATATTTTCTCTAATGGTTTTATTCCGATATTTGATATTTTATGTCCTAATAATTCTATTTCTGAACTGAAAATGTACATTTATTCGTTTTAGTTTTAATCCAGTTTCTTCTAATCTAATAAATATTTCTTCTAATCTTGTTAAGGCCTCTTCAAAATTGTTTCCAAACAACATATATCGTCCAAATATGAAATCATTGTCCTATAGAGGTAATCACTAAATATATTATTTATGATTCTTTGGAAAATTGAGCTGAATTTTTAAATCCTTGTGGCAATCTCTTAAAATTAAATAATCCAAAATCTGTTATAAAACCTGTCTTATCCTGATCTTCTTTTTTATTGGTATCTGGAAATATCCTTGTGCCATATCTATTGATGAATAATATTGTGCCCTTCTAAGCTTCTAAAGAGGTCTTGTGCGCGGAATTGGATGTTTATCGGCAATTGTTTCATTATTTAGTTTTCTATAATCTACCAAAATCTGAATTCATTTTTTCTTTTTTGGAATTAAAAAACTGGAGCTGCATAATTACTTTTGCTTGGTTCTATTATATCGGCTTTTATCATTTGTTCTATTAATATTTTAAGTTTATTTCTTTGCGCTGGTGAAACTCGATATGGTGGTTGGAAAATTGGTTTATCCGTATTTAATTTAATTTCACATGGTTCTACTTTCGCGTAACCAATATTTAAAGGATCTGAAGTGAATATGTGTTTATAGTTATTAATTAATTGTAATGCCTTTTGCGTTGTTCGGTGTTTAATTCATTAGATATTTTATTATAGTTCCTGTTTATCCGTAATTTCGTCAGAATAATTTAATTTTTTATCAATGGTGTTTATAGAACATTTTTCTGTTATATTTTCTTGTGTTGTCATCATATTCGTATTTGATACTGTTATATTAGCTAAGGTCATTCCCTTGGTATATTACTATATAAATTTGAATAATTGTAAATAGTGATTCCGTCATCATTATTAATTTTATGTGTTTCTAATATTAAATATTTATTTTATATAAACGTTCAACTGGTTCTATTTCGTAATTTTTTCTCGTTTATTAGTATCAATTTGAATTTGTTTTATATTTAGTCTCGATTTTGGCGCAATTGTGATATTTTCTTTCGCTATAATTTTTCCTTGATAATTATTTTCAATTTTAAACTGGCTATATTTATAATTTCTGTATCATTTGTTTTTAAATTGTGGTTATACCATTTTTCATCCATTTTAAAATATTATTTATTAGTCGTATTTCTTTGTTTTCAAAATCAATTATTAATTTATTTTGATATTAAAATCGTTTCCTAGAAGTAATTTACATTCTAACCCTTTAATTACATAGACATTTATTTTATACCAACGATTATTAATATTAATTTCTATTTCTATTTTTCCTAATTGTTCCAACTCGTTGTTATTTGCACCTGTTATTTTAATTTTATCTTTTGGTTTCATTTTGTGACTATTTTCACTCGTTATTAGCGAACAGTCTATACATGAAATATTTGAACCTGTGTCAATAATTGCGTGTCTTGTAATATTATTGAATTTTGCTTCGATTGACAATACTCGTTGATTTTTTATAATATCCTGTTGTATGTTGTCATTAGAATTTATATTAGTGTGTTCTTTTTCTTGAATTGTTATTTCGTTATTTAAATTCTTAGTATAAATATTATTTTCATAAATCAAGTCTGCGATTTTATTTGACCTAGTTATTTCTGCAATTCTGTCATAATTATCTTTATTTGAATACGGAATATTATTTATGGGAAGTGATTGAGTATTTGAAATACTACTATTGAAATGTTTATTAGGATAATTTTTAATTGTTTAGTATTTTATTACTATACCATTTTTACATCTTCAATTAATTTAATTTTTTCAAAGTTTGTGTCATAATTATGTTCCTCGATGTCTATTTTGTAAATACTCCGAGTAGGTCGTCCGATTTCTTCCCACTCGGATCTAATTAGTTTTGGCTTTTCGCAGCGATCAGCGTAATGCCCAATTTCACCACACCTATAACAAGTGACCCTTTCTGTTTTTCCATGTATCTATCTGAAGATCTGTCTCTATTATAATTTTTTGTAAATTTATCGTACGGTTCTCTATAAAATTTATCGCTATTTTGGTTTCTCATTTGTCTTGTATTATTTGTATATCTATCTCTTGAGTAAGATCTATCCCTGTTATTATAATTGTTATCTCTGGAATATGAGCGATTTCGAGAATATGATCTATCTCTATTTTGTTTATCATAATCTCTATCTCTTGATTGTCGATCCCTAGAGCGAGATCTACCTCTATTTTTCCTATCATATTTTATTTCTGGACTTAAGTCTCTATTTTTGTGTTCAGATAATCGCGGATATGGACTTTTATTTCTATAATTTCTTTTATCATAGTACTTCCTATCGCTCGAATTTTTGTTGTCGTCAAAATATACTGTTTTATTATAATTTTTATCCGACATATTTATTTGTCTAACTTCTTCGGTTAATTGATCTATCTCTTTTCTGTAACTTCTGTCTCTGTATTCTAATTTTTGTTTTAATTCTTCAATTTCTTTATCTCTTTCCAATGAGTACCGGTCAAGTTGTGTAACTTGTTGATTTAAGATATCTGTATATTCGCTCATACTCTTTTCCCTATTATTAATTCGAAATTGCATTAATTCGTATTTTTTTAAATTTTCTTTTAAATTTTTTAAATTACTATTATTTTGCATAGAAATAGAATGTAAAATATTTTCTTTTAAGCCTTTTAAAATATGCGCACAAATTTCTTCTTCTTTCATTTTTCTATCTACTTGCCTACATAGATTTTCTATTTCAGTTATGAAACTAGTGATTGATTCAGAATCGCCTTGTTTTCTTTTTTCCAATTTTATTTTTAATATCGCGTCATATCCTATAGGTTGGAACTCATTCAAAAATATCTCTTGTAATTCATTCCAAGTCCAATTTTCTCGCTGGTTTTCTAAATTCTCTAAGAATGTACTCGCCGTTCCTTTTACAAAATAGATAAAATTTTAGTTTGTCATTTTCGTCCCAGTTGTTAATGTCGCTTGCCTTATTATATTGTTTAAAAAATTTTTTAACGTCCTCTGTCCCAGTGAATGAGTCTGGTTTAATCATTAATGATTTTGTATGATCTACGGTATTCATTTTCTTTTAGATTATTATTATTTGTAGTTTTATTGTAATTATCAAAAATGACGTATTTTGAATTTTATTTGTAGAAATTGAAGTATTATTTTCTATTAATTCAATGTCTTCATATATATGTCCAATATCAATTTCTTTTATATCTGTTGGTTTTGTTAAATCGTTTACGTATGTGTTATTGTCGTTTAAAGGCTCTGGAGAATTTTGATACAAGTCCTCGCTAATTTTTAAGATTGTGTCTACTTTTTTGTTATTTGAATTGCGCTATTGTTTAATTCATCATTTGAATTTTATATTCTTCTATAAGTGAGTTAGAATGTTCTCCTTGTTTAAAGCTTTTATCTGAGTCTGAACCGTCGGATAGTTCACACTCCTTTAATAATTTCTTAATATCAATTTTGTTTTTAAAAGATTCTTTTATAATGTTATTTTTTTCTTCCTCTGTTAAATTATCATCTAAATCATTTAAGTTTAGATTCCCTTTATAATATCTAGATAACCTAGCTCTAAGATCGTCAACTATTCCTAAAGTTTTAAATTATTTGATTTACATAAATTAATTAATTTTGATTTCTTAAGTGTATAAATGTCTGTTAATTTATTGATTTTGTGATTTAAATTAATTAGAGATGTATCATTCATATTCCATTTTTTTGTTATACTTAAAGATAAATTTATTTATTGTTCCTACAGAAAAGAGAGAAATTTTTTTTTTTTTTTTTAAACTAATATTTTCCTAATATTTATCTTATCTAATTATTTAAATCCTAATCTAAAATAAAATCAGAAGAGAAGAAAAGAAAAGAAAAAAAATTATAGAGAGAAAAGAAATAAAAATAAAATCCACATACATAAATATATCCACACACCTAGTCTTTTCGTATTTCTTGAGAGAAAAAAAAAAAATAATAATCTCTCAAAAAAAAAAAAATTCTCTGTACTTATAGTACAGATAATAGTTTTTTTTTTTTTTTAAAACCAAAAAAAAACAAATCGCAGTCAAAAATTTAGTCGAGAAAAAATTATAATAACAAAATAATTAAAAATTTATATCACCGACTTTGTTAAAGTTGTCCAATCGTCCCGTTCACAAAACTTCTGGGAAGAGCTTCACGTTCGGCGCCACTTTGTGGTGAACGTCGATTCACTCGACGTACACGCACACAAAACACACACAAATATAAATCTGTACAACACGTTGATTTTCAGTCCGTAAATTGATGGTTTAATTACGAAATGTTCATATTATTCTCTAAAGTAGAGAACCTGCAGTAGTGGCTTATTCCTTCAGTGCTTTGCAGATTTTTCCTTCGGCCAACATAATTTTTACAGAAATCCTTTCTGGGTCTTCGCGTTCCCTTCGGGTTTCTCTCCATTACGGCGAATATTAATACTCATAAAGTGTCCAATGCATTTTTTTCTCATTCCCACGATTTCCTTCCATGTAGATTTCAATTCTTCTCTTACCCGCCTTCGACATCGTCCACGATTCTGCTACACACCAGTGTGGATAATCTATCAGCGTTTCCCTAGTGTATTTGTGGCGAATATTTTTAGAATTTTTTTTTTCAACTCGTGTTCCGCTTTGTATTAAACATTTAACCGTATGGTCGACAATACAGATTTCCTATTTAAAAAAATGAGAATGTCCTTATGTACTCCGTACGTTTGTGAATTTATGAAAAACGATTTGTTGAACCGTATAGCTTTTACAGTAGGTATTAAAGGAAATATCGGTTTTTCGACATTTCCGAAAACTTTGTTTGTTTGGACGTTCGAGCAACTTTTGCAACTGGTCGACTCATATGTTATATTTTATGGTAGAGTATCGCGCGTATACACGCGTGCTATAAACGAATTGATTATTATCGACCGTTTACGAACACGAGCAGGGTTGACATACGTGTCACGAACATACACGGATTTCGCTATAAAAAGTTAAAAAAAAAAATCATAATTCATTATTTATATAAATATAGATTTTTTTTAAAAGGACTGACATCGCCGTATACGAAGAAGAGGGAGTGTATATTTTTAATTAATGAACACGTACAACAATATATTGTGAGTAACAACAACAACAAAAACACTCGGTTGTTATAAATCCTGTGCGCGATACAGCCATAACAGATAGTGATAGTTTCTATAAACTTTTTCGTTAGAGCTTCGTTGAAATTTTCACGGTAGTGTTTTTTTTCCGGTGCCTAACTCACCGAACCAATTATCGGTTAACCGAAAAATCTAATTATATAGTTTAAAAATATTTATTTCAAAAACATTATTCGAACGTATAAAACATTTTTTGACCAGCAAAACGGGTATTTTTTTTCACCAGCGTTTTCGCATATTCAGTACGATATGTTGAAAACGGCAAAAAAGAAAACGCGCAAGAACAGCTGTATTTACATTTTAAAATGTAACCTACTTTTAGTCGAGAGATATTATAATATTTATTAATGAAATCGCAACTAAAAACGCTGTCCGCGAGTAATCAATTATTATTTAAGCGTGATATATTCTCTATTCTAAACCCGTCCATAAATTAACGAATCATTTGAAAATTATTTGCGAATTCGCGACTTGAAGCCAACGGAAAAGAACTATAAACGCTACACTCAAATTTCCTCTCGCGATTTACCATTTTAACGAGATAATATTGTGAAACGCTTAAAAAATCTGTTTTAAAAAAAAAAAATCGAACGGTACAAAAAAATCACACTATTGCAGGTACGCATATACGTTTTAATTTTATTTTTTATTATACGTACATTAATATATAGATAAATTTAATAAAATCGTTTCATAATTAAAACTATTAAATTTCATAATAACGATTATAAGATGTTTGAACGATGGTATTTGTTTTTTTTTTGAAAACCACTTAATAACCGCTCGATAACAGCTAACCGCTTGATAAATTCGCCAATATACACCGAATAAATCTCAAATATGAATCTTTGAAATTCTTCAAATAATACGACGATACTACGGTATTTTACATGTACAGTTTTTTTACTAAAATAAAATTATTATTATTAAATAGAAAACAACAAACTTCTAAAATACCGAATTATTATCGAATACATGTTTTAAATAATTTGGTATATACTCCTTATTATTATTATACGCAATATATTATATGTACGCGTATTCGTATAGCGTCTAATAGGGCGACGGTTTATTAAATACTTGCGGGGTTATGGAAATTATTACGGGACCCGGAAAATGAATTCTGTTCCGTTTAAACCGATATTACAATATTAAATTGACCGAATTATGTGGAGAACAATATTAATTTATCGATACGGTTGTCGCTCTAAACACAGAATATTTATTTTACATAAACTATATACATATCGGCTATTTTATTTTTAATAGCGTTTTTTTTTCTCCGTTCATATAATTAAAAACCGATTTTTTTCCCGAGAAAAATACTTAAGGAATCCTTACAAAACGTTTTTTTTTTCTTTTAGATTCTGAGCGGAGCGAGGGATCCAGTGGTTTTACAATGATGTTTATTTTTTATTTTTTTCTATGCCGTGTACAGATTTTCGACCAGAAGGAGTGCTCCGATCTCTTCGGTCACAGTTTGTTTCCGCGGGCAGCAATTCGCATCTAGTTGGTACTTTAAAGAGATCATTTTTTGATTTTCTCAATAGTATTTTAACGCGACGCGATAAACTACCGAAAAATCACGAATAAAACCGCTAAAAATGGGATTTCGTCAATATCACGTACATAGTTTTTTCGCTATAATTTCGAAAATAATCATTCTATATTGTCTTGAAATTTTCAACGAAATTGTATCATTGTACTGTACAACTCTGAAAAATTTTTTTCATTCAATTTTAAGCTATTCATAGCTATTTTTAGATTTTGTGGTTTTTCATTCATAAAACAGTTGATTTTGAGGTTTTTGACTTGAAAATTGGACACAACGTCAGACACATATTACTTAAATATTGTACAAAAAATAGAAAAGTGTATTACTTACACCGATAAGCTCCGCTCAAAATCGTTTTATCGAATGCTACGATTTATCATTGCTTTCAAATTTAGAATAAAAACAAACTCTATAAAATCTTTATCCAAGTAATTCGCTTAAGCGATATCCACAACACCCCGCGGCTCGATATATTTTTTTTTAATGCTTTCTCGTTGCGCGCACGCGCATTTATTATAATTCGACGATCATTGCTACATATATATATATATATATATATATATATATATATATATATATATAACTAGCATTCCCCGGCGCGGCTTCGCCCGCATTATATAAAATGTTTGAAATATTTTTATTGAAATATATATCTTTCTACAACACTTCTGTATATCCCAAATGTTTATAGATTGTACCGTGGTAACTACTTAACGCCTAGAATCCCAAAATTTCCGTATTGGCTACCACTTTAAGCATTTTTTTTCGCGACAAAATGTAGCCTACGACACTCGGGAATAATGTAACTTTCTACTGGTGAAAGAATTTTCAAAATCGGTTTAGTAGTTTTTGAGATTTTTGCGTACATACAAACAAACGCTGTCTCTTTATATAATATATAATATATAAGAAGATAATATTACGAATAAATATATTAGACTGTACACAAGCTAATGCATACGCAATACGCGGTCTTTAGTATACGAACGTTGAAGTTATACTATCGCTTATAAATATTGTGTTAATAGTATACTGCAGTGCAATACTTGACGCTGCGGTCGTTTCACGATCCACCTCTTTCTTGTAGTCCGTTTATGCGTTTAGGTCTTATTTTTGCTTTAACATTCAAAATAGGGGTATTAGCCATCCGCGCGAATCGTCTTATTCCGTTCTTGTATTTTTCTTTTTGCTCCTCGCGAATAAATTTGGCATCCGAAAACAGTTAAGCTCGCAACGAGTTTCAACGAGACGAGGAGAACGGGAGAGAAAACAATATAACGTACGCCGTTTTCTGAAGGGAAAATAATAATAAAAACAAAAAAAAAAAAGCTCCCCGACCGTCGAAAGAAGTTTTTGTTTCTTTTACTTTTTTCGCTTCTATGGTGTTTCATTCGCCGATTTCTATTCGGGGAAAACTTCAAAAGAATGAGAAAAAAAAAAAAACGTAGAAATTAAATGATCCACGATAATCTAATATCATTGATTACGCGTACAATACGTTTCTGCAAAAAAAAAAAACTTGCCCGTACGATTACATCGTTTTTAATTTAAATTCTATTTGATGTTTTAAATGTCGAATTTATTATTGGCATCAAAGAAATTTTCGAATCGTTCGTTGCCCCGATAACGAGTTAATAATAGCGGAAATGATATAAAAAAAAAAACACGTATCGTGTATATTATTCGTGAGGTTCACTGAACTAAACAAAAATAAATAAATCCCGTTTTTATCATTTTCGTTTAACGGTTATAATTATATTTTTTTTATAATAGAAATTCGAGTAAAAAAAAAAAATTTCAATGTTAAAATTAATAACCGATAGTTCGTTACTCAAAATCCCGTTTTCTTTGTTTTGCGGATATTCGCGCATTAAAGTTTTCAAAACGGAATTTTTTTTTTCTATTTTTAACGTAAAATAATAATATCCACGAGAAATTTTAATTATTAAATCAAATAACGTAATAATCTGCAGGGCTGTAAATTCGTATCAAACACATTTTTTTTTTTTACAACGTTGTTATAATTAAAATAGTTTAAATCACATGACGACGCACGTATATTCAAATTTGTAAATTTTATTTAATTTTTTCACGTTTCGTGTCATTTTATCGTATTTTTATCGATATTCATCTATTAACAAATAATTTACACGAATTTAATGTGAAAATAAAATATTAAATTTTTTATGCCTTTTTTTTTTTTGTTTTAAAGCACGTTTTATGGATTTCCAGTGTGTTATATTCGCAGTAGTAATATTGTAAATATTTTTATTTTTAAAATTTACTGTTGTTCAGTCGTTAACACTCATCGATTTACAATATTAAAATCGTTTTTGCTCGCGTTTAATTACTTTTTTTTTTTATTATCGTTTATTAATGAAATAGTAAAAACAGAAAAAATTATTAGTAAAAGAACAAAAATGATTTGCGAGGGAAATAGAAATAAAAACTACAAAATTAATACTCTTAATTAGTACATTTATGTATATTTGTGAATATAAAATCATGCCAAAGAGTATTAAGAAAAAAATAAAGAAGTGTATAGTTGCGTTGCATTAATTTTGTTTGTTTTGACCGGTTTTGACAAAAAGTCTTAATCGGGTATTAACGGCGAGAAACAAAGATACAACCACAGAACAAAAACCAAAAGTGATTAAAATTTCATAGAGAAAATTACGAATATTATAGTAAAATATAGTTTCAAAAAAAAATTTTTTTTTAATATAAACAGTAAAGACGTTGTGTCTATATTGAATTAATTCGTAAAGAAACACATATATTTATATTGATACAAAATATTGTTTTTATA
Organism: Slavum lentiscoides; assembly: GCA_032441835.1. NCBI lineage: Eukaryota > Metazoa > Arthropoda > Insecta > Hemiptera > Aphididae > Slavum > Slavum lentiscoides. Next base: position 6,489,076 of record CM063713.1, read on the forward strand.
ATTTGTTTGTATGTTTAGAATATTTTTCAATTTATTAACGTTTAATTTTTTTGTAATTCTTTCAAAAACCGAATTTATGTAAATATACAATGGTTATAATATATTTTAAACGTCTATACGTCGTTATCTATTTTAAAAATAACAGCAGTATACGAACGTTTTATAAAACGAGTTTTGCAAAATTAGAATTATTTGAAATAAATAAATTTATTATTTAAATAAACAAATCGAATACCCGTACATATTTGTTTATTTTTCGCTATACGTTTTATTGTATATTTACAATTTTTAATTAATATTTCACAAATGTATTGTTTATTAATTATATATATATAATTCGCATATTTTAAATATTCAATTTTATCAAAGACAATATAATATATTCCAACAACTTTACAACCTCGTAAGTGAAGAGCGTTTTGGAGGAGGCATAGTTTTTTTTGTTTTAAAAAAAGCGCCACAATAATAGATTCCTTACATTTCAATAAAATTGAAATAACAAAACGGCACAAAAAACAAACAGCCAACAAATAACTGTGGAAACTATAATCGTTGTTAAAAATGTTAAGCCTCATTGTAACCGCGGTAATCGGAATGTTTCTCGTGTGAAATTCTTCTTCTTAATCCGTCACTCATCTTTCACCGCCGGACGGATATTTTTCAAACTATATACCTTCTGGGAAGATTACTCTACAAATCAAAATCAAACCGCACGACGATTGTATACGAGTATTTTCTGAGATTAGCCGTCACCGACAAAACTCGATTGTTTTGATCATCCCCTTCAGGTTTTTTATTTTTAGACAAAAGGCATGTCCCGCTTACGTCCTTCCCCGGGACGCAGTCTATCTCCTCGCCCAATTTTATCGAAATCTGTTCAGCGGTTGTGGAGCCCGTAAGTCACGAACAGACAAACATTCATTTTCTTATATACAATAGATTAATAATGATATACATAATATATCGAATATTTTAAATATTCTTTATCGAAGACAAAATTTGTTTCTACAACTTTACGGCGGTTATTATTATTATTTATTCTTATTATTATTATTATTATTATTATTATTATTATTATTATTATTATTATTATTATTATTATTATTATTATTATTATTATTATTATTATTATTATTATTATTATTATTATTATTATTATTATTATTATTATTATTATTATTATTATTATTATTATTATTATTATTATTATTATTATTATTATTATTATTATTATTATTATTATTATTATTATTATTATTATTATTATTATTATTATTATTATTATTATTATTATTATTATTATTATTATTATTATTATTATTATTATTTATTATTATTATTATTATTATTATTATTATTATTATTATTATTATTATTATTATTATTATTATTATTATTATTATTATTATTATTATTATTTATTTATTTATTTATTATTGATTCGATACGAGATTCTCTACGATCGGAGCACCGTAACGCGATGAAAAAACGTACATGGGTTACAGCGATAATAAATCCCAAACTCGCAGACCGTTATTCGTCAAAATGCAGCGTGGCGCGAGGTAGAAACACCGCCGTATCGAGATTTACACTTGTCCCGGCGAGTTTAGATTTGTATTCGTCCGCCGCGTATAAACGAAACGTCTCGCGGCCCCGTAGAGATCGAACAAAAACAAAATAAAAATATTTCAGCTCCTACCCGCTCCCGTCGCCCGCCGTACACACATAACAAACGGTCGAAAGTCGCAGAGATTTTACCCTTCGGTGAAAACATCCCTTAGTGTTATCGGGCGTCTTATCTCGTTGTCAACTGCGGCGGCCCTCTCCCCGAGTCCCTTAACATATCAATTTCCAACGTCACCGCGTAACCGTGTTTTATTTACTTCGGATGACAGAATATATTATATAGGCGTACGGCGCGGGGAACAAAAAAAAAAAAGACAACGTCGAACAGTTTTTTTTTTCTACTTCTTCTTTTTTCTAACACTGCCCTGTCACATTAGAACCGTTATTAATCTTCGTTCATTATTATAACTTTGTGTTTTTTTTTTTTTTGTGCGTTACACGTCGAACGACTTGAACGCGATGTAGATAAAATACATAGTACGGTTTCGGCGGTACATAATAATAGAGTATCAAATAAAATGAGTATCCAATACAGTGTTTCCCAACGTGGGGAGGGGGGCGTGAACACATCGCTCACGAAGTAAAATTTGTATTTATTAAACTATATATAGAGTGCTTCGCCTATAAAGTATACGAAAAAAAAAGGTGATCGATTTTTCCAATTTATACGAGGGGGCGCGAGATTTTTGAAAAATCTACAAATAAGGTGGAGACGTAGAATATAAGAGGTTGGGGACCACTGATCTAATACATATATAAGTACTGATCGACCGATAATACTTACGACGACTATATAACTATTAAACATAAATAATAATCGAATAAAATATATATTTTTACGGTATAAAGCTTCGTTACTGCATGATTTATACGCATATACACGCGCCAATGTCAACCGTCGCGGCTAGTCTTTAGCGAATATGTTCAGCATTTCTTTGTAGGAGATTTTCCTTTTTTTTCCCACAATAATAATACATGACATGTTTGTTCGGTACTTTCAAATCAAACGGAAAACGAGACGATTTTTTTTCTTTATTCATTTTTCGTACGATTGCGTTGTAATTATACGCGCACATATCATTCATTTTTGTTATCACTTCCCAACACGAACCAATAAGAGCGCTCGTTTTAACAGCCATTTCTATTATACACAATTATAACTATTAAATTCAAATTAATATATACCAACGCTCGCTCCTCTCGGAATACCGACAATATTGTCAATAATAATAATAAAAAAAAAGATTTTCCATCTCACGACCCCGCGAAACTCTCTTTCCGTCAACAGGAAAAACGAAATATTAACCAACAGAAAAGATTTTAACCCGTATAATTGTATTTTAAATATTTTAATTAAATCATTTTTTCTTCTTCTATTTTTATCAATTTCTCAACGAAAATCTAATCGCGTCGTATAAAAATTTCTAGATCCGTGGTTTGATGTCACATTTCGAATTGTTGCGTTTTTTTTTTTTAAATCAAACGAATAAAAAAACTGACCGCTCAGTCGGAGAGAAAGGGCGACGGGCCGTCCCTGTCCACCTCGAAAGCGTCTGTGTAGTCGTGTATACGATAAAAAAAAAAAAAAATACTGACGGGTTGAATACACGTTTTTTTTCTTCTTCTTTGCATTAAAATATTACGGGAAAACTTTTGTTTCTTGCTTCGATAAGTGGACCGGAAAAGTTATCCGCGACGACGACGGTTTCCACGTGAATTTTTTCCCGCCAAACGACAGCGCTGCAGGAGAAGCGTATTATAATGCAGGAAACAGAAAAAAAAATAGGAAATTACGAAAATACTTTCTCGAATAAAAAATAAAATAGTGACACACGAGGGTCGAGAAAATGAATTGTCCGAGCGTTGTGGCGAGCACGTGATTTCACCGTGTCGTCGTAATTCACATATAATACGGCAACATTACATGCCCGAAGTCTGTTACGCGGAATACTTTATTCCGAATACACGTGTACGTATAAGCAGGCAAAACAGGGAAAAACGAAGAGAAAAAAAAAACACAGACCGTAATGCTTAGTAAAATAAACGTAAAAAAATGAGTGTTACGCGGTCATAATTGATTGATCGTTTTATTACATTTCAACTGGCCACGTTAAACTTCTTCTTAAGACCGTCATCCAAAAACGGAAGTTTGGTGATCCTTCAATTGTCGTTGGCAACGATCTCTTTCCGAAGCTCTCGGTTTCCTGCCGATCGAATTATACGCGTGAAATAAAATACAAATATTTAGTATATTATTTATACTATTTATTTTAGATGCAATAGAATTTGTTCCATTCGACGTTTTAAATGTCCCCCCCGAAAGATTCTTGTACTTGTGCGCGCGCTTTAACAAAAACCCGTTTATTATAAGGAAATCCTGCAACATAAAAAAAATATATATATATATATATGAAAACATTTCAATTTTTTTTTTTTATTTTATAAATATAATATTTTTAAAAAAAATGTCGGCGTGTATAAAACTTTTAATTAGGTCTCGTCGTCGAATTTTAAAGTCGGTTTGAATTCAAATGTTTTTCCGCGGGATTCTATTAAATATTATAAAACATAAAAAATAAAAAAATTGTTTAACCGTTGAACAGAAAAAAGTTATTGCGTTCGTCAGGTCTTCGTGGAACAGTAATACCCGGAATACGTTTCAAAAATCACAATAGGGTTAAAAACAAATCAGAATAATAGTTTTTTTTTTTATCGAATGGCAGTGCAATAGGCTTTTCAAAAGCGTTCGTATTTTTACTCGTAATTATAGAGTTCGCATAATTTTTAGAACGACGCTTATATAGGTATGTGTCCGCAACGAATAAAATCGATTTTACGTGACGAACACGCGCGATAAATACATTTAAATAGCGATTTGTTAATGCAAATATACAGTCTTCATGAAATGGACATTTTCCACGACGATTGCTTTTCCTGTGCAATCAAAAGCGCGGACGCAAAAAAAAATTATATATAAATCCCAGAACAAAATAAACATTTAGCGCATGGGTCGGCAACTGGCGGAAGGCATAACTCTGGACCCCCTCAACACATTGTACTTGATCATGTTATTTACTTTAATAATATATAGTATATAATATATTAGTTCGTGTACATTCGCCGGTGGATACAGTGCGTGTTTCGTTTTATAATAATATTTCTTCGTATTATTCGTTAAAAATGTTCAGTAAAAAACGTAAAATTGACAGCGAAAACAGAAAGTTTTTGAATGAGTGGACAGAACTATATTGTTTTGTATTACCTGAAAGGGTTGGAGCCATTCCAGTCCGCTTAATTTGCAATTCAACTGTCGCTATTGTTAAAAGTGGACATTTAAAACGGCATTATGAAACTGTACTAATCATAAAGATTTTCATATAAAATTTCCTCTAGGCAGTGAAGTGCGTAAAAATAATCTCCACGCATATATGTTACCTTATAAAAATAGATCGGACAAAGATTTTTAACACTGGACCTCATTGATTTATTCTTTAGGACCCCAATAGAAATTACTTGCCGACCCCTGATTTAGCGTATCGTACGTGTATGTACATACGTACACTTCGACCCGTAAACAGGACTTCAGGAGTAAAACCATAGTTTCCTTCTATATAAAAAGAGGGGAAAAAACGAATGTTAATAAATAATAAATACATAGAATAGCGGGGAAAATACAGACTATCCGGTATTTTAGGTTCTGCGCTAATTCCTCGGTTATGAAAACTGCAAATATTCCGCGTAATAATCGAAAAACAATTTAAAACTTTTCGACAGAAAAAAAGGAAAAATTAACAAGCAGCAAAATGTTTTTCTACGTGTTCAGCGCGTTTCGTACGTTAGTCGGGATTAAAATAACAGCTTGTTGTACGCAATAATATCAACTACATAAAGCCGTTACGGTACCGGAGTTCAACGATGACACCGAGGAGTTGCGGATGAACGATTTTCTGTTACGGGCCGCCAGTGGTCGAAGAGGATCAAAATAAGTTTCATTTCAAGTTTTGAAAGGGGAGGGAGGTAAAGTTGTTAACGGTCCATATTGTTGAAAAAAAAAACAGGATTTTTATAACAAAATGCTCTAACACCGTCCCTATTGATGGTGAACTATAATATGTCTTGTGATTGTGATTAAGTGACGTATATATAGATCCACTGAATGTTAATATTTTAGAAACCAAATAGTTCTCACAAAAAAAAAAAAAAGGATTCAAAGATATTTTTCTACAAAATCAGACGATATAACAATTATAAATTACGAAAAAAAAAAAATTTTTAATCCGAGAGGGATAAATTATTTTAAACAAAATAAGTGTGGGGGGGGAATATGCTAATTAAAAAAAGTGAAGGGATAGCATCCCTTCATATCCCTCTCCTACTTTGACCCGTGCAGGTTACCGCTCAGCCACGTTCTGCGAATATTTGCAATTTGCCGTTTAAACCGTATACGTAACAGCAGCAACGACAGCGCGTTATTCATTTATAAATTCGTACTATTATATTTCATTACAATTTAATAATAATATTCGATATTCCTGTTATTATTACTTACTTTTTATACAATATACGTGACTTTTTTTTTTGATAAAATTTGCGTTATATGTCAAGAAACTCGCGTCACATTCCTTTGGGTTTATACACGTGATCGAATAATTCTATCGTATGTCGTGATTTTCAAAGTCCGGTTCTGATTAAATATTAAGATAGGCGCCAAAGAGAAAAAAAAGTAAATCGCACCGCACTGCGGAAACGTTTTAGGCGATTGTAAACGCTTTTTCAAACATGTCCACAATGTTCGTAGACGTTTTAAAACATTTCCATTATTATTCGTGTGCGTTGCACTGTTGGCTTCGTGTCCACCTCCTTACTTTGGGACACTCGAGTATATGGCGTTTACTGTTCCGATTTACGTCTTATTCTCCCTTTGACGAAATTGTGAGAAAATCGGCCGGTCCGATTTTAATTTTGTAAAAAAAAAAGAAATCGAAAATCGACTTGTAGACGTGTGCCGCGGGTAAAAATTGTTAATTTTAAATAACGCCAGTCTAGTGTCTTTAGGAAATTCGTAATATTCGAAAACGCGTATCCGTGATGTTTTTGCGCAGAACAGATGTAGTGTTTGTCATAACAGTATACTCCATAAAATGTTCTTAAACTACATAATCGGATCAGACCAAGTCTCGCGGTTTAGTGGCAAATCGAGTGCGGTTGGGTCCAAACGATGTTTTTTTTACCGCTTTAGAATCCCGCCATAAGTGGACGCCATACCCGAACTTTTCCGAACAACATAAAGTTGCATAGAACTTGTCGGAAATTGGATTCTGAACGTTAACACTTATTAACGAATATGCGAAGGGAATAACGTTTTCGAACGCGTATTATAATATGTATAGTTTGTAGAGAAGAAAAGTCCGACCAGTTCGTCGATGTAACAGCGTTGTCCCCGCCCAACGAAAAATAAATCGTGTCATAACCGATGATAACTAAATTAATTAACTTCATCTGAATCACGCGCGTGATAATAGAAGCCGCCGGACAACGACAACGGTCCGAAAACGATCAGAGAAAACAGCCGTACTGAATCGAATCCAGGACCTGCGTCTACCTGTCTAAACCTGTGAAATTTCCTGCCTGATTCAACGACCTACCGATACATAATATAGCAAAGACTAAAATAAAAGTTACGCTCGTTTTTGACGCCTCCACTCGCTCGTTTCGCGAGCTCCCGTCGGGACTCGAATTAAAAATATCCATTGATTTGTCATCAAAAACCACCTAAAGTTATACTGAAGCGAGCAATGTTCGGTTTGTTCACAAACGTCATAATATTATAATTCCCGGATTTTGTACTCACACCGAACTCAATAACACGGAACGCGCATTCTGTATAATAATGGCCTCCTATCTGGGGTCACATTTTCATTGATAGTCCAGAAATTCGATAGTTCAAACCGGTGTGTCGTGTGTGTTATGTTGGGTTATTGATGATCGATACCGGTTACTATATTTTAAGACATCGATTATTATTTTGTACCGGTTTAAGAAGAAATTCGTTGTAATTATTGGGATACCCCCCCCCCTCCTTCAAATGCGGTTATCAAATGTGATTCACATTTGCACGGCATTTCTCCTGTAAATAAGACCGTACGCCCGCGTTTATGATTTCTTATCTACGTGATAAGTGACGCGATACAGTCGTGTAGGGGAGGAATCGTTAATAAGTGGGGTAATACCATCGGCACCGGTATTGATAACCACATCGACGATCGGGTCGGGAAAAATGTAACCGGCGTATCACTGAATATTAAGAAACCAGGCGCGGATCCAGAGTATCAATTTGGGGGGGCCATATATAAATTTTGAATACACATTATATTTTAATATATCCTAAGTCTTAAGAAAAACATATTTTTAAACTCAATAGTATTTACTAATTAGTAATAACAAAAAATAAGGTGCCAGTGGAAGAAAAATAAGGAGAGTTACATGCAAGCTGCTAATAAAAGCGTGTTAAAAAAATACCACGACGCAACTAATTTAGATTTTTTTTTTTAATTTGTTCGGTTAATTTTGTATCCGCGCCTTATGAAAAAAACCACTGAAAATTTCTAAAAGTGGGAAATTCACGGCGGTTTGAACCGGTGTGAATTTCCCTCATTCACCGGTGTGAATTTTAGAAATTTTAAAAGTAACCGTTTTCATAATTTAGTGATACCGGTTACATTTTTCCTGACCGGATCGTCGATGTGGTTACTAATACCGGTGCTGATGGTATTACCCCTCCTATTATAACGATTCCTCCCCTACATGACTATATCATGTCACATAGGTGAGAAATCATAAACGTGGGCACACGGTTTTATTTATAGAAAAATGCTACGATCAGGTCGGGAAAAATGTAACCGGTATCACTGAATATTATGAAACCGGTTACCACTGAGAATTTCTAAAATTCGCGCCGGTATCGTTTTCTAAGGGAAATTCACACCGGTCTGAACCGAACGACGAATTTCTGGCGGCCAGGTATTACACACGCGTTCCGTGTACAGCGTATCGAGCTGCGACATGCGAGCGAAATGAGTTGAATACACCGCGACACGATTAAGAAATTTCGCCCGGCGCCGCCGGTGAGGATAAATATTTTGTTTTGCGCGCGTATCTCGTAACGCACAATTGGACAAAAATCGAAGCCACGCAAAACATATCACTCCGCACCATGTCAGGCCTGCCTTTCTACGTCGCAAACCAGGTGATCAGAAACTCCACCAACATACCAACACTAAAAGAAACCATACACAAAAACACCAAAGCCATGTACTACAAAAACAAATGGTCCAAATTCGAGCACATACGCGAACTAGGTCGTTCTTCTGAAAGCCTCTTAACTACCAAAAAACCCCGCCTTATTGACTGGATAAAAATTTAAAAACAAATTAAAACAACGAAGTTTAACCCCCACATAATAGGCCCCAAATGCCTGAAATGTGGTTATAGGCAAAAGCCGTCCATTCAAGCAAAGCAGTATCTCGTAACGACGGCCGTGTTAGTGTTAGTAGTGTTCGTCGCGTGGCGACGGGTACGTGGCAGAAACACAAGCGCGTGACTGGCACACTGTATACGCAGCAGCAGCAGCAGCAGCAGCAGCAACACATAACTCTCTTTCTCTCAGCAACGGCGGCGGCGGCGGCGGCCAACATCTGTTGCGGGCGCCTATCCTCGGTCGGAAATTAATAATAAAACTCGAGAGACCGTATCGCCCCGACGCCGCCGTTAAGTGGTCTCTCTCTCTCTCACTCTCTCACTCTTTCTCCGCCGTTTCGAATCCGAATAATTTAATTGGCACAACGGTCCCCATAATTTCTCCGTTCCCGTTTCTCCTCCGCCGCAACCGTATCAGACGTTGCTCGTCTTTGTACTCTCGGCAACGGTAGTCGCGCGCTCCAGTCGTCGACGTTCGTCTCGTCCGCCTCTCGAATATTTCGCAACAGCACGGCGCGCACCACCCACTTAAAAAAGAAAACAAAAAAAAAAAAGAGAAAAACAAGAAGACCGCATCTGTCAGTAATATCTTTTCCCGCGGCTTTTTACCACCGCCCCGAGAGAACGACGTCGGACCAGAACGGTTTTAATTACCGCGCGCGTATTCTCCATTCCCACCGTCCGTCCAGCACTATAAATCCGGCAGTTCCGAAAATTACGCCGAACGATCGTTTTTTAGCACCCGCCGCGAACCAGGCCGGTGCGATGTAAACGTCGACCTGGTGAAAACTGACTTTCGGAATTTCTCGCCGAAAATAACGCGCTTTTTTTGCGCGCACGATTTCGGGTGCTAACATATCCAGTGGCGTGCCCAGGAATTTTCAGTGGGGGGGGGAGGGATGTTATATAAGTAAATAGTAATAATACATTTTAATGAATTGTCGTGTTAATACCAAAAAATCAAATGTTCATGTTTCAAGCTTATATAATTGTGTACATTTGTAAATCGTTCTATAATTAAAATTAATTTAAATTATAACGCACCAACATAGGCGGATCTACGGGTGCGCCAAGGCACGTCCTAAAGAAAAAAAATAATTAGTACAATTAGTACAATAATATAGTCTGTTTAGTAAACAAGTGTTGGATACTTAAAATATTTTGACTTTAGTGTATGGAAGAAAATTATGAGCTAAAAAAAAAACGCATAAAATGGGTGAATTTGTTTGTAGCCTCCCTCTACATTATAAAAAAATAACTACAAAAAGGACGGGCACACTCAAACGTAAAACTCTGTGTTCGCCTATGCACACTAATACCAAGTTGTTCAATTAATATAACATAATATGTTATGTATGGTGAATGTTTATTGTCATAATAACTAACGAAAAGTATTAAGTAATGACTCTAAAACTGCAGCTCTTATAACTAATAAGTTGTTTTCTGTAGGTCGGCAAAAAAGACAATGGGGGGGATATAACCCCTTGAGCACGCCACTGCTAACATCGATACTACAAGCACGTCGTTGTTTTGCCTCAATGTAAATAATAAGACGTGATAAAATATCGTCGAGAAAATTGCACTCAATCGGATCTTTTTTCAATATCTGAACGAACGCATATGCAAGGAGCTGACCTTCTATCTGTGGTCATGTTTTCATTGGTATATACGTACGTACGCGTTCCGTGCGTTGAGTTTTGAGGGAAAAAATTCCGCCGATAAACACGCCGTTTGGCCTTTAATTCGGGTTAATGTCTTCAAAAACGGATTACACACCAGAGTATTAAATCATTAATTCGTATTATACACAGTGTTATAATTGAGGAGGGGGCGGAGTACCTTATCTTTTTTAAAAAATATTTTAGCATACCCCTTCTAATATTTCATAACGGGACGCCGAGAACGGATAACGGGACGGTCAGGACTCTTTTATTTACAATTTTTATTGAATTAATGAAAATAATAACATATCGTCTTTAAACGTTGTTATCAACGCAAATATAGTAACAAAGATTTGATGTCTATATTATAAATTCAAAAGATTTATTTAATTAAAAGTATAATAATGACTTGAGGGGGGGAGCGAAGCTCCACGAATTTTTTCAAGACATTAAAATTTTCAGGGACGCACATTTTTTTTTTTTTTACACTTTTGCGTCCCCCTTCTAATTTTTTTCCAATTCAAACACTGCAGATTATATACGTAAATACCGAGGATGGAGCCGGGTTAGGTTTAACCGCAGTTACAAAAGGTTTAATTTGATTTTCAAAAGCGAATTTCACTTATTCCTATTGATTCAATATAACGACAACGTCCCAATAAATATTCAGAATTCTTACAGTGTAATACACAGGTACAATAATAGACGCTCTTGTTGATATTAACTGCGTTGGATTATTTATTTAAAAAAAATTAAGACGTGTGTTTGATAAAAAAAAATCGCCGAGTAAATTTATGATATTCGTACGATTAGTATATAGGGAGAAAAAATCCGTTTTTTTTTTTTTATATAAATTTCCGTTAATTGTGTTTTAAAATGTTATTTATATAGCGAAAATGTGTAATGTGTCCTCATTGAGTGTTTATCAAAGGGATGAGGAGGAGAAGGATTCGGACGCCGCTAATCTCCACCATACGTGAGCCAACAATGACGCAATGTCACTGATAATTACAATATTTGTTCGGCACGCGCGTCCTACACAAAAATATTTCGCCTAACGCCGACGGGGTGCACAGAAATAACGTATTCGCAGAACGTTTTTAAATCGATACGCCTTCCGCCGCCGGGAACCAGACGTTACTTGCAATATCATACAACACACGCGTATACGTTCCCGTGTAAAACGTAAGGATTTTTGAATATATATATATATTTTATTTCGTATATTTAATAAATAAATTACGTACAAGACTTCCGTGATTCGAATATATTTTTTTTCAACCGTACAAACCGTATGGTCGATACCTTGAAAGTTGATATAATAACTTACATATATATATATAATAAAATATAGACAAAATAAAAAAAAAAAAAGGATATTTAAAAAAATTAAAATTAATACTCGTGAATAATAAAAAATCTGTATATGTATATATATAAACAATAAATATACATATATATATAATAAATGTATACTTTTATATATACTATACTGCCAATGAGTATTAAGTAAAAAATGAAAAAAATATAAGGTTGTTGTATAAATACGTTTGTTACATATATATATATATATTAAAATATCAGCTGTTTAGCTGTTATTTAAGTGTTTTATTGAATCACGCCGAGTTAAAATAGTTTAAAAAACAAAATATTAATAAAACAAATGTTTAATGCTATTTTATCGAAAAATCTTGTGATTAAATACGTATCCGGCTTTTTTTTTCAAAATTAACTATTTTTTTTTTTTTACTTTTGAATGAACAACTGATTTTTCGTCAAATAAAATACTCAAAGACGTAGGAAAGAAATTACATTTCGCATTAAACCGACAGTTAAGAGGACGCCTAACCTAACCGAACCTAACTTTTATATTAGAAAGTCATTTGGTAGTGCCAGTATTGCGCCTGCTGCGCCTCCTACTTTGAAACACGATATAAGTGAGGCGTATAGAAATATGAGACGTTTTACAGATGTTCGGCGGGAGTAGATTTTTTTATTTTTTATTTTTTAAATATTGTAGGAAAAAAAGTACGGGTTATTCAATTTTAGTAAAAACGCTCGACTGTTTATTCCGATAACTACTAATTAAAATATCAAAACGTATTTAAAATAAATAATTACATTACGACGCAATTTCTTTTTTTTTTTAATTAAATACCGGTTTTCAGTCGTAATTATACAAAGACTATTATAGAGTGCCTCGTTGATACCCGTCAAACGGCAGATGTTCAAATATATACGATTGTGACGTCATCAAATCAAATACAAACTGTTCGAAATTTATTCGTAAATTTTCTTTTGAACGTATTAATGAAAAATTGACTTTGAAAATTCAGTGTCTAACGTTGTTTTTTTTTCAATCGAACACAATGTAACACGTCCGAACGCAGCTTTGAGGATTTAGATGAAATGGATAAGTTGTACCGGGGACGAGAATGCGATTTATAACTAGATCTATAGTGTTAAATAAAGAAAAATCATTTAGATATTTCGCAAAAATTCATAAAATATTATATAGCAAATATTTAAGGTACCGTATTTCATAACGATAATAAAAATAACGTGTAAATAATATTATGGTCAACTTTGCAGCACGTTTTGTGTTTTGCGCGTTGTTAATTCATTATTTATATATTAGTGTTTATTTCAAAAATATTTTGTCTTTTAATTATTAATTGACTGAAACAGTATATTTTTTTTCTTCTAAAAATTGCAAATGGAAGAAAGCGTTTGACTCGATAAATTTCGTTAAAATAAAGACTTCATTCGGTCACAATTCATCGAAATAATTCTTTAAGGAAGGATTCACTATAGCTAGAAAATATACTCATCCGACTAACTTTTACGACTCTATGGCGGGTTTAACGTGTTTCAGACATTTTATTATTATCGTCATAACGTACATAAGCCCAACTGAATTTTACTATCCCCTCGCCAAATTAGATAACTCGGGCAATGTGTCATTAAAACACGTTATTTCATCATAGTACTATTATTATTATTTCTGTTTGCTATTGGACCCAAAACGGCACCATAAAAATTGTTGCTTGAATATAAAAAAAAAAATATATATATATATATGATTATAGCACATAAACTTTACGTTTACATTGAAGTTTAGGTCCTAATCATAATGGATTAATTCCAGCGCGTGAATGATCAAATATTATATAAAATTGTAACAATATAATACGTGGTCGGTGAATATGAATAATATGATTGTAAAATAAGAATTTGTAAATGTAGTGATAAATATATAAAATCTTAATATTCGAAAAGTTTTTTTTTTTACTTTCATTTTGCCACTAACAAACGGTTTATTGAAAAAAAAAATTAATAATAAAGATAATACGAGTTTCTTTTTTTTTTTTTTTGTGAAAATTTCGGTACTTATATTTCACAGTATCTCAATATTTCCATGAAGTAACTTTATACTTATGAACTGTATAGATTAAACCTTACGGACTTATAACTTACTCGTATATTTTAATGGTTTTTGTTTCGAATAATTTATCACAATGACACCGTACGTCAAGGAACAATTTTGACATTAATTTATATTAATGATACGGTTTGGAATTTTCACATGTTTTTTTTGAAAAAATAAAATATATATATGTAATATACAAGTCAAATAATTACGCGTTGAAACCCCCCCCAAAAAAAAAGACGTGACTGTCTATAAAGATTTGTTGAAAAAACTGTTACAATGTCATATTTATGTTCTTAAATGTTTGTCTCGTAAAATTATTTGATCGGTTTTCATATTATATGTATAACAATCTTAGTGGAAACGTTGAAATATTTAAATTTAATTTGTATAAATTATAATATTTATTAAAAAAAATCAAAAATTTTCTATAAAATGTTCAACAGTCTGTAAAAATCGTATTAAATTACACTTAAGTGATTTTACAATAATTATATACGTATCAATAGTCAATAATATACAATTTATTGAGTACATACTTAAATCTATAATCAAATTTCACGTTTTACCGTGCTAATCGATAAATTACAATTTTCGAACGTAATTGAATGTGTGCCCTAGTAATGTCTGCGGACATTTGCAGTATGATAAATAGGTACTGTAAAACAAATATACCTATTACGCATTAAACGACTTACCATTCGAAGCAAACAGTACAACGATTGTGATTAAAAACATTGTTTTGTTCACGAACTCAGCAGCGACTTGAAATTAGATCCGGTAAACCGCGGAAATCGTCCTGCGAAAACGAAACGTAAAATGCACGTTATATTATTATTATTGCTTAATAATAGGTATTTGTTTGGAAAGTATTTTACGTTCGATTCAACTTTACATAATATTATGCCGTTATCGAAGTTCTCTGTGCACAAACGGATTTAATTTCACGTCTCGAATTGTATTCGTTAAATTAATTTTTAATCGTTTATATACGGAATCGCATCAACTTCATACACACAACATTATACTCGTCTATATGCACAGTGTATAATTACGTCTAGTAAAACTTTCGCAATTTCGGTATATTTTCAATAGTTTGTACGACGACCACGTTTATATTAAACCTCCAAATTGGATATTAAAAGTCTAATTTTAATTACATGACATGTATATATATATATATGTATAACCTTGTTATTGCGTTTATGTGAGTTTTCCGCGATAGTTTTCATACGTGATTAAAAACCCGCATGTTATACGTAAATAATTCAATACGATATAATAATTAAAATAAAATTCGAAACGGTAACACACAGGGTTGGACTAGCTCTCTGTTGCGGCCCGGGGAAAAATATTTTTAGAGACTTCTATGAGACTAATATTAATCAATAATCAATATAAAAAAAAATATTTCCTTACAATTTTATTATAATATAATGTAGACTTAATATGAATTTACTTTAAATATAATATTACACTGTTTGGTCACTATTGTCTGTGTGTTGAAAGTAAATGAACCGTATTATTTTATCTAGTTCAATCTACTCGTTGTCGTCATTTTAAATAAGACGCACTATATATAAACTTATAACTGAACCACCTTGAACTGAACAACAATAATAATATTATAAAGTAAAAGTTATGATAATAATAATAATAACACCAAGTCGATATCTAAACAGGCATCATTATTAGGTACTAATTGGAAATGATTTCGAATTTCGATATAATTCGTTACCAGGAATTATTGTATCGTAATTTGAGCGGACGATAAAATTATATTTCCACACAACGGCCGCGCGACCGTTCTCACCCACACATAGCCCGCACAGGTGCATGTCACCAACTAATTTTATTACGCTTATTAATAATTTGCTAAACGACCCAAAAGCTAGAGAAAATTGTGATTCGTGAGACTTGTATTTGGCCGATTTCAATTTTGAAAATAGACCTGAATTTTTAGTCATGTCTTCTGGGATTTAAAATAAATAGCCTGGATTAAACTTTGAGGCCACCTGCAATTATTGTACTTATAGTGGCCACATTTGGGTATAACGTTCGCGGCCCATCGGGCCTTTCCCCAGTACCCCGGTGGACCAACCCTGGTAACACAATATATCTTATTACGTTTTCGATACTAATTATTAAATATATTATATAAATAAAATAAAAATTCCATTTATAATATAGGAACAATAATTTTTTATATCGCCACAATAACGCTTAAGACCAATTGTTATTTTTAACCACGTAAATTAAATAAATAAATCAAATAAAGCGCAAGCGGTTAATGAATCACCCCGCACAAAAGAAATATCGTTGTAAGCCGTATTATTTTATCTGTTTGTATTTTAAACGAATTAATTAGTCAGAAATACTTTATATTACAAAATATATAATAGCACATTACCAGGAAAAATGTATATTATATTACTTTCTTTATCAATACTTGCATTAAACGTTTTCGGCTATTATTCATTCATTTGACTTATATATTATTTTGTTCACGGCCGTTGTACGATTATATGTGTGTAAATGAGAAACTCTTATTTAAATCGCGATTAAATTCATTAATACGTTAAGGCATAAAATATGAATTCAAGACCTATTGTTCGTTTAACTGTTAACGGATTTTTTCTGAGTAATGTTGAACGAGACATTTTCGGAAGAATTTTGAGCGCGCGCTGTCATTGTGTGAGAAGTAAATAACATCCCCTTATTACTGAAGCCCATTACAATTTTTATACGAATATTAAGTACGAGTTGTTTGTACGAATTTGCTTGACTTATTTGCCATAATTTGTACCACATTATGCGTTTACATTATAACGAAAATAAGAAAGAGTGGACAGAAACGATTTCTGCATTTTTACACAATTAATATTGTACACGCTTCTCTGTAAAATTCAAAAAATTCGTTTAAATAATTATTAGTTAAATAGTAAGCGATTATTATAATACGAGTGTATCGTGGACCTAAGTGCATTTATAATTGTATGCACGTATCACAACGATTTACTCTTGAAAACTAGAAAAAAATTCAACCACATTGAATGAATGTACAATATTTAACTCTGAAAAAAAAATAATAAACTCCCCAACATTTTTTCACAGTTATTATTGGAGTAGATTTTGAATAAACTTATCATTTTTCTAATTTCTTAAGGTAATAAGACAAATGTTTTTTTATAATAAGACAAATGTTAAACAATGTAGTTTCAATTAAAATATAAGCGATTTTTTACAAAAGGCACAGGCACTCACGAATTCAAATCAATTTTCAAAATGAAATTCAGTTCATTTCGAGTTGTCGAAGTGTTGTCTAGTTTTTCAATTCTAAAATCGAACAAGAAATACACTTATCCGATCGCCTTAAACAGCCTTTGACTTACGTAGACTGCGTACGCGTATGACCAGTGCAGGATCCGTCATTAGGCACTGGTTAGGTTAAGAGACATCATGAAACACGTAAAGCGCCGAAAACTAGCATAAAAAAAAAAAAAACATAATTTCAATTCTTCATAATTCCAATTTTACTGATTTTCACAAATCTTTATTTATATTTATTTTTTTAATTTTATGTACTCGACTTTAATGATTTCGATCCTATTTCCTTCGTCCAAAATGCCATTAAATCATACTACGATTTTTACGATCACTTTAATTTTCGACCATATATTTTGTGTATTGAGTCCTTATAAAATTATTCTCACAAAACACGTCATATTACGCGTTATTCTATCGATTGCATAAACGTTACACCAAACAAATCTAACCTACGCTTTAAATTTTATTTAAAAATTTTCAAATGTATTTTTAAAAACACTTGTAAAAAATAAATCGATTAAACCCCCTGCAGAAATCAATTAAGCTTCACACAGTCAACTTATATAATAATAATAATTAGTGCCCGTAAGTTATTACAGAACACTATACTTTCGAGTCACCCTAAGTATACAAGAAGTTTTACATGTAAATTTTGTTGACATTATAATATAATTTTCAAGAAAACCGAGGTACAACATGGTGCTTACTTAAGGTGTAATACATAATTAATATTCACGGCATAATATATGTTTAAATTTAATTATTAAAGAACACGACGAATAAATATACTGCGGGAATTTCACGTTGGTGCCTATTAATATATTATTATAATATGTACCCATTAACTTTGCTTTCGGTTAATATTTTACCATAAGTCGTATATGCGTCTATACACAGTCATTCAGTAAGTCGTTGTGATTTCCTTGTGGCGTCCTTAAAAGGATATCGCACAATTATAACTACAGACTAATAATTTATTATTCTGACACTTTTAATTTCAAAAAAAAATTCATCAACATGTTTTTAAATATAGTATACCGTAATAGTACGTAAAAGTTAGCCTGATTAAATCATATGCAAGAAATATAAACGAGAATGATATTTTCGATTAAAAGATTAAATTTTAAACCGCTAATATTTAAAAACAGTTATTCAAATAAGGACCGAGGTTTGTGCGACCAATAAAAAAATTTGACTCACGCGTCCCCAAATCCCCGCATAGCCTATAAATATTTATGTTTTGAGTTCAAAATTCTGTTGATTGTATTTAAAATTAAAATAATTAATAATAAATTGTTGGTTTCGATAAAATAATAAACAGAACCGAAAGAGATGACTGCAATTTTCACTTGACTGCGTGCGACGGTGATTATTATTGACCGACCGTCTCAGGTCTCTGTACAAAAGTGAAAAAAAAAACTGGCCATTTTACATTAAAACGTAAATATAATTAAGTAAAAAAAAAAAAAGCTTTTGATTATATTCATGTAATATAAAGTATTCGGTGTTTTGCGATTATTTGTATAGATATTTTTTTTTTTTGCAATAATACTGATTACGAAAATTTTACACAACGATCACGAAAAAGAACGCAGACGAGTACATTATATATTATACAGTATACGTGACTCGCGGATGAAAAATTGGAACTTTTTCAACATCAAAGGGATTTGTATTTTATTGTCCACGAGAATATATAGAGAAATATTCTCGATTTTTTATAACGAGCGCGCATACACAGATCATTTGTATTCAATTGATGTATTTTCGAGATATATGTATATATATATATATAAATAAATATGTCTTAAAGAAATTATTGCATTAAATATTTATTTTCTCGAAGGGAACGGAGCAAATATATAAATATAGAATAACAGTCAATTATACAAATATTAAACTCAAATTTCTATCGAATCTGTAATGATTTAAAAAATATTGCGTTCATTATAGTGTACAATAAAGTATCGTTTTTTTTTTTTTTATATATATAATAACACACGTACACAATTTATTTTACGAATAATCGTGAGTATACTTTTTCGTATAAGTCGCATTCTTATATCGGCGGTACTCATAATATTATCTGAAAACAACGCTAATTAAAATTATACTGAAAAATAACGAGCTATTCTAAATCCCATAAGACTATACGTAGTAAAAAAAAAAAAAAACCGAATAGACAAATGTAAAATGTAAATATAATTAAATACCGATTAATAAAGAACAACGAAAACACAATTGTCATTGTTTTCACATGTAATAAACTATATATACAATATTATTTTAGTAACGTGAACAATATTTTACTATTGTGGTTAAGTCGGAAAATAATTCAATATAATTTATAATACAGTTTAAAAATATTATTCACTTAACCAACAATAAACACAGACTAATAATATTTTTTTTCTTTTTTCGTCTGTCAATTAATGGAAAAAGAATTATTGCTGTTTGCAAAAAAAAAGGTCAGTGTGTTTACATAAGTGGTCGTAAATAATACACACAATTTTTCACGCGAGTTTTTCTCCTTACAAAAAAAAAAAAAAATGTACGATAAATATTCAAAACGGCCGTAAAACGTTTGGGTACATAACAAAATTTAGAGAACATTTGGGTACATACGTTTGGGTTTAACATTTTTTTTTCCGCTACACGTTTGACTAAAAATTAATACAACGTTTGGGCGCATCATGTCCCTGTAAGAAAATAATACGTTTCGGTACATCCACATTTTCTAACATACTTTTCCAATTTTAATTTTTACAGCAACGTTTAGAGCAAATTATCGAACCGAACTGAATAGTTCAATAAATGTCGTCTTTTTACAGATTATCATTAACATTTTGACAAATTTACGATCAGATAAATATTATAGATTTCTAGTCGATGATATTTTAAAATTAAATTAAATACAAATAAAATGTATGTACCTAAACGTGTCATGTGTGTATTATGTACCCAATCGTTTTGTAAATTTCCAGGTATACATTTTGAATGCACCCAAACGTGTCGTTACTCGATGTGCGTCAAACGTTGTGTATATTTGAATACTAACGTGTTGCGTTTTGGCTAAATTTACCCGAACGTGGTTCACCCTTCAAAATCAGGACGAAAATTTACTACGGTAAAAACTAGTTATTATACTTAAAGACGTTCGTAAGAACGTGTTTTTACTAGGAACGTCTTTATTTTTGTTGCACATATATAATATATAATATATATTTTAATCCTTTCAGACCCGAATTTAATTCTACAAATAATAATAACGATGAAATACAATATCAGATAAGCACGTGTATATTTCCGAGAATTCGAATAATACGTTATTTATAAAATTATTTTCGGATTCTACGGTACTTTACCAGCAAAATCAATAATTCACTATATTATATAATAGGTATATAATAATTGATTAAAATGCATAAACAATATGTTTATAAATTATAATAAATATTGTTGTTTCTCTTATTAATCAATTTAAATTTTAAATATGAAACGTAACATTTATAGAAATTTAGTAAAATAATAATACAATATTATTTATTAACGTTAAAAATTAAAATAATATACACATATAGTAAAGCCTCGTTTTTACGAACGCTTTTATATAAAAATTCTAGTTCGAAATGATATTTTTTTAAATTACAGTGCAACACGATTACAATTCAGAAAACGCAAAATATGATTACTACAAATATAAAATGAAAATATTATTATTTAGGAAAAAAAAATCGTCATTCCCTTCAGCTATATGGTAATATTTTAGAACGAAAAAACATCGCTCTCTATGCCAGAGACGTATTTAGGAATTTGGCGCCCGGGTGCTAATGTTTTTTCGCCGCCTCCCTTCCGAAAATTTTTTCACTGTTTTCGTTTTTACATTTTTTTACAACCCTTTTTTTTTTTTGCTTATTTGGATTTTGGCGTGTAGGTAAAAATTCGTGTTTGTACCACAATATTTAAAGTAGTATTAAAAAACTCAAGACACGCGGCATTGTTATTCATTTATTTTTACTATTTTTCTAACGCATTATATTGGCGGTGTATGAACTAAATAACAACAGCGCTGCTGCTGCAGATACACACGAAAATCGATTGATTTATGTCTCTTGAAATAGTTTATTATATAAGAGTGAAATAGGCGTTTTAAACTTCTCACCTCTCGGCGGGGCCCGGCAAAAGCAGACGCGGCAAACTTTTTTTTCAAGTCGCCCGAATATCGTTTATTATTGCGAAATAAATATGAATTATTTGGCAGAGACGAAATTATATTATCATTGCCCTGGTAGAGAGTCCGTTCGGTTTAGCCGTGAAATATTATTTATTACCGCGGCCAGTGTAATAATAATAATAATAATAATCCGTAGACGAATCCATTGGCGGCTAAAAATTCAGTTCGGTTGCCAACAAAAAAAAAAAAACGTACGAAATAGAATATATAGGTGGGGCAAAGAGGGGAAAACAAAAACTCGGAATCAAAAACTTATATCTTTATAACCAAATTAAACTCTGGTCCCGCCCTGATTAAATTTTTTTTTTTTGCCCTCCCCAAAGCTCGGGATGTAATAAATATCGCACACTGCACCGCCAAAACTAATGATAAGTAATAAAATAAAGAAATATAATAATTTAATATATATATGCGTATAGTTGGCGCGAAGAAGTTTAAAAAATGCGAACAGAGTTTTTCTTTGACGGGATTCTTTTTCTCTCTCTCTCTCTCTCTCTCGTGCGCGAGCTTAAAGTATTCCGCACTGCAGGAGCAATGAGATCGTCTCCGTCGACCTCGATCCGACTGTATTATTAAGTTGTTATCGTTTTTTTTTTTTTTTTTTTTCAATTAACGAAGTTAGGCGACATTTTCCATTGCAGAAGATGAAAAAAAAAATTCCTCCAAAACTACTGTCACCAAGTTTTTCCTCTTTAATATAAGTTATCGTCGTACGCGTCTTCTGCATGAAATCTATATAAACGTGACGGACAAATGATTGTATTAATCGCATATCGAACGAAATGCGAAATTTATTTTACGAATACACGTATAAAATAACGTTACAGCGTCGTCCGAAAATATACGCGACTAACGAAACATTATAAAACATGTAAAGGTTCGGGTGTAATTAAAATTTCAAAATCGCACTTTAATTACGCGCAATGGACGTTCTCAAAAAAAAAAACCCCATACTCTGGTTTATCAATCGAAAACGCTTTTTCATTGTAGATAACATGCAAATAACAAAAAAATTCCACGTGTGTATCGTTGACTCGAGGCGTCTAGGATACGTTCCAGAATTTTTTTTTCCGGTATTTCTTTTCTATAGAAATTTGTTTTGAACGAAAAATTGTTTTTTTTTTTATCATTATTGATGGTTAGACTACGTTTATACGGGTCACATACATCCTTAAATCCAACTGCAGTAGGATACCGCGTGTGTATACGCGCTTAAATGGATTAACGCTAAAAATCCGTTGTGAGTTCATTAATTGTTTTGTTTACAGTGGCGTACTTTCGGTTTCTTTAAATCAATATGTGCGTCTGCAGAGAATTTTGCATCCACAATTTCTGTACACTTTTTTTTTTTTTTTTTAACAATAATTCGAACCCGAGTACGATTTTTGTTTGAAAATCACGAACAATCGGTCAATTAATGTAATAAAAATTACACGCTCGGTATTATAATATTGGACGCTGCTGATGACGGGAATACTGCAATACAAATATAAAATTAAACGTATAAGAGTAGAAATCAGAGATTCAACTTAACTCATTCACTTGACAACAATAATTTATAATTTGAAATATTATCTTTTATCATACACTCAATTTACATAGGTGATAACACTTATCTATTTTATCTTATATCTACTAATATACTCAATATACGTCAAGCAGTAATAACCATAAGGCTAATAATGGATGAGAAGTGAAAAATGATATTATTCGATCTCTCCGAAAAAAAGAAGAAAAAACTGACATTATATAAGTCCATATTTGATAAATGGGCACAAATGCCACAGAGAGGCGTAGGTGTAAAATGGTATAAATCATTTACCCCCGCGAACAGCTGGATATCTAATAAATCGGGCATAACAAGTAGTGACTGGTGTAATAGTATTAAGATGTCAATGAATTCTATGGCAAATCGTGCGACGGGAGGACGGAGTCAGGGAAACCGCCACTGCAGGAATCCTCCTTGCGGTGAGAAGAACACAATTGAAACGCTTTCCCACATCCGTGGCTCTTGTCCCAGATCAGAGCTGCTTAGAAATTCGGCACATCATAAAATTCGCACCCAGTTAGCAAATCTGTTTCGGAAAAAAGGATTCGAGGTACACGAAGAAGTACATTGCTTGGCACACACGGACGATAATAACCACCAAAATAGAAGAGCCGATATAGTCATCCTAGACCGAATAAAAGGTAAAGGAATGATTCTGGACCCTACGCTGCGTTGGGAAACAAACGAGGATAACCAAGACAAGTTAGTGGACGAAGAGAAAAAATCCATTTACGAGCCAACTGTCCCATTCTTCAAAGAAAAGTACCATATAAGCAACTGGGAAGTTCATGGCCTATGGTTCGGGGCACGTGGGACTGCATCGCCTCTACTCAGAGACTTTTTTAAAAGAAATGCATTAGAATCACGAAAACTTAAAGAAATGTGCTTAGAGGTCATGAGAGACACGCTTAACATTATTCATAGACATTTCTACTCTTAATATTATACACAACCATATTGTAAACAAACACTTTTATTTTACTTATAGTCTTAGTTAACCTTTTTAAAATATAATGATTTTTCATTTATTTTCCAACATCACTCCATATTTTATTGTATGCTTTACTTTTTAAATTTATTATTCTCATTTATATACCATTTTTTTTATCCATTCTTCGCTGTAACAAATATGTTTGATTCTTACACTGTGTCATATAGGCAACCCGATAGACGGGCAGTTCACTTTGAATAAAGTTGTTTCTCTCTATAAAATATAGTACACGCGGTGTTTTTAAGACCTACTCTATATTTATCGTTTGGCAAACACCGGGGAAAATATAAAAAAAAACGCGTTATTTTTTTTCCTATTTTCAATTATCCATTATATTTTAGAAATGTTCTTCATATCCGAATCGTTCCAAAACATATATAATTACTACTACGAACGGCTAAGCGGTTTAGCGATATTACGAATTGAAAAAAGTCAATCCATTATGTAGAAAAATTGACAGAATCATCGACGGTTTTGAGTGATTGTTGTCTGTATATAGAAAGAAGACGTCGACTTAGTTTGAAATAAAACAACAATAACAGTGAAAATTCGTAATGACGCGTATACTAAAATGTCTATAAACGAAAACGTGAATTGTAGTGGACGTGAAACGTTTCTACTGATCACCCCTCTCGTAGAACATTTTTCCATTTTAAACCTGATAAGTATCGTTATATTACATTATTCTTTTGTGTTTTTTTTTTTTAAGGACTAATAAATTGTGCGCTAAATATGTACATACGTATAACTCATCGATAATGTTCTGATCATTTTCTATTTTTACGTTCTGAGCGGAGCGATTAATGTGTATTGATTTTACAATGATGTTTTTTTTTTATGTCTGTACCCAAAAATTCTACCAGAACGAGTGTTCAGATCTTTACAGTCGTACCCGGTTTCTAGTAGCGAATTGCATCTAGTTGATACGTTAGAGAGGTCATTTTTCGATTTTCTTCGCCTTAAAACAAAAATATTCAAAAACTAACAGAAAAATTACGTAAAAACGCGATTTCCTCGAAATCGACTATCTTTAATTCTTCGTAACTTTGAAATTAATGGTTTTAGAAACTATAAATAGTCGCTAAACGTAAAACTTTATATTATATATTAAGGAAAAATAATTTCATTCAATTTTGGACTATTTATATAGTAATTATAGATTTTGATGCGTTTAATTCATAAATTAGGTAATTTTTAGTTTTAAGGCTTAAAAATTTAATACAACGTCAGGCGTGCGTTACTTCAACTACACGTATATTAAAAAAATCTTGAAAATCGTTAGTGGCAATTTTTTTTTTTTTTACATATCTATTTCAAATCTTTCGACAAAGCGTATTTTATATTTTGTGGACAATTTTTAGGTGCCTAGGTTTATTTTATGAAATTTTAATAAAATGATGTACTGCAGTAAGGTTGATGGTAAATTGTATACACACTAAATATATATATTATTACTAATATCAAAAGTCTGAAATCTTTATACGAGTAATTATCATTATTAAGACCAATAAGGGAAAGAAAATTAACTTAAATTCTCCGCATTCGATACGAAATCTGAAAGTATAAACGAATTCATCGACTTCTTTTCTAGGTTTTATAGGAAAAACGTTTCTAAATTTTCTAAATATAAGTCTCGTAAAACCAAAATGTAATTTCGAAAAAAACGTAGTGTAATTTTTTATTTTTCTTTAAGAAAAACGTGATTTTAATTTCAAAATCGGTTTCCTAACTAAGAAGCTTATGAATTCAAACACAGGTTTAGAATCAAAACCGAGTAATTTCAATTGCAGTGATAAAAAAAAAAGGAAAAATTTTGTTCGTTGGTGGTTGCGGTGACTTGTGTGTGCGCGTATGAGAATTTTTGTATTCTCGGAAATATATATGTGAAGTGTCGGTGATGACGACGTAAACGATTATCGTGAACGGATGAGAATGATAAGACGAGATTTACATTTCACACGTGGATACTATTTAAATATACGCGTAACATAAAATGCTCATATTTAATACTCCTTAGAATAACAGGTTACGCTCCAGCCCTCTCAAAAGACATCCCGCGGCTCGTTGCCTTTTTTTTTTTTTTTTTTGCAATACCATTTCGCAATAAACTTCCAGAAGTTCTAGAATTTCTAGAAGGTAAAATTTACGAGAAAACAAAAGGAATCCGTGATCGGGGTCGGGTATAAATATAAATCTGCGTGTTCCTCGACCGAGGGACATTTAAGAGAAAATCGTTACGGGCAGCGGTGGACGATACGACACACGTCCCTTAAGCACCGCCATATGCTTGATTGCATTCAAATTTCTGTTACAGTCTCGCGATAGTGTGCAAAGAGTACTACGGACCGTGACAGGATTTTCGACGAAAGATACAATACAAAAAGAGACGGCCGTATAATATATCTGGTATATACGGGGATAGTTGTTACTCGTTAATTGAACATTGTCTGGCGACGACAATATATTATTATCAACGAGAGGGAGCTCTGTGTATATATATTGACAGCGGCGCGCGTTGCTTTCGATTCTTTTGTGTCTGCTGCGCGTTGCATAAAAGCGAATTTTACAACGGCGTTATAGACGTGTACGACCCGTAAATTGGAGGCGTATATCAAGTGAGTTCACCCGCGGGACTCGCACTCGTTCGGGGGCCCTGCAAAGACACTCTGCGCGCGGCGTATATATATTTATATGGAACACGTGAGTCGGATTTATTTACTCCACCACCCCCCTGAGTCGATGTCCGAATGATATATTTTCGAAGCGGTAATTGGACGGAGATGTATGCGAATATATCACAGAGTGAATATAGCTCGAAAAACCGCGGACGCCGTTGATACGTAGTGCGGTGGAAACCGCGTTTGCTGCAGGTGTAGTAGTACCTATATAAAAACGAGATGAGAAAAATTCCTTCTATTCTAGCGTACTTACATCACACACACACACACACACACACATGTCCTTGTTTTTTCGCGCTTCCTCGTTTGGTTCTGCGAATGTGTCTGGAGCGTAAGCGGACTGAACTGCTATACAGAACAGTGGGCTGATGATATATATATATATTAAGCCCCGTAGGACCGATATATTCGTATTTGATTTTGATTATTATTATTATTTAGTTTTAATAAAATAAAAAAATATTAGGTCCCGTGTTGTTTAAAGCAATACAAATTGTATTTATTTTTATACATAGATATACCGCGGTGTTCGGCATATTATTAAAGGCTGTTAATTCGTTATTCGTTGCACGAAAACGTCACACGGTTCCGTCATTTTTCCTACAACAAATAACGTCAATGAATAATTATATGATTTTTTTTTTTTTATCTGAAAAAAGTGAATAAACCGCGAACCTATACGCATTTTGGCCGATTGAATGAGTAGAACAGTGGGCTGGACCCCCGTTCCCAGTCCGCCTCCGGTCTGGAGAAACGCCTTTCTACCGCTAGTGCGTAATCGTATATCGCATACGATTGTCCGTCGCGGAGGATTATTAAACGATATTTCTTATAAATTTGGTAAAGATGATCGGAAATTAAGTTACGTTCGCGTATGACGGAGATTTTATTTGGGTCAGCGAATATACGTCTATGTTAACGCAATATCGTCACGACGAAGCAAAAAATAATAATAATCTAGTTAGGAACGATTATTATTAATAATAGATACGGGCTTATTGGCTATTGTGAATTCATCGCGTTGAACGATTGAAAACATTTGTTTTTTTGTCTTTTAATTACTTCAGTGTAACTTGTATAAAAACCGTGGTTCAACATGTCGGTATAAAACAGATTAAACGTGATACAGTCCGTTTCGGGAAAAATTTTATTTTCACAACGACAAACATATTATTATTTCCTTGTATAAGGAATATATATATATTATATAAATATGAGCGAGTAATTATTTTCCGATATATTTTTCAAGCGTTTATAGTGACGCGTGCACTTGCTCGATTTGTGTTCCAAAATTCAATTCGATAAAACGTTATTCGTCCTGCAGGACTAGCCATTTCGGTGACCTATTACATGGATAAGAGCCCTGCAGGCTGCACGCGTCCATTTCCCTGTCCTGTCAAATTTACAACTACCATAATACCGATCGCTTTTACTGCGCAATCGCTTACAGCGATTTATAATATTATAATTTATTTACAATCGACCGAATTTATGCGTTATGGATTGCTGCATTTTTAAATCGTGTTTTATTGAATTTACGGAAAACGTATCGTGTACGCGCACAAGAGAGAAAAATCAATATTTTTTTATTTATTATAACACTTTTGAGTACATATAACTATGCGGACACGACTATTTACGCGTTTTGAAAATACTAATTTTTCCAAAAATTTAACAAAATAAAAAATGGTCTATCGATACGCGGCCAGTGTGGAGAAAAATACTGAAAAAAAAAAAAAAAAACGTTATGAAATAATATACAGTAAACCGTAGTACTTGTATATATTACCGAGAAGACGTAAATAGGAGTGGTGACGCTTCTCTTCGCCGCGCCAAAAACAAGCAAACTACATAATGTATATATATATATTCGACGAATTCTAAACAGTCGACACGCTTTTACAACATAAATAATTCCACAAGTCACGATTTCACGACTCCTTCGAAGAAAACAAAACTTCTACAGATAAAAAGGCGCGCCGTTTTATTATTACTTTATTCGGTTTAGGTCGCAAATTAGGCCGAAAACGTGCGCGTATATAGGTGACACGTTGGACCGGTGATCGCTAATGAGACTGAACACTCTCGCTTTAGCCCCAGTAAGAATTTAATATAAAACGACCATCGACCAAATTATAAGACTATATGTACATTGAACAAAAAACATTACGAGATTACTGCGCGTAAACTGTAACGCAATGTTTTCGCATTACATTAGTGCGAAACCTCTTTGGATGAGAGCTGTACGAAAACGATATCTGTGATTAATGGAGTAGGCGAACTGCATATTGGTAAATGACAATATATATATATTAAATTAATTCGAACGAAAATCGAATGAAATCTAACGTCGTCGGCTCGCAAATGTTTTCGCCGTCAAAGCGTATATACCGTTATTTTGTAACCAGAAAATCACATCACAAGCGGTTATCGTTATTATTATATAATATTATCGATCGAAAATTATTCGACCGGCCTTCGAACAATAAATTCATTTACCATCGAATCGTTTTCAATATTAATACCATATTCACTTTTATCATTGCACTCATAATTATATGGATTTCGTATTCTGCACCTAAAAACCTATAATACCTTTATGCCTATCGTTTATCAAGAGAAAATCGACAATTTTTTTTTTATTATTATTAATAATTTAACTGTTTAATTTACTAAATAACCAGCGCACTGTACAGTGAAATGAATTTGCAGTTAAAATCCTCGGGAAATTGTACACCGATTTAATAAATGTTCAAATTTTCCGAAAATACAGTGTACACAATATTATATGAAAATTCAAAAACGTGATAAAATTGTTACGGTTTGTCGATATTTGATTATTATACTGTTCTAGTCCTACCGCAGACTTCTCCTAAAAGAGATTTTTTTTTTTTCATTCACATTCTCTAAACGAATATTATAATATGGTTTTTTGTCTACAAACATTATTTTCTAATTGGGGAATAAAAATCTTATTTGTTTTTTTTTTAAATATTTATTCATCAAAGTCCGATTAATGTGTATAGAGATTTTATGCAAATGAAATTACTCCATATATTCCGCGAGTCAACTTGTCAACATCAAAATCATATTTGTTTTATTGTCATTCACAGATTCCCGCATCGTATATAAAAAAGTTTGATTATTACATAATCATTTTACTGGTGAAAATTAAATAATGTGATAAATTCGTAAAATTTCCAAAACAATTTTCACCATAGTATTTCATACCGAACGGAAAATGCATTCTGTACCATCCTCCGCCCCCGCACGAGATCTCTGACACGGGAAAAGTGTCGAAAACGTAACATTTTACTTCCTATATTCAGTTATTATAAATTAAAATAACACCTTTCTTATACTTGAAACGAGCACAGAATTACGCCCGTTTAAGGGTGAAATAATCGACCGACGTACCTACCCCTATCGCGTCGGAAAACGATAATAATTTTATTATTATTATTATTAGTCCGTGTTTTACGCATTTCGTTTCGCGTTATATCCGTTATAACGAATATCATAAATATTAAGGATAATATTCTAGGGCAGGAAATGTTTAGACACACAAACTTTTAGGCCGATTGTAACTCATTGTTATTTAAACAGACATCCGACACTGTTCGCATTCGTCGAAGTCCGTGCGAACGCGTTTTCAAAACTTTCGACAGTCGCTGTCGTACAAGCGCGATGACGTTATTCCGAGAAAATCGAAAATAATCCATAGAAATTAACCCTTTAATACGAATTAATTCCGATTAAATATTTACGCGTATCAATACCGTATACGAAAATATAATAGGCGTATTTTTATATCGTCCGTTTTATGTTCAAAATACAGTTCATCTACATGGGTAGACAGAGCGTTTCGATGATTTCCGAACGCTTGGTAATCGCGTAGGTGTTGTAATCAAAGCGTTCGAAATCGATTTTAAATACCGCGATAAAAACGGTCGAAAATCGAATCAACAAAAAAAACCAAAGAAACCGTGTCAACTGGTACCGGTAAGAGAACGAAAACAATATTACACCTATTGCCACACGCGGGCAGGGCGAATCGCAATAATAATTAGATACGTGTAAATGTACGTCCATTATTATCCGGGAGACACGAAAAAAACGTTTCTTTTTTTATAGGACACGTACTTTAAAATGTTTAGGTATTATTTTATTCGAACGCGTTAAAGCTTTAATGGATTGTTGAGAATATTTTCAGACATATCCGTGTCTTCGGTTTTTGGCTGACGTTTCCATATGGTTACAACCTCGGACCAGTAAAACTATCGCTCTGTTGTAAATGGACTTTGCAATAAGTCCGAAACGTCAGCCAAAACCGAAGACACGGATGTGTATTCGAAAATATTCTGAACAAATATTATTTTATTGCTTGTTTTATAATACACTTACGTGTACGTAAATTGGAAAATTACAATTAATCATTATGATATAATTACAATAATACTTATTAATTAATCGTTTTTTTTTATCAGGTGCAACAATAATACAGAATACGTCGCACCGAACACGGTATATGTGTGATTTGAAAAAAAAATATTTGTCCACTTGCAATTACGTGTTTAAAACGAGTAAGTACATTTTGATAAGTACTTGAGGCTTGAGTACTCGGGATAATAGGACGCGTGTTCTTCACGAAAAAATATAAGTGTTTTCTTTATAAAATAAATACGCTTCCGGTCACCGTGTACATCGTAATACGAGCGCGGTGTGTGCGTGTGTGTGTGCGTTCACGAGCCATTTGTCATATTAAAATTCAAAATCGAAATACATTTTTGAGCTCTAAACGAAACGTGAAATCAAAACCGAAAATCAAAAACGTTATTGTAATATTATTCAAGAGAGAAAATTGTAAAAAAAAAAAATCTTCAGACTAAAAATAGGGTGGTTTTTTTCAATAAAGAGCGTACAATTTCAACGTATAATTATCTCGCGTAATATATTTGAAATCTACAAGTTTGGCTCTGTAATTTAACTCGTGTTCACTTCCGACGCCTAGTAATTAGCTGACCACGCACCGGTCTCAAACAAAAGCAGACCTGTTGAAAAAAAAATCAACACACCTGTCCGTTCTCTCACGCGCACACACTCTCTATAATTATAATGATACACATTTTGTTGAAATATAAAACCTCTGGTCTTTGGTTTAAGGAAAATGAGGTTATCTTAATAGAAGCGCTAACGAAAAAAAAAAACTAAAACTTTGTACCTTTAAATACGAAATACCTCACGAATCGCGTCGATTATCCCCCGTTGAAAACTTTTTTTGTAAAAACGGGTTGTTATTTTTTTTTTTTTTTTTTTTTAGTCCTGTTCTGAAGTTGTTATTATTCTACAAGAGAGTTTACAATATAGTTCAGCCGCGGTAATCCACTATTCCGAGGTAAACGATAATCTCGCACACCAAGCTTGAAGGACTTAGTTTGACAAAATGTCCGTTAAGTATACATTCGGAGGTGATTTAAACGGGGAAAAAAAAAAGTCATAAAACTCTTGAAACCGCGTATATTTATTACGAATATAATACGTGACGACGTGTGATCACAACATTTTTATAACGGCAAACGCATAAAAATCAATTCTATATCATATACGAAATGCGAAACATGTATTTTTACAATTATTTAAATTCGGTGTACATCAACACAAGCGAAGTTAATATTATTTAATATTTATTAACGATGAAAAGATAATAACTATACTTGTCCAATGTTTAAAACTCGATTTTAATGTACAAGTGTCGGTGTGCGCGTATTTGATACACGTAAAAAAAAAAAAAAAGTTTGTAATTCTCAATTTAATATATTATATTTATATTTAATCGGTATTATACAAATGTATTTACAGAGCATATTTACTATTAAACGACTGTATATATTTTCGATTATATTTTTTCACAGAAAATAATAATAATATACCTATACAATTGGCGAAACGTGTTTTGCGAGAGTACGGAAAAAATAAAAGTAAAAAAGTCAATGGGCTATGTTTTATGAAAAAAAAAAAAAGTGAAATAGAATTCTACATATAAATACATATGAATTAAATAAACTAATATAAATTCATAGAATATTATAAAATCATTATAGATTATTCCTGCGATTATTCTCATCATAATAAAAATGGGTGCACGGGAATGGTTCTTTCATCAATTATGGAGGAAATCAGAAGATCTGTGGTTAATATTAATGAATAATACAAATATTCCAAAGTATTATTCCATATATGTATATTCTTATATCCATTTTGTGTTAACTGGGAAGAAGGACCGATTGGAAATAATTAGTGAAATAACTGAATTTCAAATCAAGTAACAAGATGGTTCGACGATAAAACGAAAACGCCATTGCCAGGGTTATTATTTCAATAACCGTATTGTAAATTTCGAAAAATGACCTTAACGAGACGGGTTTAAGGCGTTTCCCCTTTGCTTTTACCACCACCATCTTGAAATGAAAAAAAAAACAACCCGCGACTTGGTTTCCGTATCGCTTTTATTTTTCTTCTTCTAGACTATAATATATTGTACGTTATTTTTGCTACGGCCAAAAGTCGACCAATTACCAAGTCTATTGTTTTTGTGCGGAAAAATAACACAAAAAAAAAACTGTATAGGTATCAATAATTCAAAAAAAAAATAAAAATTCAACAAATACAATAGAATTCTATCCGTTTCGCTATACGCTGTCAATATAGTGTTTGTTCAATTATCAAAAACGAAACAATTAAAAGTAAATCACGCATGTTCATTAATAATTGAAACTTATACTGGTATATTATTCGTTTCACGACCGGAGCACTCTTTGTACAATACTAAAAGTAAATTGCCTAATGCGAATCGTGTATATGCAACATTTACTGTATACACGAATACGTATTATTTATAAATTTATTAAATTAATTATCATCGCTGTTTTGATTCGTTCGAAAACGATTTGTTAATCTTGAAAAATCAAATGTATTTAACGTTTGTTTAAGCCGAATCCGTTCATTTCCAACACATCACAGAGATCGTAGAAAAAATAAATCAAACTCGGAGTTTGTGTAGTACGAAGAAATAAAAAAAATTTGACTTTGTTTTAGGCCCGTATTTATGAAATTTATCGCTGCGGACAGAAAACAAAAATGCTTCCAACTCTGATTCTGAGTGCCTATACAATATAATAAATTATATAAATAAATATATTATATATATATATTTTTTAATCAAAATGTGAAATAAAATCGGTCAGCCGTATCAAATGATTGCACATTAGACACGGTATATTATGCCACTTATTTATTTCGACGTTCATATCAGTTTTTAGTAAAAATTACTTGGGGAACGTATTCAAACGAAAGAAAAAAACAAGCAAACATATTCAAGTTTTTATCACAATACAATTCCTCAACAAATAATTTTAAAACGATTATTACGTTTGAATAACACAGATAAAATGTGAAAAACTGAACGTACCAACGTCAGTTTTTGATATTTTAGGCACTTGACCAAAACGCAAATCGAAATTCGATACTAAACATTATACCTATACGCGTTATAAATTATCTATATCTAAAAACCATTTTATTAAAATCTTAATGGACAATGGACAATGGTTTTACCGGTTTTTTGTAAATTTATTATAATTTTTTTTTTTTTTGAACTATTTGGAAAATCGCGAGACTCGTAAAATAAATTACCAACCAGACGCGATATTTCACACCGGAAAGTAGAGTCAAATTTTAAAAAATGAAAAAAAAAACGTATCATTATAGAACCAATACATCCTTCGGTTCGCTCCGAATCTAAAATATTCTATTAAATTCGAACATAACGCGTAAAACAAGTTATACTTATTACAATACACTATTGAACGGAACGAGGGAAACTTTGAAAAACAGTCGTCAAAAGTATTTGCCACAACAATATATATATATATATATATATTTCAATAATATAAAACAAAAAGCTTGTCGAAGAACCAAAGAAAATCGTATTATTTTCACTTTGATAATTTCATAAAATGGATTTCGGGCCATCGACTTATTATTTCACTTCGAACGTTTTTATAGTACGATTAAAAATACACAAATATTTTCTCAACGAAATACTATAGCATTACGTAGATATACGTATTATTATTATTATTATTATTATTATTGTGTATTTATAAAACACAAATAACCGCTATATATATATATATATATATATATATATATATATATTTATTTATTTATTATATATTATATATATACAATATACATGCACAGACACACAAAGACACTCCGAGTGTCACTCATTGTTTTTCAATATCTCGAAACCATCAATTTTTCACGAAACACAAAGTTTTCATTGCACGCAGTGTTTTGCAGTGTTTATACGTGTCAAAACTTTTGTATTAAATATCTATTTCCTTCCCGATCCGCCGAATCTTTCAAACGAGAATTCGTTATACATTGCGTATTTAATGGCGACAATAATATTTTCAACTTTACATTTCGTTTTGGTCAAACTATATATTCATCTCAAAATATACATAAACTGCAGTATATATAGACGACAATATAAAAATAATCTTGTTCGCTTTTATTGTGGAAAAATTAATAAATGAAATTGTTTCGCGTTCAGGTTAGTCAATAACGGTGGTGACGTAAATGGTGATTTTAATCGTTTCTTTTTTCGTTTTGTGGATTTAAAATTGACGGAAACGTAAACCAGTTGCGCTGTACAAAAGACGTGTGTACGTATGTTTTGTAAAATACTGTATATTTACTGTTCAACGGATTTATGACTGACAAAAAATTTTTTTTCGACGGCTTTTAACGTTTCAAGCGTATTCAGCAAAATACGATAAATTAAACACTGGTTTATTATATTAATTATAATATAATATTTACACTTATTTACACTATAATATTTACGTTATGAAATATAATTAGGTACAACAACGTTGTCACGGCGTAATCGCGCCTCTTATATACTGCAGTCATGGAAGTTTTTCGAATTGCCTACTTATCTCCCCGTATAGTGTTTAGAGAATGTTCCGTCATGTGTTATATTGCCTATCCGTCTCGGAAGACACATTGAAAATTCTACCGTCTAGGTGTAGTGCCGTAGACAAGAATTTTATACGGATTCACAATTACTTCGAGTTAATTTTTTTTTTTTTAAACGTATATTTTGTGTGATTATTATATTATATTTGATTTTGTATTATAATAGCAAGCCTACTTTTCTTGGCTTTTCCGGCTAATTCATCCGGTACTGATAACAATATCTCGTTATAATAACTAACGAGTATGTACTAATAATCCGTTTAGACGATCCTGCGATTTGAAAAAAGAATTCAATATTTATAAAACGAAACGAACAAATTTAAATGATTATAATTTACCTTTTTCGTACTATTTTCGGGATAGGTTTTTACTTTTTTTAAACTATAAGAAAAAAAAACAATCGTCTTTCTGGCGTCACAGCGGAGACGGGTAACGTACACAAAACGTTTAATAAAACAAATACATTACAGGCACAGTTCTAATCAGCTATCACGTTATTGTTCCATTACCATAATATTCTTTAGTGCGATGAAATGACATTGTCGAAAAGAATTATAAATAATATAATAGAATATCACAAAACAAAGTTATATTTACTAATAAATACTATACATATTACTGATAAATTAAAAAATAAAACAATTTAATATGGGGTATACTTTCCGTGTTGTAAAAAGTGTAAGGGGTGATTCAGACGCCGTGACTACGGCCGTGCTACAGACGCGTATAACTATTAAAAATAATTGTTAATAAAATTGTAAATCTCGGCACGACGAGTTACGGACGGGCCAACCACCTGCAGACGGGATCGAAATTCATATAAATCTCTCCCGAGAAGCTGTTGAACGGGATGAACGCGTTCCCGGCGAAAGCTCCGCGGGAAGTAACGATTATTTTTTTTAACATAGTCCCAAACGTCTCGTAAAGTGGTGTTACCCCGACGGTGTTGCTGTATATCTACAGCAGCCAATACAGGGATTTTCTTTTTGAATATAACATAACAAAAAAAAACGTATCATATACGACACTAATCGAACGGAATTCTGAACGATATTCTTATTACCCATCTTTAGCGATAACGTTCGCGTGATGAGATTGAAAATATATTCCACGTGTAAAATTTAGCTTCTATTCGAATTTAAGGCGCAGCAATAAATATTTTGAAAATTACGTTGTGTCGAAAATCGATAAAAAAAAACAAATTGTCGTCTATTCGCTGTATATTTTAATATAATCTGGTAAAAATACGAAAATAATAAATTACGTGTAAAAAACCTCGGTGAAAATTAAATCAATCCTGCGCGTTTCGCGCGGTGACAATCTAATTTTCTCCCCTATAGCTATATATTATATACTGCACAAAACTTCTTCCTTATATTTTTTCAAAAGGAAATATGCGAAAGTTATAGTTAGATTTTTATCAGACTTATTTTAGTTTAGCCGGGAAAAAAAACCGAGCTTGTTTATAAACTCAAAATATAATTTTTCTAAAACCACTGCAGCAGAGACTCTTCCCATACATTACGTGCCGTGTTACTTGTTGCGTTATAATTAACAAACACAAAATAAAT
The DNA here is from genome assembly GCA_032441835.1 of Slavum lentiscoides. NCBI lineage: Eukaryota > Metazoa > Arthropoda > Insecta > Hemiptera > Aphididae > Slavum > Slavum lentiscoides. The sequence goes on from CM063713.1 coordinate 6,526,667, forward strand.
ATTTAAAAAAAAATTATATGATATCATCGTGGACGGTTTATGTTGATAACATATTTCTGTTCACGCACAGTATAATGATAGATAATTTTATTTTTTATTTTTTGTGACAACAGAGAAGGTTTTTATAATACTACTCCGAAAAAATATGTTACTATTTATGAAAAGAAAAAAATAAATAGTTAAAAATAGTTTTACGCAGTTTAGCCATTTTTTTCTGTGGCATTTTTTTTATTTAAAAAGTAAGTGGAAATATCAGTGTGTGTGTGTGTGTGATTTATATTCATTTTTCGTTTAGAATATAATAAATAGTATAATCGGGCATATAGAAAATCAGTGACCTTAATCCGCACGCGTTTTTTTTTCCATAATATTATTGGCGCGCACTACCTATACAGTGAATAACCAAAATATGAATATATCACAACGATCTGCTTTTAACGTTACACAAAACCGCTGTAACGCGGTATATAAATATAATATTTATATAACCGCAACAATAATGTAAAAAAAAAAATAAAATTTAAATAAACGGATATCAAATCGATCAGAATTAATAACGTATGAAACAAAAAAAATAAAGTTTTTTTCTCCAAATTTTTACGCGAAACGGATTAAATTCATTGTACATTTATTAAAAACGTACATCGAACGTTTTAACTTATTGAAAAGTGTTATACAGATGAACTTTCACGAAAACAGTAAGGCGTACCATTAACGGATACACCTAAACGGTATTAATATCGTTATATATATTATAATGTTTATAAGCGTGATAAAACGTAATGTTAACTATAAAAAGCTAGTAATGAACCGCTGGAGTAGTTTAAATGAATTACGCTGCAGACAGAGATTTTTTTCAAAATTTTATTATTACTATGAATTTGAAAGCAACGCGATTTTATTTTTTTTAAAACCGATTCTTAGCGGAGCTCCAGTGTAATTTTTACTGCAAAACTATTGCTACAATTTTTTCACGTGAATTTTCCGTGACGCGTTTAGGATTTTTAATTGGAAAGGTAATAGGAATGGAATTAGAAAAATGAACTCTCTGAATTACCACCGAATAGAGAAAATTTTTATTCAGCCTTATATTAAGCGCTCTGTCCAGTCGAGAAGTTGTATGTACGCAGGAGAATAAAAATAAAATAAACATCGTCGTAAGATCACTATTATAGGTTGTTTGTTCAGCTCAGAATCTAAAACGGACTTGGGCGTTTCAAAAAAAATTATAAAAATTCGCATAAAAAAAACACACACTATTTATTAAAAGCTCGTAGTGAACGCTCGCCGCAGCAATATCGATAAAACGCGTTAACATTTTCACAAACACATTACAATACGTAATACTGATAAAATTATTGTTTTAAAATGTTAAACTCTACGTATATCATATATATATAAATTTTAGAGGCATTTTAAACTTAAAAGCGTTTTGAATAATTCGTTTTGCGTAAAGCGTACGTCGAATGTCCGCGCATTGTCAATCGCGAGATAATCTAACGTAATAACTATCTATATGACTAGTATCATTGAACTTTGAAAATTACACACACATGGGTTATAATTATTCAATTTTCGTTTCCAATCTAATTATTACGAAACAGCAGGATATAGATGTTCCTAGAAGAAAATCTGCAGTTTTAGATATCCCGGCGTTACCGCGGACAGACTGAACTCATCTTTCGTATAAATGTATAAGCAATCAATTTATCGGATCATCCACCGCGGCGAAGAAGACTACAACACGCGTTGGTGTAACATAAATTCCGATCATTTTTCGCTAGTGATTTTCATAGATTTTCCTCAAACTCCATGTATAATATAACTATCAGTGGCGTAGCCAGAAATCAGACGAGGGAGGCGGTTATAAAATAAATGTGATATAATTAACTATATAGTATATCAAACTCAAAACACGTCTTTCTGACTAGAAGAAAAATAATGAGTACGATCTCGATTTATAGCAGACCAAAAGTAGAAGTCCGTTCTACACTGCAAAGACGAATTGAATAAACGAAAATTTAAAACGCATATTTTGCCATTATTTTTAGAAAAAAAAATTGTACATTTCTTAATTTTTATGCATATTTAATATGGTGTTTTTCTCATTTTAGATTCTGTGCAGAGCTAATTCTACCAGAAGGAGTGCTCCGGTCTTTACAGTCACAGTTTGTTTCCGGCAACAAATCGCATCCAGCTGGCACTTTAGACAGGTCATTTTTTGATTTTTTCAAAAGCGCCTAAAAATAGAACTCAATGTATTACATAAAAACGGTAAAAACGCGATTATATCGTTACATCTTCGTAATTTTGAAACTGTAATGCGGTTATAGAAATTTGACAATATATAACTGTTTACGATATTAAGGAAAACAAATTCTCAAAAATTCTTTTAATTTTAGACTATTTACAGCAATTACGTGTTTTGAGGTATTCAATTTTGTTTTTGTTATACGGGTACGTAAAATATTACACCGAGGCTCCGCTCAGAATCGTTTTTATCGAACGCAATGATTATTATCATTGCTTTCAAATCCATAGTGATAACAATACATTCTAAAATCTTTATCCTGCGAGTAATATTCACTTAAGCGACCGTATACAACCGTACTTTTTTACTATTATTACTATATAAAAAAAAAAAAATCAAAGAAGGGGGGGTGTTTGAACCTATTTAAAATCCCCCGTGGTTACACCGCACTGATGACTATACATTATAATATAGTATCGTTTTCTCGTTTATAGATACCTCTGAGAACGCGCAGTTAAACGATAATATATATATTATTAATAAAAATATACGTTGTTTTTTTTTTTTGCCATTCTTAAATTACAGTTTTTCTCTCTCTCTCTCTCTCTCTCTCTCCATCACTAATAGTGGAATTTTTATGAACGTTATTACGTCGGCTCGAACAGAAAACGTCGTCGGTCGATATTTTTCTTTTCCGTCCCAACGCTTTCGATTCCGCGCTGCGATGCGCGTGTACGCGGACCGACAAAAGAGCCGTAAACCAAAAAATTTATCTCGTTACACGCGCCGCCGCCGTCGGCACGCGTACGCGCTTTATTCTTATCACCGCCGTGCGTAACGCGTAAAATATTTTCTCCGGAGAGATAAGCCGCCGCGGCGCGGTGTGTTCCATTGTGGCGCGCGCTCATTGCCGGCGACAAACGACAAAAGGCACGGGGTAGAAAAAAAAAAAGAGATGCGATTTGAAAAGCGAAAAAAAAAAGAAAAAAAAACCGCGAGCGTATAGTCGTCACCATCAATGACGAGAGAGAGAGAGAGAGAGAGAGAGAGGCTTGAGTATACGAAGGGGTATAATATTTTCGTCTTTATCTTTCGCGGTTTTTTTTTTTTTCTACGACGGTCGTGTGAAAAAATACGCGAGCACAAAAGGAAAACCACGAGTTTCGCGCGCGCGGTGATGCTGCGACGAATTACTGTGCATGTGTACGTACAACAATAAAAGACGGCGACGACGGTGCACAGGACGGATTAGAAATTATTATATTGTGGGAAGAATGATGACGTTTCAACATCGTTTGTATACTTCTCTGAGCACGGCGAAAAAGCGGATTTGCGCGGGAAATAACGTTCGGACGAGGGAAATCGCTCATCGCGGTCCAGATGTGCGCGGAGGCCCGTCATAACGAATCGTAATCGCTCGTTGTCTCCGTTGAACGATTACCTATGGTAACTGTGCCCGGAAACGCGCAAAGTTTTAGGGCGAGGGCAGGGCGGACGTTTAAACCTTCCTCTTCCGTGTACTGAAATCAGGGGCCGGCGGTCAGTCGTAACACAGATTACCGCTGCAGTTAACGGGCGGTCAACGGGTTACGAACGGAACAATCGGGAATTAATGCAACACTCGTACACACACACACACACACACACACACACACACACACCGCGTAAGAGATCCAGAAAAAACTCCTCCGGCCTAAGTGTCAAAAATCAAACTCTCGGATTTTGGCCACTTCGGACAGACCGCGTCCAGAAGAACGATTTGATAATGGACAACTACGATGAAGTCGTCCAACTCGCTGGAAGTGCTTGGAACAGAGTACGAACATAGGCGTGTCTAGAATTTATTCACAGATGTGGCCAACAAAAATTGCATGGGAAATAACCAATGAAGTCGGTTCCCGCGGGCGTCGATCAAGCTAGAGAGACATGTAATTTTTTTAGAAATGTTTGCCTATACGTCGTACATGTATAATGCTTCTGTCTCAAAAAATTACATAAATTCATTCTGATTCCTGAACTATTTTTTAAGAATAAAATAATTAAGACATTTTACACTGTTAATATTTTATTATTTTATTTTTATTGTTAGGGTGTCGAAAATGGCTCTTGAACAAGCCAAAGATGAACGGGATGAGTAATTAGGACTGGCTTGCACCTGCAGAGACCTGATGCCATTAACGCGAAAAATCTCGGTTAAAAACCTCCGGGAATCAAACTGTGGACCTCGTGTGTTAAAACATACGTTAAAAAATAAAATTGAATAATTGCTGTATATTATATTTATTAATAAACTAAAAGTTTTATTTGACAACAAAATGCATAGAACGGCTGATAACGTTAGATCACGTGAACACGATTTAATAGCGTTTTCCATCTATTTTAATATTTTACACTACTCGTCCAGACAACACTTTTAGTGGTCGAATCATGGTCGAAATTCTCGTTATCATTTTTGTACACTCGTGTAGATAATAAATACACCGTACCACGGTGTACCTTGCACCGTACTTTCATATGAAATTTGCATTATCTACTGTACTAATTAGGTAACATCGCGATTATCGTTATACCTTCGCGATTTCGAATGACTATCGGTTAGAGGAACTCGAAATATTCACCAAATACGTGTAATTTTATACTCTAGTAGGGGGGAAAGAACGCTTTCAATTTTGGGCTATTTATAAATTTTGATAAGGTATTTAATTCATAAAAGAGGTAATTCTTTTTTTTTGTTTTAAGGCTTAAAACTGTAATACGCGTAATGTCAGACGTACGCGTTACTTCAAGTATATTAAAAAAAAAAAATCGCGAAAAACGTTTTTCACCGCGATTTTCCTTAATAAACATTCCAACTTTTGCGATAAAGTGCGTATTTTATTTTTTTACTTTTGTTCGAACCCGGAGTCTTGAAATTTTCTGAATTTTGAAATGATTTATCGCATTGCGAATTTTCTGTAATAACGAAACTCTAAAATTTGTATACGATAGTAAATCATTTAAGCGACATCAACAATATCCCGCGACTCGCTATACCTTTTTATATATATAACAGCTCGACGATTATTAAAATAATAAATAAAATTAAAAAAGCGACAAAAATAAATACCAATTTGTTGACGTGTAGTACGCGTATAATTACACAAAGATGTCAGCAGCACTAGTACATTTTAACGTCGTGATACAATTATAAAAGGAGGAAATTTACAATACTATTTAAAAGGATTTATTATAGAAAAATTGTTGTTACGGAGAAGAAAATGAAAAAATCGACAGCATGAGGTAGCGAGGGAGCACCGCGGTCCATAATACGTATAATAGTGAATCAGCGCATTATTACTTCATCGTCCTCGTGACGCGGTGTACAAAAAAAAAGAGATTGATTTAGAGAATGCACGCGCTGGGAACAAATCATGTTCAGATTTAAACCTCGAAAACAGTACAATTCGAACCCTGTAAAGAGACAGAACCCAGGGATGAGATGGAATTACAAGCGATACGCTTTTCTAAACCAGACACTAGCTATAATGATGACCATTTGTTTTGCGTGTAGCCGCGGTTATACGGTTACACAGACAGAGGATGAAAAAAATTCATAGGACATTCATAAACAACAGCAGCTCGATTCGAGTTTTAGAGGAAAAGTTTTTTTTTTCTTTATGGGCTGCTAATTAAGAAAAATATAACAAAAAAAAATATAGCGAGAAAAATTACTAATAATATTATACTAAACGATTCCACTCGTAAAATTAACGAAATATTTGTATGGAAAATTTTATCGTTTTTATTCTCAAAAAAAAAAAAACACACATACATCTTGTAAACACTTTATAAAAACGTACGTGTATGTATTAAAGCGAATATTTTTGTTTGCAGCGAAATTCTGCACCAAAAATGTCGATTATTATTTAAGTTTTGATAACTGGGCACGCCACTGCGGGTTACAGTAAAAAAAGTCGCATTGAAAGTTACCACTATTACTTAAAACTATTTACAGTGGCGTAGCCAAGGGGCTGATAGGGCTGCATAATCAGTTTTTTTACTAGGCACCGTCTATACATATTAATTATTAACATATAAATTAATTAATTATCAGCCTCAGCCTCAGCCCCCCCCCCCAAATAAAAATCCCGGCTACGCCACTGATAATTTATGTTTATTTCTTCGAGAAAACATAATAAACACTACTAAAATAATATTTATACGTGAGGAGTTATCATTTTAAAAAAAAAATGTTTCATTTAGAAATCAAAACTAAATTAATATACACTATATACGTTAATTCAGAAAAGAGAATTAGAAAAACTCATTCATTTCACAGTAATCCATAATCCATTCGTGTAAAATGTGTTTTTGTGCAGCCGTCTCAGAAAACGATTTTGGCCTCCTGCTCCGACTGAAAATCTAATTACGCTCACGCCGCGTATACCGAAGAGACAATTTTGTTGTTTTTTTTTTTTTCATAAACATTTCGACGTTTTGATACGCAGCATTCAAAGATGCGAAACCACTACCCTATCCGTATACTCGTACCAAGTATGATTTTCGCGTATGTACACCCTTTTTCGTGTTCGTTATCAAAGAAAAAAATATTCGTTTTTTTTTTTATACCTATACGTATTATTTACATATAATACGTTTATTCAGACACAAAACGTGCGCATATTCTTTGAAGACACTTGTTCTTCTTTTTCTTTTTTTTTTTTAAACACACTATAACTATATAATATAATATAATACAATTTCAAGCGGTTTTAATTATGACAACACCGTCTCGTTAAATACGCGCTTTTGGCGAGGAATGCAAAAAGAAAAAAGAAAAAATGATGTAAACATTTGTGTTGGCGACAAATAACAATAAACCGTCATGTAGCTAAAACGTTTGCGATTTCGTGTTTACCGATGAAGCTCAGGGATTCCGTATAATTATGTTAAATTTTACAAAAGCATATTAAGTAACACGCGCCCCTGTCCGTCAACCGTAAAAAGTTTTTTCGACAAATTTCGTTCGTCGTGAGTATAATTTATTCAAAAAAAGTTTAACGTTATTCTTACGCCCGAATAATCTTAATAATATAATAGCGCAATTTTTTTTTTAAATTTATTCACCTGCCAAACATATAATATATTTCACTATAACTCCGAAGTATACGTAAATAAAAAATTACGTTTTATTATGGCGAGAGATGCGCGTATTTTAATACGCTTATTTTAACTGTCCAGCCCATTATTGTCCTTATATAAACGAACAACGCGCTGTTGTTGTAAATCAACTATATATATATATATATATATATATTAGGCGCTTCTTTAAATGTATACCGAAGACAAAAAAATAGTATAAAAAAAAAAAAAATAGCTATTCGTTCTGAATAGAGCGCTTAATTATTTACGCGAATTCTCGTAAAATATTTAACAACGATCGTGATATAATGCGTACTTTAATATGTAAATAAAAAAAAAAAAAAAAATTTTTAATAATATTCTTGATTTTGTAAATAGTAGTAATCTGCACTTCTTTCTCAATATACCGCGAGTATTATATACATTAATTATATTAGTCATTATCGTCACATTCGATATTTATAAAATCATTATAAATGTAATAAAAAAAATTATATAAAGCACGATCATTGAAATTCATCGATTTCATAAATAAAAATAATATATTTATTATACTTTCGCGTTGTTAAATTAATCATTTATTTAGTTTTCAAGGTGATTTCTTTTTTCCATCGCCATTTTATAAAAGCTTTTAAAGAAGTTAACCGTATATTTATAATATATAAAAAAAAACTAAACAGTGAATACCTACGCATAAGCAATTAAAGAATATACCGAGTTATAATACCGTATTAAATCAGAGCATATAAATTTTGAGATTTATAAAAAAATAACGACATTCTAAGATTTTGAATGAAGCTATAACGGTTATTTACAACGATTTTCTTTTTTCTGTGCACAATTTTTCGACTATAGTAGGAGCTGTGCTCCGATCATAGCATTCGTACACACATTTTCTGTAGCAAATTTTGCTAGGGGTGGAGATTTAAGTAATTTCTCGATCATTTTCAAAAGCGTTAAAAAAAAAAAAAATACGAAAATTGTGTGTTAAAAGCGGCGGATGCATTGCACCGTTGGGGGGTTGGGGTGGCTCAATTCTGTGATACGTAAGAAGCCCCGAAATTCATATTTTAAAAATATTTAATGTTTTACGAATCAGAACGAGAACCTATGTGTACCTATATAACACTTACTTTTATTACTACTTATAAAAATTAAATTAAAATAACGATTACAGCAGAGTTTATTTGTATTTTTCGCAAACGTTAAATATCAAGACGGAAAAATTTCTCAAAAAAAAAAAAAAATTTTTTTAATTACTTGTTATTGCGTTGCGCGAGCGTTGATTAATATGTTAAATTACAATCATTTTTTATATATATATGATATATAAATAAATTTAAAATTATATTCGTTTAATATAATTTATTTATTTAAAAATCAAAAGAAGAAGATATACCGCGGTACTGTTGTGTATCGAACCGTTATATATTTTTTAAAACTATAAAAATATAATAAAAAAAAATGTATTGAAATACGTAAGATTAATGAAATATATTTTATTAAAATTATACATTTTTACGTTTTATAATTGTGTTTTATTATAGGTCATTTTTTTTTTTCAAATTATTCTTGAATTCCGCTGGGGATCCCGCGGGAAAATCTGCTCGGTCCTTTATACTTGGATACGCCACTGTTTCTATACCCGTTGGCAGTGGAATGAAATACTTTATTTTTGTATCACAACAGTCCTACATACAATGCCCCCCGCTCAGATCGTGGATTCATTTTTTACACTTCGCATTGACTACAAATTTCAAGGAAATAAATTTCATATAAAATATCGGAGAACCAGCTCGTTTAGCATTAAACGCATTCCGTTCTGAACTCGACACGCGTTGTACGAGCGTATTCCGTTACCGTTTTCGTCCCTTCGACCATTCTGCACCTTTCCCGAATTCGCGTTTTTTACTGTCGTAGAAATCGCTATAAATTACAACATGAGTATTCGAAAAACGGGTGCCAATAAGTACCTCGAAAATTGCATTTTGCCAGTTTCTCGCGCCCCGTTCGGCTGTGGACCACGTGACGTGCGAGTGCGGCGGGGTTTGTTGACGATACTCGCGACGCGAAGTCGCGCGCGAAACGACGTGTAAAGCGATGCGAGCGGGCGACTACGCGAATGCGACGGCCGGGCGTCACTGCGGGCGTTATGCGCGTAACGCGCCGGGATGGCCATGTGACGACGACGTCGGGCGCGAGCGCCGCCTACACATAAACACGCCCCCCACCAAAACGTCCCCCTGCCGGGATGGTATAATATTATATAACGCGACGGTAGATGATATACCTGTAACATTAATAATAATAATATATAAATACAATATAAAATAATATAATATTTACGCAGTGCGTCCAATGAGCTTCGTCGAGACTGTAAACGACGGCTAAAGAAGAGATTACAAAACAAAAAAAAAATATATAAATTTTTTTTGAAATCGTTTTAAACAATTTTTTTTTTTGTTATCCGAAGTATAATACAATATTACGAATTCTGTACGACTTCTTGCTGCACGCGGTCCCGCAGTTTTTCCACGGTCCGTGAGAAGTCTGTTTTTGAAGAACGTATCCCCGAGCTTCTCGCGGTCACTGCGCTGCAGCTGCTGCAGCTTCTTAAATTCAACACCGCCGTGCCGGTGGCGAAACGATCCCAATTCGAACTCCGTTTTGAACCTCGGGAACAGGAACAGGTCCGGGGAACTTGAATCCGGTGATTTGATCAATATAGTAGTACTGGAAACAGTGGCGTACATTCAAATTTGTTCTGGGGGTTTAAAAAATAACCAACACTAAAACCATCCCTTTAAACGGCGCATGAAGGAATTTATGAGTAGGAGCCGATAGTGTACACAATACCTGTGCACCGTTGTAGAGTGTAAAAATTAAAACATGTTATAACGCGCAACGGGCCTTATAATAATATCACAATTTTTTTTTTTGGTCCTGGGGGGGTTTGAACCCAAACCCCCCGTATGTACGCCACTGACTGGAAACGTTTTTCTGGCCAAAAATCAAGTGATTACATAGGTATATACCTACCTAATTTCCGTGCTGGAGCTGCGTCGTCGCATACGCGATAAGGTAAAATACCGATCTTTCCACAAAGCGGGCCTAACACGCGTGCAATTCTTTTACAAAAGCGTTGTGAAACGTTTCAATAGAATTCGGCAATTTTTGGCCGAAATCCTTTGTGCACAATACGTTGAAATAACAATCGTCGTTATTTCGATTTTTGAAACGATAATTTTTTTTTTTTTTTGTGGTCGCGGCGAATTCTCTGCGTTCAAATGACTCCCTGCCGAATTTTAAAACTCACCGAAATACAGCAGCACGGATCATGACTGACTCGACATAAGCGACAATTATCATTTTGACACGTTTCTGTTAACACTTTTTCCCGGCTCAAAACAGAATTTTATCGCAATCGTTTTTTTTTCCATATGTTTCAATATTATAACCGCGATCACAAACGCACGCCCACTTACTTCAAATGCGATTATATACTGTCGAAAATCGGAATCCGATACATGTGAAACTTTGTACGAATGATTATTAGCGTCATATAGTTCCCATATATATAATATAATAATGATAGCGATTCTAGTATTAATTTTAGAATGGTTGTCTCAAAACTTATGGGACTGTTTATAATATATTCATAACACGTTAATGCAGAGTTTATATAGGTTGCAGTTCCGCGGTGGTCTGAAATGGAAATAATTTTTTTTTGTTACATTTTTATCCGCAACCATTTTTTTCTGCCCGTTAATAAGTTTTTTCGCCTATATATATATATATATATATATATATATATATAGGACTATGGCATTTGTATGGCATTTGCGTTTTCAAAAACGAAATTCGATCCGTACATCACCGCGGAGCTCAAACATACGCGTATAAAATTGTACTTACTGTTTGTTTTTACATTTTCTTACGAATCTTCAAGAATGAACGCATTTTTTTTCTGTTGGTGTCAGTTCTTATGGCGTAGGAAAAGTGGCGTACAATACTAAATTGGAAACCAATGGGAAAGAGACCTCGAGGGAGACCCAGGAAAAGATGGCTGGATGTGGTGGAAGAAGACCTTGAAAGATTGGGTGTACAGGAATGGAGGGAAGTAGTCCAGGACCGTGAAAAATGGAGAGATATTGTGATGGCGGCCAAAACTCTTAGAGAGTACTAAGTGCCAGTGGAGGAAGAAGTTGGTGTCAGTTCGCTAGATTTTATACGTCATACTTTCTATTTTTGTCAGTTATATAAACACATTCGGTAAAGCCTTAAAGTCGTATGTATTAATTTTATGTCGTTGTTAACAGCGTATATTTAAATATATTATCGAAATAGATAAATAATATTCAGTAATTTATAAAACTGTTTTTTAATTATTTTTCCTTCGGTTAAATATTATAAATATTATTTAGGTTTTCCTACGAATTATTTTTTCTATATATTTTCCAATCTAAATTAGTACTTTTTTGTATTTATAAATTATTTAAAACTAAATGTTTAAATCATTTTTCGGTACCATTTTCATAATATACGCATTTATTGTGTATATAGATTTTTAATGCATCATTTTTCTAGCCCTGTAGTAATAACTAATAATTTGAAATTAAGTAACTCGTAATTCGACAACGGCGTAATTACATATAAAAAGTTGTGAAAAGATCAAAAACTTCTTATATTTTTTAAAACATAACATATGAAAACTTGCACTGAAACTGAACGGAGCCAGCCATTAAACTTATATAGAGTGGTTAAAGAAAAATAATCATAACATGCATAGATATGCAGGAATGGATATATGGACACGTGGTTTTCACTTATTTTAGACATAGACATAGTTATTTTTTATTTCTGGACCAGGATGGGCCTAAAATTTGAGTCTCTTTTAATACAAAAAATAAACGTATGTGATGCGCATAATTTAAATATTAATATTTCTATATACTATATAGAAGTATAAAAGTATTTTATTTTATGGTTGTGAAACTTGAACTTGAACAGTGCAAGATGAAGAAAAATACTAGAAACAAAGGAGGAAACGTGGATCCGAAGAACATTACTTCGTATTAGTTGGACTGAAAGAAAGAGCGATGCAGAAATTCTTCAAATATAATAGGGGAGAAGAGAGTATTACTATCTATCATTAGATCAAGAAGCGGAAAACTTATAGGACGCATAATACCTTCATAACCGACATAATGGAATGAAGAATCAACGGACGCAAAGGAAGAGGAAGACATTCATTGGAAAGATGATTGAAATGGCTGGACGCAGCGGGTATTCACATGTGAAGACTCTAGCGTTGAAGAGAAAAGAATGGAAGTCTATTTTCGCTATGACGAGGCCTAAAAAGCAAAATAAGAAGATATACTATATACATGCGTGCGTTACAGTTATTTTATTTAGCTCGTATTTTCAAATCACTATACGAGTCAACAAAATATTAAAATGTGTTCCTACGTACGAATTTTCTCGAGATTTCACGTGCTGTACACACACGACCAAGTACACCAGTGTATTAAATACAAAGAAATTAAAACGTTTGATCGCGTTCTATTCCTTTTGTAAAATAGTAAAAATAAATGAAAATTCGCGACTCTACTTTCATGGAATTTTTCGACCAGCGCGAATAATCAACGAGCGCGCGTATATATTAATATCGTATTAATTTTACAATATAACGCGAAACTTTTGTAAGCAAATAAGGCTCGTGTTGTAAAACCAACCGACGGTATGATTTCCCTCGAAATTCCTCGAATCTTCCATTGGTATATACATGTAAACGAAAAATTGGACTTTTGGGTGTAGTATAGTCAAAGTTTTCCCTCTTATCATGTAAATCGCTTAAGTTTATTCGCCGCGAAAAGCGTTCGGTCTTTATTCGTATATAGGAGTGATCCCGCGACGCTGCAACCGAAGTTGTTTTCTTCTCGAATCTTAATGACATTTATAATAAAAGCGTTTTGAAAATTAATTAAAAAACACACACACACCCGCACGACTATATATGTATAAACATATGCAAATAATTCAATAATACATATCAGATCTAAAAATTATTGTAAATTTAATTTTAATATATATATTTAATTATTATGAATCCCCCGCTCACACGCGGCGTTCACGCAAGAGTACAATAATCGTAACATTGTAGTTATAACAACAAGTTTTTCTTTCTATTTAAAAAAAAAAACGTCCATTGCAACGTTATATTTGTCATAATTATTAATTATGTTATGGATTAATATATTAAATCTGGGTGTTATTGTTATTAAGAAGTTGAGCTACTTTTGTTTTGATTAATGAATACGTATGTATATATATATATATATATATATATATATATGGTATGAAAGTAACAAAAGGTGCGATGAGCTTAAATTAAGAGTAATTTTATGTATATATATATATAAGACTTTGACAGTTTAATTATAGGAATTATATTGTGACGTTGCTTGACTTTACGAAAACATTGTAAAAATAATTAAAATATTCTTTTATACGTATATATTATAATAACGTTGTCCTATAGAAAATAAAAAATACTCTGTTAGTACGACGATTAAAGTTTTAAAATCCTCTTAAATAATTTACTTTCCAATATAAATAATTTTAACAGAATAGTAGGTATATGTATATATATTGCAGACATGACAAAAATAAAAGGTTTATGTCATTTCAGAAAATTAAGCCAAGGCGATTATTTTATCATAATATTGTTATCATTTTCTACTTTATAAAATAATGATTTAAATAATCAAGATTTATGTTAAGAAATTGACATTTATCAATGTAATTTCTAACTATAATGTGCCTAAAGAAAAAAAAAAATCACTCGACAATGTATAAGAGCATAGGTACACGTCATTGAAATAAACTGACACGCGTCAATCGTTAATAATTTAAATGAAACGAAATGATTGTTCTCGATTTTTTTTTCAATATAAAAATTATAAATTTCACAAACTAAAATATTTGTATATTAAAAACCTTTCCGCACATTGTACACAGTGGTATTATATGATACCATATAGTTCGTTAAACTCCTTTTGCTAAGTACAAAATCATATTATTAATTTTTATACTATTTACCTATATGATTTCAGCAAATTTTATATTATAAATACAAGTACTGCACTGTTCTACGATCGTAATAAATTTACTGAAAATTACACTATTTAAATTTAAAAAAAAAAAATTAATAAATACCCGTTAAACGAATATTTAGAAAAACAAACGTATAACAATATTTGATTCATAAATAATTGGCACGTATTGCTTTTAATATTTTATGTGACCCTTAAATAAATAAGTTTAGAGACCTTTTTCCTATATATATATATATATATATATATATTATCAAGAGTGTAATGATAAAAATGAATACGGTATAATTAATCGCGAAAAAAACTCGTTGTTAAATATATTTATAGAAATAAATGGTACACGTGTGATACCTTTTTTTTCCACGTCTATTTCGTTTTCGGGTATGACATATCAATATATTCGTTTAAGAACCGAAAAAAATATCGCGGTCTCGTGGGAAACAAGCACAGTACGTATCGACAACAACTGCGAGATTAAAATAAATCTCGATTTGATATTATACCGCAATGAATGGAAAAGAGGAGAGACCGTTTTGATGGATATTTTCGTTATTATATTTGAACTTGCATGCCAGTTTTGGACAGGGACGAGACTTGCAGGACTCGTCGGTCCATTACACGTCCCCTGGCGATGTGTTTACAGCGTGTAAACATTGTATGACAAATACGCCGTGTATTTATGTAACACGCACGCTATATCAATTAGTAAAAACTTAAAAGAGACGACAAAATTCTCTATCTCTCAGTTCTCACTCACACCACCCTGTAAGGGTTTTAATTTTTTTTTCTCGCCCCGCAATCGATTCTCGTATAGTATTTATTCGTCTCGAAATTTTCGCCCAAAATAAATATTGAGTTTGGTTCGCTATTACGTTATAGACACAGTCAGTGGCGTATTTTCAACTTTTTTCTGGGGGGGGGGGTCCAAATTTTTTTTTTGAAAATTCCAACAGGATATATTGATATAAGGTGTTTAATAAAAAATACCTTTGGATAATTTTAACAAATAAGTACATTTTATTTAATATATATAATAGGCATATATAGGCATATATTTCAGTATCTTTACTCTTTAGTAATTTGTATATAATATATTTACTATATACGCCCTGCAGGTATGCGTACCGAAGTTATTACCGATTTACATTTGTAACTTTAAATAATAGAATATACGCGCATTTATTTAAAGAGTTACATTTGAATAATAATAATAATAATTTGGTCGCGGAATCGTTTGTAATTTTGAAATATTGAAATGTCTATATTTAATGTAACGAACCGCGAAAATTCGTATCTTCTGGCCATACTACTCTCTAAGAGTTTTAGCCAGCCACTTTTCACTGTCTTGCACAATTTCATAACAATCTTTGATACCCGTTGCGTTTAGGTCTTCTGTTCAATCCACCTCTTTCTGAGGCGTCCCCGTGGTCGTCTGCCTTGAGGTTTTCATCCGAAAACCGCCCGTATAGAGGGTCGTTTCTCCTCTTCTTAGGATATAGCCATTGGATTCTTTGACGTTTGACGAAATTAGTTACCGGTGCCAAGTCCATCGTTTCTTGCAGTTCCCTATATTGTACCTTCTCCGCCAACTTTCCGTATTCGTGTCGAACACTGCAGGGCCGCAGATCTTTCGCCATGCCTTGTTTACGAACGTGTGCCCATGTGGATCTTATAATTGACACATATAATCTCGTTTTGGATTTTTTTTTTTAATATTGTTGTATTGAGTCTGTTGGTTTGTGAAATATTTATAATATTTCATAACCAATGTTATTAATAAATTTCGATGTTAATAATTTTATATTTTAGTTAAAACTATATTATGTATAATACTTTTTTTTTTTTAAATGACCCGTTTAATTAACCATATATGAGTAAATCATACTATTTATATATACTTTTCGCTCCGCGTATATACGTACAGTACACAGTAAACCGCGCGGAAACAGCTGAAGTCCGACCGCCCCGCCGATCAAACCAACCGTTTTAAATCGTACATATAATAATAGGTATATTATTTTGTATTATTTACATATATACCGGCAAAACACTCGCCTGCAAAAGCTTTCAACCACTTGTCCTATATAAATCCGTATACGCGCGATCGATCTCCAGACTTTTTGACCGCTGTTCGTCCGACCGTGTACTTATTACTACTTACGTAAATGTATATTTATTTAGATATGTATATAGACATATATCATATATATATATATATATATATATATATATATAGATATGTATATATATATAGACACGTGTTGTCGCGCGGTTCGACTGGACGATGAAAACGTATTACAGTACGTTCCAAATTATAAAAACCCGGATGTTTATGCCCTAAAACACCTAAAAAAAAAATGCATTTATGACTTAAAAAACAGAAATCCTTTAAAAATCTACAAAATGCCCTTAAAAAAAAAGTCATCTAAAAACATAAAAATACATTTAAAATTGTTTAAATAAAATACAAAAATCTTTCTTTTTTTTTTTTTAATATTACAAGTAATATACGAAAAAAAAATTACATAAAATAATACTAATAAACCATAGTAAACTCGTAACTTGTATGTCGATTGTTGAAAAATAGTTTTTAAATGACTTAAAATTACAAAAAATAAATTTAAATGTCAAAAAAAAATGGCCTAAAAAATAAAAATTTATAAATAAAATTAGATTCGCGTGATATTTAATCGCATATTTAGCTAGGAAAGCACCCTGACTTTCTGAAAAAAAAAAAATGCGAAAGTCATCAACCTATACAATATTATTATATTATACAGTGGTCCGAGTGTTTAATGGTGAATGCAGTGACATTTGCCAAACGCGCGAATCTCTCGTCAGCGGACATCAGTTATATACGAGTATAGTCTCGGATGGCAGATATAAACTCCTTCTGCACAATAAGATAAAGTCCCCTAAGAAAAAAAAAAGTATTCCTATCATTAATTCCTTGTTCAGTAGTAAATTCCTCTAAACACAAAAAAATCTCCATTCATTCACCCGACACATATTTTTCAATTGCTTTACATACTTATTACTGTAACCTCGTGGGTCTCCACAAGAACTCGTTTAGTATAACACAGATACGACCTGCAATAATTATCTTCTCGAAGAAACAAAATAAATAAATATCAGAGACAAACGCGCGTAGGACATTTTACATTATAGGAGTGCGCAAGAAGTGTACACACTGTAAAAAATTCTATCTGCTTTAAACTTTTTAAAAACGTTTAAAAATATTATTAATATTATTAATTTCAGGCAAAACGTATCGTTTTCTCCTTATTCCTTTTCCCCGTGTATTATATGACGTCATCGATCATTATCGTGTAAAACATTAAACAGAATTTTTTTTTAAAAAAAAAGGCTATTTATCCATTTATTTTATTAAAATTACTTTCTTTTCGTCGTCAAAAGTAATGTTGTCTAAAAATCATATATTAAATTTTGGTTATAAACAGTACTAGCGACGTTTATTATTTTACTCGATTGTGGTGAGTTAAGAAAGAGTTATCTCAACTAAAATTGCATGTCTCATACGCCCTGCAAAAAATTTTTTTTAATACTTTTTATTTAATAAATTTAATACTTTACACTTTTTATAAAACAATAATATATTATGTATATGAGAAATAAAAGAGATAATAATAGTGTGACCGGTCTAAGTCAATTAAACCGAAGGAGATACTGTCCTCGAATGTCTTTTAGGATAAGTTTGTTGAGTTTTGTGTGTTTTGCATATAGGTATCATTATGAAGCAGTCATATGATGGCACAGAAGGGAAGTGTCGACATTGTTGCTATATATTTGCTATATTCGTTCGGAGCAGTCAAGTTGTTAAAATGATCGATACTAAAAATTAATCTGTTGGTGTTATTAACTGCGCCAACTCGCAGTTTTAAAAAAAAATTTTCTTTAATACTTTTTGAGTTTTAGGATGTTAAAATAGGCACCAATGCATATCTAGGGACGGTTTTGCATCAATATATCAGTGGTAAAATATAAATTAAATTTAAATAAAAAATAGTAATATTCACATACAAAATAGTTTTATAACAATAAATATATTTATTTGGTCTCTTTATGTTTTAAAATTGATATTGGAAAAAACTTGCTGGTAAATTATACTACCAGAGCCCTAAAAACGGTTAAAGTTTTACGCTTCCCGGGTATGACTTTCGGGGATGTATATTTAGAGGTCGGGTACTTGGTACTAACGAGAAATAAATAAAAATAGGGGGTGTGCTGTACCTTCTCGTGGTCCCCCCTGTAAGTAGTGTTGTTAACATCGCGGGGTCTAATTTGTATGGAATACAAAATAGACCCCTCGATGTTAACAACATGAAACCAAACAGCACAAACCGTGCGTTTGGTTAGGATTTTAAAAGTGAAATCTGAAAAACTCATTTTCCCGACAATTTGACTTTTGAGATCCTGCACAACAGATAGGAGGACATTAATATTTAGGTAGCCAAATTTTGAAATAATGACGTCCAAATGTTGAAGTTTGTATTATTACTTGTGTATACTACAAAAATTGTAGTATTTTATAAACGTATAAACGTTATGAATTCGACTTTTTCGCAAGCAAAAGTTTGTTCCCACGTTTATCGAAACGAGTCGCGCGTTTCAACAAGAACAACGAAATGAATGAGTAATGATGGATTGGCTTGTGTTCGGATACCTGCCGGACAAGTCCATTCATTTCGTTTCGGCACTACTAGCCGCTCGGGTGATTTACTGTCGGGACTGTGCTCGCACAGGCCGTTTACGGGGGGAAAGGCTTTTTCGTCGCTGTTGTTGGCTGCGACAACACCACCGTTTGAAATATAGAGCATTTCCTTGTAGAACTTTTCACCTCATCTCATCTTCATATACATCTTCAAACTGTACACCGCTTTTACCCGACGACCACGTCAGCGGTGCGAAAATCCGTCGGGCCACCACCCGGATTCGAATTCGGGACCTGTCACCACGGACCGGTCACCGGGCCGCGTCGGGCACTGCAGGACGGCAAAAGTTGCGATCAGGGCATTTTTAGACAGGAAAACGCGTCTAAAAAAAATGCAAAAAAATCGAAACACAACGTGACAACAACGTGGCGACACGCGGTCGAGGTAAAGCTGTCGACAGTACACTCGAATATCCAAGTATTTCACTTTTTTTTAATAAGAATCTCGTCAAAAACGTACACGTAGGAACAATAACGCAATTAAACGTAATAAATCGTGTAAATATACGTCTCCCGTTATAGTCCGAACGACAACGGATAATAATACAAACGTGCATCGTATTATATATATATATATAATAACGTTTATAGTAATATAATGCGCGGGCACACAACGTTCGTCTAATGATAATATTGAAAGAAAATGATATAAAAAAAGAGTCGAAAACACGCGAAAATAAACTGTTGAAAAAAAGAAAATTTTAAAAATACTACGCGAGCGTATTACTACATAATAACGTGTACTAATTATATTATTTAATAATTTTATTACATGTCAACTTTCGTTATATCGTGCCGCCGCCGGAGACGACGACAAATCCAGCGACGCTTCACTGCAGTGGACGACGGACAGACGTTGATACGAAAGCGCCATGTTAAAAGCGCGTTAGGTTAGGTCGTACGACGTCGACCGATGCAGAACTATTCTGCAGTTATTCCTAGTTACGACCATGTATTTTATCTTATCCTCGTTTATTGTTCACCCTCTTTTCTTCCCCTTTTTCAGCAGATTTCTCGTGTTATTATTTGTTATTACTTGTGTTATTAACTACTATTAAGTATTATTATTATCAGTGGCGTAGCCAGGGGGGGCCGATGGGGCTGCAGCCCCTCCCCCGAAATGAATAAATAATCAGTTTTTTAGTAGATACCATCTATAAATATTAATTATTAACATTTTTTAATTAATTAATTATCAGTCTCAGCTCCCTCCAAATAGAAATCCTGTCTACGCCACTGATTATTATTAAAATTGAGACTGTGTCGTTCAGTCGTCTCCTCCGTTATTGCAATAGCTTCGTGCAGTCCATCGTCGCCAATTCCAAAAATAGCTCAAAAGGGTATGTACACTGATTCGTGCGTATATACACACGTACGCATATAATATTCTATAAATCATGATTAAAAAATACGACATTAGCCGTGCGCTAAATATTACCTACTCTATGGCGCCAAAATCAGTCGTACAAAAATACTTTTCTCGCTCTTTTATTTCAGTTACGCCATAGAGTATATTACAAAGATCATAATTAAAAAATTAGATATGGCAGCAATTTTATTTATATGACGTCAACCGTGTGTCAAATACATATTACTCTATGGCGCGAAAATCAGTCGTACAAAAATATTTTTCCCGCTCTTTTATTTCAGTTGCGCCATAGAGTATATTACATAGATCATGATTAAAAAATTAGGTTTGGCAACAACTTTTTTTTTTAGGACGTCAACTGTGCGTCAAATATATTACTATATAAGCTCATTGATCCTTCATCGCAGTGGACGACGGAAGGACGTGGATACGAATGCATCAGTCGTACAAAAATATTTTTCCCGCTCTTTTATTTCAGTTGCGCCATAGAGTATATTACATAGATCATGATTAAAAAATTAGGTTTTGCAGCAATTTTATTTATACGACGTCAACCGTGCGTCAAATACATATTACTCTATGGCGCGAAAATCAGTCGTACAAAAATATTATATATATATATATATTAATAAATGTGCGCGTGCGAATGAAAACGAATTGCAATGTTTATATAAATAGTAAATTTTCGTTAAGAAAAAAAATAAAAAGACAGCGTTTTCGGAGCCTGACCAGTCGATTTTTTTTCATAATCTAACTTGATTTTAAAATATTCCAAAATCGCGTTCACGAATATTTACGATTTATTCGAAAAACATCACACGTACATTTTCAGAGTCACCACCAAGCAGCACGTGCCGCGCGTACCTATATAATAATCAATAGGTACAATATTCGTACACACATTGTGTATATGTTCATATATTTTATATAGAATTGCGTACGCGTAATACGCGATTACTGCGTATACGGTTATACACGTTAACACGTTATAAAACTGGCCGAAGCGTTTCAATTGAAAACCAAAATAGTTAAAACATTTTTTTTAGACGCTAAAATTTTAACTTTCAAAAAAATATACCGTCCGATTTTCAACATGCTCGTATATTTTTTTTATTAAATTTGGCAATTGAACGAAATTCTTTTCGAGTACTTTCACTGCACTACGAATTTTTTTCTGAAAAAAAAAACAACCTTTACGGAATACTAACGATTCGATTATAACCTATTTCCAGACCGTTCGCCAAATAAAAAAACAAGTACCTACGTATAAAACGGAAATCGAATGAATATTTATAGAAGGGCTGATGGGGCTCAAGCGCCCCCCTCCCCCGAAATTTCAGGAACTTTCTCTATGTATTCCTATGTAATATTTTTAATAAATTCCTAATATGTAGTTGTTTTTAAAATATTGAGAATTTGGTAATTTGTCCTATTTTTAACATTTAGTCTTGGATTAGAATTTCAGAAATAATTCGACAACGATATTTACGCAATGCCTCAGCTCCCTCCCCCAAAAAAAAATTTCTAAATACGTCCCTGCGGCTGTATGCGAGATTAAACGTCGAATAGTAGGTACTTACGTCATTTGAACTGTAAACGTTATAGGTAAATGAAATATTATTGAAATACGTTTTAACAATAATAATATTATGTATTTATTATTATACTATATACGAATAGATGTTAATGAAAGTATTACGATTTTATTAACAGAAAACGCTATTGTTGTGTCAACAAAACAGACCAGATTATATAGATATAGATAATAATCTGACCTGAACTCGAATTAATGCGTCTTATTTTTGGTTATGTAAATTGAAATAATAATTTGTTTTTTTTGCACATCGATTTATTTCGAGCAGAATTTTTTTAAATATACGTATTTTTTTTTTGCGCATATTTTAATATTTTAATATTATATTTACATCTTTTTAAGTGCATATTTTACGAGATTTTTTTTTTTTTTTGAAAATATTCGCCCTCATTATTATTATGATGTAAATTTTATTTCATACCGAACACTGTTTATATTATTTAAGGATAATTTTTTTTTTTTTCGAAATGTTTTATAAATATATTTTAGATTAAAATATGATTTAAATAATTTGTACTGCAAAGGGCAAGAGCTAAAATAGAGAACATAGAAAAGAAAATTTTAACGGTACAGAATGATTGAGAGATGCAGATCTGCATTTATAAACCAGCTGATATTTATCGCGGGTGTTTCAAATATAACGCGCTTTTCTCATTGAAGAGTACAATATAGGTAAAATGAATTTTTAAGAAAATTATATAATATATTAACGGAAAAGAGAAACGGTGATGAATTTAGAAATCTGTGTTATAAAATTTATGTTCAATAAATTGTACACTATATATAATGTTATTGGGAGAAGATTTTTTTTTTCTTATAATAAGTTTAATTTTCTCTTCTAGAATTGGCCACTGATTATATATAATATAGTCCCTAAAGACAAATCATATTCTTAAGTTTAACATATTTTCGCGATACTTATATTACTTATTAATTATTTGAATTCGAGTAAATAGAAATTCAATACCTAAGTAGTTATAGTTATTTTACACAAAACTTACCAATACCCATATTGTTATCTTCTTCAACGGTCCATCTGAGTCGTCACTTACAATAGGTTCTGTCCAGTGTCCACCGTTATCTGTTCAGTGCGCCAATACTCAATTGTTGCATTAACGTCTTTTCACCTGGTTCTCGATCTACCGAGTGGTCGGTTTTTGTTTATTCGTTGCTGACAGCACATTCGTTAATACCTACGCACCATTTTAAATGTCCCAACCGTTCCAATACTTTGCGTCTCTCAACGTTATGTGAGCGCATATCTATTAGACTTTTCCATACGGGTGATAGGTAGGTACCTAGTATGCAACAGTCATTGCGTGTCAAATTTCATAATTCGTTCGTATAATCGATTTTGAAATCTCTCTCACAACTCGAAAACATTAAAAACTTTTCACGCGTTCGTTACAGAACGCTGCAAACGTGTATCTCGTTTTAGACTCGCATAAAAATTCTACGAAAGCATTTCACGATTTATTTAATCGCATATATCTCATATTACTGAAGACAATAAAAGAGATCAGTTTTTAAATACATACCTACTATAAGGCCTCTGAAAAAACGAAATCTATCGACAATTTGAAACTTTTACTCCGTTAAAGTAAAAATAACAGATTTAAAATCCCAAACTCTTAACTATATTAAGACGCAAACGAAGTAAAAACAGATACGTGTAAATATAGATTTCAGTTTGAAAATTCGACACCGAGATGATATTAATTTACGATATGTACAGAATAATCGCCAGGCAATATTTATACTATTACTCTGGAAAAATATCAGTAACACACGTTTTGTCTAATTATTTTGTTATATTCGAATAAGTACTTATTTTACATGAGTATAAGACCAAAGATTTGCTTACGCCGAACGTCATATGCAAATGTAAGGTTAACTGCACTCGTCGCGGGAAATGGCAAATCGCGTACATAATAACAAAAGGCTCTCGCGTCAAACGATTACGATTGGGACACTATAAACGCTATATTCATTATCGTTGTTGAGCAGACGCATTTATTCTATCCGTCTCTGCGGTTTTCAACCGCTATAACGCTCTCATCTCTTCCGTGTCCGGCGGATTCGGTAAATTATTATAATTCCGCGTACTTATTGCATAATAGTTCGGTTTACTGCAGAAATAGAGAAAAAATCCACGGTCGAATTCAAATAAAGATCGATTGAAATCCGACTACTTCTTCTCCTGCAGGCAATTAGCAATCTCTAAGGGTTCTCGCCGCTATATCTCCCTCCATTTCTCTCGGTCTTGAACTAATTCTCGTTCCGTTCTTGTACTCCCGTTTTATCAGAGCACATTTTAACGTATAAAGTAGGTGACACTATATATAGATCCACCTAGTGAAGAATTAGTGCCATCACCCTGCAATGGTTGACGGACGAATGAATTTTTTTTTATACAGGCATAGCTCGCCAAATAAAAGCCAAAAAATGTTATATGAATATGTAAAATAAAAAATAATTTTTTTCGAAGGATACTTAATTGTATAATTATTTTTTATGGAATTATAATAAAAATAAAAAAAAAAATTATCATTTCGAGATTTTGTTTTAAAATTCAACATTATTCTATTTTTTCTATAGAATAACCCATCCGTATTTTAAATAATTATTATAGTACATTATGCAAATCATCCGTGCGGGGGAACTAGACGCGATCACGGGCGAGTGAACAATTTTTTAAGGAAGTCATAAACTATATATAAAGGTACATTGGCATAGGCTACACTACTGGCTTAGTCCTCAGTCATAGCATACCACCCGCACAGTACAAATTCCTCGAAATGCGCTCTGCATTTTATCCACCACGTCCGACCGTCTTTTCCTGGGCCGCCCTCGTGGTATTTTTCAAAATTTCGCTACCGGAGGACATATGTTGTATATTATACACTTTATAAAAAAAGTGAAAAAAACGACAACTGCTGCAGGATCGGATACCGCGATCGTTCTTAAAGGGCTTAACGAAGGAGGCTGATTTTAATAAAAATTGTAAAAAAAAATAAATAAAAAGATTCCGCATAATCATTTTGAATTCGTATCGTTGTAATATAATTTATTATTACAAAACAGTTTTGAAGTTTCAAAAAAAATATTTTTATTCGATTTTAAGCGATCTATACGATAGCTTATAAACGAGTCTTAAATTCCAAACAAAAAAAATTCCGGGCAAGTGCGTCTCATAAGTGAACTTCATCATAACGAATTCAAGTCCATATTCGTGAATGTCAACTATACATACGATGCAGGTTCGCTATTGCGGTACGATTAATAGAGGCCTGCGCGGTACATGTATGACCGTTCCCCTCGAGTAAATCGGTATAAGAGATTGAAAATATTCACATTATTTGTATAACAAAGATTCGTCGAATACGCGTTCGAAATTAATTAATTTTTCTTTCCCTATCGAAAACGTCGCGTTTTATCAAGTACGCTCGATGACAACATGCAGCAGGACAATATCATCATCATTATGTTATTACATACTTAGCTGCGTATAACGTAGCGCGTTTCATATTTTGTTTGCCGATACCCGGACCAACGAGTTGCATAGACTATATGACGCGTACAAACAGAAAATGATATTGAGATCGAGAGGGAGAAAGATTATATAATATCATAAAACGGCGATTTGGAAGAACAGAACCGACCGTTGACGAGCAGCCGATAAAAAAATACTTACAGAAACATTATTATCGCGCGTAGGGGGAGGAGGGAAGCTGCGCAGAGCGAATAGAATAATTGTTTATATAAAACAAAAGCGAAAGAGTATCTTCTTTGCGTCTGTCTGTTCGTCCGTGATTTGGTATACAAGTATTCGTATATGAATTATATCTATAATAATCAATTTATGTCGGGGATTATGCATTTATCGTAGTCATATTTGTACAATTTTTTTTTGGGGGAGGGGAAGCTCTTAGCCTGTTTATTTTTCAATGAAATACGAATATAAGACAATTATATAATAGGTAGGCATGTACAACAGTGGCGTGTTGAACTTATTTCTGATGAGGAGCAAGGATTAAAAATGGTATCAGCCACCCCTCCAAGTATCACTCAACTATTTTTAGAAGGGGGTTGACCTACCTCATTCCAATTATCACCTTCAAAAAATAATACAGTATCAACACGCTTTTCACGAAATTGGTGATAAAAAACTTTTTCGTCAAAACCGTGTAGGTAACTTGACCGGTGGCCATAAGAATAACACGAGAGCAAGAGAGAAAACTCCGAAATCGCTGTACAGTAATCTCGCACGGCCCTAGCGAGATCCTTCGATCACATTCTCAATTCTAACATCAAGCGTCTAATGATGTAGTAACCATGATTAAATACAGTTTAATAACTACAAACTATACAAACTAGTATATTATGATTGTCTGACACCTGAGTGGCTGAGTGTATAGTATTACGATATTATAGTACCTCCTAAATCCATTACCCGGTAAGTACCTACCTATTATCTAGTACCCACCCACCACCAATTTTGAAGGAGCAATTGCTCCTAAATTACCCCTTCAACACGTCACTGGGTATGTATACCTATTGAACTAGTGAAAACACTGATATTCCCTATACAATGACATATGGCTCCGAATCATGGACCTTAACTCCATCGTGTCAACGAAGAATAGAGACATATGAAATGACTGCATATACCTAGCGAAGAACGTTACGAATACCGCGGAACGACCATAGAACGAATGTAACTGTACTACAAGAGCTGCTTGCAGACATACAAGTCCAAGACCGCCTTTTGGTCACAATTCAGAGCCAAATAATACTCAAATTCTTCGGGGCCGCATCAAAAGAAGAGATGGTGTAATATGGTATTGAGAAGGATATTATACAAGGAAAAGTCGAAGGGAAGAGGAGCAGAGGCAGGTTATATATAGACCAGATTAAAACCCTCGCACGTATGTCAATATCAGAAAGCGCCCGGAATACAGAGAGTTCTTGACCAATAATGCACAATAATACGCGTATTTTAAACTGACTTTTTGGTCGTGGATGGGTTAAGATTTAACCCGAACCCCGTGCTCTTCTAACCACCCTCGTAAACGCGACACCGAATATATATATATATATATATATATATTATTTATATTTTCGCGGAAACGTTGAAACGCATGTCGAAAGATGGGCAACGGAAAAGAAATATTTTCGGCAGTCGTAAATCTTTTCTAATTACCAGCAGCAACCCTTCCTCTTTAATGATTTCCGTCGTCTCCGCCAGCCGAAAACTGTACGCGGTTTCCGTTTTTATTCGCAACGTTTTCCCTCTTTAACGAGTCAATTTCATAACGTGTCATCATTACGACAATATAAGCTGACTCTTAATTAGTTTCTTTTTCCAGTCCATTAGCCGTTTTATTATTATTAAAAAAAAATTTAAAAATATACAAAACTAATACATTTCGTATATTATTATACTATAATAACTATTGGGCAATGTTTTCGTCCTTAATGTTTTAATGGAATAAGAAGAAAAACGGACGAATATGCGACAAATTCTTTTTTTCAAGTAGGTACCTATAAAATGAAAAACAATGCAAAAAATCGAATACATTTACAATTTATATTTTGGCGATAATAATAGACGTGCCGTTAAAATGTGTTTTGGTGTTTTACAATTACTATATAATCATCGATATTTTATAAGAACAATGTTTTTGTTTATGGGCTTTAAAAAAAAAAAAAATACGTTAACAGAAATAAAAATGTATAACTGGTAATTATTCCTTGTTAGACGAATGATTTTGCGTTTTATCGGTCACAATGATAATATACTATTACTTTTAATACAGGTACCTTATTAGTATAACACAAAAATATATTTTAATTATACAATACGCGGAAAAATAAAATGAAATTTGCATTTAGTTATAGCAAATATAAAAATGCCAGTATGTTTTTGTTTTTTATCTTTAGATATAAAAAAATATTAAAAATAAGGTACGTACCGATAAAAAATTTAAAATATCCTCATATAGATGGGTAATAGGAATACAAAAGTTTTTGAAAAAACTACCATAATATAGTAATAAATATATTATGGTAGGTTACTATCATGATACTGTTAAAACGAATAGAAAAATTACAAGCCAACCAACGGCCTAGGATAGTGGTAACCTCAATGGTTTCTTGCGTTAAAATTAATTGAACGTCTATTTGGTAAACTATTAAAGTCACATGTATAGAAATCACTATGACAATTGCTTTCCTTGTCAATAATGATTACATTATATAAACTGAAATGAAATCCTGAAGTCAGTGTATTTTACATAAAATAAGTAGGTATTATTTTAAAATATTTGTTATTTGTAAGTAATATTTGAATTCGTATTTATAAATTGACAAATATTCATTTTTCCACTAAATATTTGTTGAGGCGTTATCTTGTAATTTCTCTTGTTTAAGTTAATAACATAATATTATATTACACAACAAACTATAAATTATAATTAAATAGATTTGTAATTAATATATTAAATTATATTTATTATATACGTACATAGATACATCATTATGGTAATTGTGTTGTGGTATACATAAATAATTTATATTTTATAATTATTAAATTCAGTGAAAAATAAAGGCATTAAACAAAGCACTATTTAAATCAACACAGATTTTAAAATTTTAAATAATATAAACAAGATATAAATATTATAGATAAATGTACCTATATGGCTATATCAATATACACTGTCAATTTTGTTACCTATAAAAATAACTACAAGAACCACATACATTTATATGTAAGTATTATTATAAAAAAATAGTTAGATATCTAACTGAATAATTTTGAAATTATATTAGGCATTTATTTGTTGTTCTTTGAATTATATTACAATAGAGTTATACTGTTATATAATTTATAAATTTTTTTTCAGACAATATACAGCTCACTCTCTCTCTCTCTCTCCCAATGTTCACCAAAACATAACAAATCGTACAGATGGCAGTAACTGTAATCAAACGATTTCAAAAACTCAAATATTTCACATTATTACACTTTTAATTCTATACATTAAGATATTTACGCAACTTTATAAAAACAAAACATATTTTATATTATCGAAATTTGTACATGCAACGACTACTTTTAACATACGAGTATTGTATTAAATTAACTTTATCCAATTGTTCTTTTATAGTACTATTTGCATAGTGCAATGCAATCATTCTACACAATTCAGTACAGTTCTCATACGTTACACAGTCGGAGCGACTGTAGTGGTTATTAGGTTACTATCATGATACTGTTAAAACGAATAGAAAAATTACAAGCCAACCAACAGCCTATGATAGTGGTAACCTCAATGGTTTCTTGCGTTAAAATTAATTGAACGTCTATTTGGTAAACTATTAAAGTTAAGTATTAAACTTAAGACTGTTAATTTAATAACATAGTAAATATAAAAAATGATCACTCAATATACATGTAATGTAAATAGGATTAGTATAGAAAAGTATGGAATTACCTCATGTCTATTATACAAATATGTACTATCACGGGATGCAGATGTTAAATAAATTCATCTGTGTACCTTTAATATCACATATTTATATAGTGATTATATACACATAGGATGAGTATAGTTGGATAATAAGAACATCCTATTTAGAATCCCACCCCAAAATATGATCAAAACATTTTGTTGTGTAGAAATGTAATATAATAAAATGACATAATTAAAATATAATTGTAAATTGTAAAAAAAATCTTAACCAATACTTTTTTAAAAATAATCCTAAACAATATTTTTAACTTAGTCTAACATTCTATTTAATATTAATATTTATAAATGATTTAGGCATGCTTTCAAAATCGTATTACCTATTAGTTTTTTTTATTATTTATTTGTTCATATATACATAAATACATTAA
The DNA here is from genome assembly GCA_032441835.1 of Slavum lentiscoides. NCBI lineage: Eukaryota > Metazoa > Arthropoda > Insecta > Hemiptera > Aphididae > Slavum > Slavum lentiscoides. Next base: position 6,556,755 of record CM063713.1, read on the forward strand.
TAACAATACTTAACTTAATCTGTAAAAAAATAAAATGAAAATTATAAAATTATATTTTTGATAGAACTCAAAATGTAATAAAAATTATACAATTTTTAGCAGGAAGCCAAATTTATGGTTTTTCAAATTTCTCTTTAAAGGAAATTTACGGCTTCCATAAAAAGCCTACGTTCGAATGTTTTTTTAAGTGGCACTTCAAGTAATGGTAGAATTTTTTGTTTAAGAATCATTTGAGCTTCAAATTGAATTTGCATTACTTTATCACTGTTTTCCAAATTGTCCGAGTAACCAAAAATGGTTGATACTTTTTTAATTGTATCATAAATGATTGGATGTCTTACTAATATTGAGGTATCTAAAGATAGTTCTTTAATTACTCGCAAAGATTCTAAAGCCAATGCGTAATTAACATTACCTAATTTTAAAGAATGTTGTAATTTTCTTATATAATACACAATCTTGACTTTTGCTTCATAGAATTCAACGCAATTATTTGTTACGTTCGTGTCACTTGAATTTGCTGACGTTTTTGAATGTTTTACATTAATTTTCTTTCGATTAGAACTTTTTTTTGCCCTTATTTTATGAACAGATTGTGATATACGACCTCTTCTTGACTTGTTAGAACTAGAAGTCATTTCATTATGATTATTCTGTGATAAATTATTTGATTCAAGTTCAGATTCAGTTGTATTCATAGTTTCTGGATGTTTATCAAGAGTATTGAGAATTTGTTCATCACTATATGTTTCTTTTGCTACATTCACAATTTTCTTTTGATTAGAATTCTTTTTTGCTTTTATGTTATAAACAGATTGTGAATAACGACCTATATTTGAGTTCTTGTTAGTACTAGAAGTCATTTTATTAAAATTATTCTGTGATACATTACTTGATTCAAGTGCAGATTCATTTGTATACATAGTTCCTGGAGGCTTATCAGGAATTTTGAAAATTTGTTCATCCCTACATATTTCTTTTGCTCCATTTACAATTTTCTGTTGATTAGAAATCTTTTTTGTTCTTGTGTTACGAACACATTGTGATTTACTACCTGTATTTAAGTTATTGTTAAAACTACAAATTATTTCATTATGATTATTCTGTGATACATTACTTGATTCAAATGTAGATTCAGTTTTATTCATAGTTTCTAGATGTTTATCAGGAGCTTTGAAAATTTGTTCATCGCTATATGTTTCTTTTGCTCCATTTACAATTTTCTTTTGATTAGAAATCTTTTCGGCCCTTGTCTTATAAACAGATTGTGATATACGACCTGCGTTTGAGTTGTTCTTAGAACAAGAAGTAATTTCATTAATTATTTTATGATATATTACTTGATTCAAGTGTAGATTCAGTTGTATTCATAGTTCCTGGAGGCTTATCAGGAATTTTGAAAATTTGTTCATCGCTACATATTTCTTTTGCTCCATTTACAATTTTCTGTTGATTAGAAGTCTTTTTTGTTCTTGTGTTACGAACACATTGTGATATACGACCTGTATTTGAGTTGTTATTAGAATTGCAAGTCATTTCATCATGATTATTTTATGATACAATACTTGATTTAAGTGCAGAGACAGTTGTATTAAGAGTTTCTGAATGTTTATTAATTATTTTTGAATTTGTTTCATTAGCATCAATATTTTTATTGGCAGTATTGTTGTTCTGTAAATAATAAAATGATGAATGTTTATTATATATTTATAACACGTATGTGTTTTTATAATCGTTTAAAGTTATGATAACATTGATACATATTTGGTACAGACTTATAATATCCTTAATGGTATTTTAATAAGTTATTTGACATTTATTACATATTTAAAAATTATACAAGGTTAATAATTGTGTAAAAAATGATCATTCTGAAACAAAATAAACAGTATTTAAAAAAAAAAATGGTAGAGAAATGACCATAAATTACTTTACGGTAATTTTTTTAAACAAATTTATCGGCAGTATTCTAGGTGTCTTTTATTTATTAGATGGTATTAATTGTAGTACATCATTTATTTATATTAAATTACTATTCGGAACATGACATGTTTTGTTATATTAGAATGGTACCATTATATTTAATTAATTTTATTTCTATACGAAATTTGAACTCTAAATGCACTTGTTCTTCAGTAAGTGACAACATATTTGCTTATCTATTGAAACCAACAACTACTTCAATTGATAATTGCATTTTATATTTTTTCATTCTTACCCACATGCAGCTAAGCCAGGAATCAGGAAAATAATAACAAGGAACAATTATTTTAAATAAATATAAACCTGTGAAGTATATTTTAGGGGGAAAAAATGAGAAGAAAAATAATTCGCAGGAATTGAGAAATGAAAATATAACACAGGGAAATAAAATAATACACATGAAAATACTACATGATAACATAATAACCAGTAGAATATTGTACAGGATATAATACACATAGAAAAATATAGTTACATAAAAATAAAGCATTAAAGCTGGTATGATAAGATCCAAAAAGTTCTTAAATTGGATGAAAAGGGCAGTAAACCTCTCCTACCATAGGTATTTTTTAAATTACAGTTATTAGATATATAATTATATGCATATTTGTGTCAGGCGTGTTCAACAGATTCATTTTCATTCAGAAGGAATGTTACAATCTATAGTCACTACTCATCAGTCATATGTACTCACTTTTAAGAAACACAGATGATAAAATACAGGAGTCACCTTTTAGTATCCTAAGCATGAGAAAAAACTAGTGAATAACTGTTAAACTCCATTAAAATTCTCCCATTAAAAAATATATTTTATTACAACTTATAAATAAACAAATTATTCAATTTTTTATTTTTTTTTTAACAGGTATCAAAATCTACCTAGCAGATAATGATAAATATATTATTAATTAATCCAGTATTAATTAATTAATATAATTAATAGTACTTAAATAATATTTGTCGACAATTACCGTGAGTACCTACAAGTAATTTTAAATGACAAATAAATTGTCTACAGCTACCTAATTATTATATTGACTAGGAATGCAAATTTAACTAGAAATAAATGATAAATACGAAACATTTTTTTTATCTTTTCCTTACTAATATTACAAAAACAAACTGATGCGTTTACTAACCTGCCCGCCGACAAATGATCTTGTGTAATCATCACATCTGACTACAGTTACTATGGGATGAAAATTAATAGGAGTGCTACTATTAAATACATGTTGGCGTTCTTTATTGAAATTCTTGTTTAACAATTTGGAAGACATTTTGCCTTTCTTTTTGTTTGGACTTGGTATTATGTAATCCTCAAGTTTTCTTAACTTTATTTCGCTAATCATATTATGTAATTTGTAAAAAGATATAGGATGGTAGTTTTCAATTTTGTCATTCTTCTTGTTTGGACTTGAAAAGTTCAATAACTGAACTTTTCTTTTCTTACTGGGCAAACTTGGCTCATCGACTAACTTCCTTTCATTTTCTGAACTATGTTCGCTCCTTTTCGCAACACCAATATCTTTAGATTCGCCTTGTTCTACGCTATGTGCTTCACCTGACATTATGCATACTTGATTATCGTCTGCACTAAAAACTGGTACTCCAGTATCATTTTCAATTTGTTTGAGTGCTTTAGGAAAGTGACCAATTTTTTTTAGTTTTCCCATTTTAAATTTGTTCTTTTCATACGGGAGAAGGGCCTTAGGAAAACACTCGGCACATTCACCAATTCCATAGAGATATACATTATATGCTGGTTGTGATGGATCATCAGATTTAATACCACATATTATACCCGGCCAAAACCGAAGACCCTTTACTTTCGCAAAAACTTTGTCTTTAATTCTAAATGACTTTGTTGGAGGCACTGAACAAACCTGTAACAAATAAAATAAAAGACTGTATGTAATTCAGATACCTAGCTAGGTAGGCATATTCCATGTAGGTATTATGCATAATGTCACCTGACATTATGCATACTTGATTATCGTCTGCACTAAAAACTGGTACTCCAGTATCATTTTCAATTTGTTCGAGTGCTTCAGCAAAGTAATCACTTTTATTTAATTTTCCCATTTTAAATTTGTTCTCTTCATACGGGAACAGATTTTTAGGCAAACATTCGATACAGTTACCATTACCATACAGTTGCACATCATATGTTGGACCATCAGATTTAATACCACATATTATACCCGGCCAAGGCCGGTAACCCTTTATTTTCGCAAAGACTTTGTCCTTAATTCTAAATGACTTTTTTGGAGGCATTGAACAAACCTGCAACAAATAAATGTCTGTATTTAATTCAGATACCTAGCTAGGTAAGCATATTCCATGTAGGTATTCAATTTCAAATTAAATATATCACTTTTTATATATATATATAAAGAGAAACAATTTTCAAAAGATAAAATTATTTACACTGTACCAAAAATATAAGATGTTGAGGTACCTATCTGACAAAAAAATATTTTTAAATGTCTTCCACTCCATCTAATTTAATATACAGAACTATAAATAGTATTTATCGATTATGTCGTTTATCTGACGAATTAAACTTCAATAATTACACCATTACAATTTATGGTGTACCTAACCTGTATAATATTAAATATTATTTTTTACATATACACGCTGAATTACGAAACAATTACAATAGGTATTGAAAAATTCATTTTTGACAACAAAATTTCACTGAACACAAAATGTATTTTCGTATTGCCTGTTGTTACCTATACCCAAGCTGGTTTTTCACATCAAATAAAAGAGCTGAGCACAATGACTGTTAACCACAGAAAATACCTACTTGACTATCCAAAATGCATTTACACGTAGTCATATCCATAATGTTCTGAACGCGGTACGAATGTACAATATTGTACATTTGCTGATAATGGTCATTATTGATAGCGTTAAATAATTTGCATAAATTCACTTGTTGGAACTGTTGGAAAACGCTCAAGTCCAATGCAATGGTATAGAACATAAAAAGAAAAATTGATCGCATACAGATATCCCAAATTTAACAATAATAATGTATTAATCAGTAATCAAAGGGCAAATCTTTTTGCAATAATTCTGTTTAAACACTCTTCTATCGAATCATTATTTGGTTTCGTGAAAAACAATTTAAAGCAACAGCCATTTCTCTGTTTTTTAATTTAAATCCAATAAATCGTAAAAATACAAAATTGACAAAGAATTTAAGCTGTCCTGCCACTGCTTATCGTCAACACTGTTCCTAGAATAATAAACCTACCCACTTGATAATTAAAACAAAAGATTATGGAGACCGAATATTAATTTCCGTTGTAAATCAACAACACGGATACTATTGGTTTTTAAAATGTTACATTAATTTGGGACATTTGACGATTTAGTAAATTATCAACGTAGGTACATCAACACCATCGTTTGTTTGGCAGCAGTTGTGCTACAGAATTATTTATTTATTCAATTATTCGAATTACGCGTCTTCAAGACAGTCGTTTCATTGCGTTTCGATAAAACACACTACACTGTCCGTAGAAGAACAATCGGCAAGTGTCACTATCCGGTATTCGGCCGTAATATTAATAACGGTATAAAATTTTTAAAACGTATTTACACAGCTCATTGGACGGTTGAAAAATAAAAAACCGCATCTACGTGTCTAGCGAGTTGCGACCGAAATACGACGCAAGTGTACAAACTGCGATCGCAGGCGACTTATACCAGCGGTTTCGCCGCAGAATTAGCGTTGACGATATTCGCTTAAAGCTGGCCGAACGGCCGGCAGTGTTGAAATCCGAACGGATGGCTCTCGACAATTTCTGAAAGTGAACGGGACATCTAAAATAGCGCTTATCGGTTTTTTTACCGTTCCGTGTCGCGCCGATGATACGGACTTTCGGCACCCGTCAACATGAATCATGTAAAAAAAAAAAAGACTGGAACCGTTTTTCTACGTTTCCCCAAATAAAATACAAACGAATCGGTAAATAAAAAAAAAATAAAAATTCGCGCATTATGTACCTAAAAAAAAAAATACTTTCGGCTCGTTCGATTGTTCGGCAGCCACGCCAACGTGAAAACGTGGTACACGCAAATCGGTAAAAGACGGAGAAAAACGTGGAAATCTACCGACACTCGTATACCACAAGTACAAACGATGCCGGTTTACCGCAAAAAAAAACTACGGCCCCGTCCCGTCGTTATACGCGCGCTGTACACACCGGGCTAAAGTCGAACGAGGTGTGGCGGCCATTTGTGCAGCGTTGTGTTCCGACGATGCAAGGAACACGGTAGTGTCGAAAAAAGGAGCTCGAGGTTTCCGGTTACTTACTTGTAGCGACGACAGAGTTCTGGAGAGCGAAAATAAAACGTTTTTCACCAAACGTTGGTTTTACGGCCAACAAGATTATTAGCCACGCCGGATCGTTGTTGTCCTTTGGACGGACATTTGACAAGCAAGAAAAAAAAATAACTGTACACCGTGCACTGGACAGTGCGGCGATTCGTCGTGATTTTAGCGGCGTTCGCCCGCCGCGCCGAAACAAACACGGCAAAAAAAAAACCAAAGATCGGCGAGTCAGTGTCGCCAACGTTCCCGCGCGCGCACCATGTGTTTTGACCGGTCGTTGGTACGCGGTGGGGAGGGTTACCCACCGACCGGCCGTAAACGCGAACGGTTCCCGTGCGACGACGGAACGGACGAGAGAGCGCGACACGTGTACCGTTTACGAAACGACGATGACGCGGTAACGCCGTTACCGTATTGACCGCGTGTTCAGTAGTGAGATTCTTCTAGACAGTCGATCGATGTGGTGGATCGATTTAAAGCGAAATATCGACGTGAAAGAGAATCGGTATTCCGCATTTTGATATATGAAAAAAAGATAGGTTAACGGTTCTCATTCCTTTATAGGGGGCGCATTTTTTTAAAATCAACATTGCATATTTAAAAATTGTGACCCAAAAACATTAAAATTGATTAATTAAAATATTTTATAAAAATACATTTTATTTTAAAATAAATTTGTAATATTAATATTTATCAATATTTGTTGTTTGTTTTACCTAAACATGACTACCGATGAGAACAAATCGATTTTGACAGCAGCACAATATGTTTGCGACAGGCTTTTTGTATTATAGAAATGCGGCGGTATTCGCAGTAGCTGGTAACGAAAAGGAAAGCATAGCCGTCCCAAGGGGGAGGCAAATGGGGCAAGTGCCCTATATAGGGCATCAAAAGTATTATGAATGCAGGGGGCGTCATAAAAATGAATGACAAAAAGAAAAAAAACGTGTCGTTTTATTTTAGACATTAATTTCCCTCGTATCTTATTGCATATGATAATTTCGAGGATGAGTGTATTTACTATTAATATACATATATAAAATTATGTAATTAGATATTACGTTAGTTATTAAATTTTTTTGTTTTTGGGGAGGGCGTCAAATATTATTGCCCTAGGGCAATGGTGGCCAAACCATATGACGATTTCGAGGATGAGTGTATTTACTATTAAAATATATAAAATTATTTCATTAGATATTACGTTAGTTGTACAATTTTTTTTTTTGGGGGGCGTCAAATATTATTGCCCTAGGGCGTTATTGGTGGTTAGGACAGCACTGGTGCGAGGAAATCAGCGAGGAAACGAATGTTCACGGTAGGTACGTAATAATAAATCGAATTATACCGGTTATTTGTTCTGTAGTTGATTATTTTAATTGCGCCTATTGTAAAACTACTTGGTTGACGTTTCGGCAATAAAATATATGCACGCATTTATGCCCTAAAAATATTAGTACAAACATTAAAATATGCAATAAAATATTAAATATAAAATAATTTTATTTCATCGAATATTCTTTCAGGTATACATATACGAGTATATATATTTCTGTTTTTTGGCCAGTTTTAATGATAAATTAAATAATAATTTTTTTTTAAATGATTATTTAATTTAGTGAAATACGCTCTTAAAATTCAAATATAACAAAATATGCACTAACGCGTGAAAAAGAGCTGAATATGAAAAATACGGAAAAAAAAAAATGTCTATAAACTCCTATACATATAGTTTTATAGGAAACAAATTCCTATATCGCACTAAGTTATGTTTTGAATGATTATTAAAAAAACATACACACTCCTATATAAGTCCCTATTATATAGCCCAACTCATAAGTCATTATTATTTAATCTAATACATTTAGTCTTTGAATTGAGTTTTCAAAGACAAACAATATAACGATGCGATGATCCTCCGTCCTTGGGCATGGGCCGGTTCGGCGCACAGTATTCGTAACAACCAATTCATGAGAAAAGTTAAAATTTTATATAGGTAGCACGCACTATGACGTACATTTTCAAAACACATAAATCTTGTAGTCTTTATGAAATCGGCGTACTGTCAAGAAGAATGCGTCACATCCGCAATTGTAAATTTCGACTATCTAACTGGGATACGCAGGTATCACGAAATTTTTTTCTTAAACCCGTTTGTCCGGTCGGCAGAATCCCATACCGAAGCGTTTGACAAAATGTTCGCTATACCGATTTATATATATACCTAATAATAAAATTAACAAATTAATTGATAATTTTCATAAAAACCTTTTCAAATTAAGCGATAATATTCGCTTAACGCATTTTTTTTTTTTGTTATTAATATTTTTTCGTTATTACAACAGTTTTTCGGCGAACACAGCGGTAAGACTATAATATCGGATTTGTCTCAAAATTTGTTTATGTAAATGGCTCTATTACCGATAATATAATTTTTTTAAATATTTTCCCGTGAGAAATTTTAAATTAAGAACTCCGTCCGCATTGATCGGTCAGTTACAAAATACGTAATATACTTTAAAATATATACTGCAGAGATTTATTACACTACAAAGACGTTGACACGGTAAAAAGTGAAAATAGTGGAATACAAAATTTTATTAACATTTTTTAATTATTGTAATTTTCAGCTCATTAAATGTAAAAAAAAATATTGAATTCGACACTTTTCTTTGTATAGCGTTCGTAGTACCAGCAGTCAACAAACACACATTCTCAACCATTTGCAGATGTTTAATATTTAATCGCGCGCGCATCAGACACACGATCCACAGTTATACAAAACGTGTAAATTACAATTACGTATAGGCGTATAGCTATAGATTTCGTGTACTTTTGTGTACATCTCTTGCAATGTTTTTTTTTAAAAAAACAAACGATTTTTTTGCCAATAAATTCACCGAAAAACAAGCTAAAATATCAAATACCTATACCGATAAATTATATATTCATCGTTTTAATCGCTATTGTATTAGTGTTGATTACCAAATGACCATTGGGCATTGGCCTATCTTTTTAAGTTGGTCTTGATACTTTTATACCACATCAACACAGCTTTAAAATACCAATTATTTTTACCGAAATATTATATCATTTTAAAATACGAGTATATAAAATATGAAGGTCGTTCTAGCTGCACAAATTTTATTGGTTTCATTCAAACTGATTACTGGTGAGTATATTTTACCGATGTAATAACATTTTTATAATTATACATACCTATACCTATTAAATATTCACGCGAATAATAATAATAGATAATAATAAAAATAGTAATAATATTAATAATAATGTAATGTTGTAATTTTCGTCAAATAAACCGTTGTATTTTATTTTTGATTAAACACACTGTTATTTGTACGTAATTATATTTCTATTTTGTTTCGTAAACCGTAAGTACCTATAACACGTCATATTATTGGAATTATTATTCAAATGTAGCTCTTAAAATAGTGGAAATTTTTGAGGACGATGACGACCATATTCAATGTACCGCGGAATCAGTTAGTGATCCCCAAAATTTTTCAACGAATCATACATGTGAGTGGATTAAATAAAAACAATATAGTTTAACGTTTGAATCTAACGTTATTCTTTAATATTAATATTATTTTATTTATTTTCCTTTTAACGATATTTTCGGTACACTCAAACAACGATTAATTTTAAATCGTTTATGTTTATTATTTAGCTCTACAAAATCGTATGGATATCGATGCAATCGATGAATTTCACTTAAAGATGAATAATAACACGAACATTGGAATTTCATCTGAAGATTCTAAATTCATAAAAGATGTGGTATTTGAATATTGGTTCAAGTATGTAATCATTACGTTCCTTGTTTTTCGCAAAATATATCTGTTAGTATGTACTAATTTATAATAGAATATAATACAAATAACTATATATTACACGTATCTATGTATAATATATGAATACTCGTAATCGTAAATGTTAAGTTACAAAGTTTTATAGGAAACAGTGAAACATTTTAATATAATATATGAAGACATAATAACACAAAGTGCATCCTATGGCCTATGCTAAAGAATTAAAGAATGTTATGTTTACTTTACGGATGACATTATTGTTACAGCAGTGTAGTGGGTTCCCTTCATTTTGTATTCATTGCCTATATATGATCAATTAAGAACAGTTTTTAATAAACTATTTTTTTTTTTTGTAATAATACAAATAATTAGAAAACACACCGGACAACATATTTTAATTAGCTCAAATTATTATTCATATTATTATTATTTTTCTATAATAACCTTTTAAAAATATATATATAGGCTCAGTGTTTATACCTACACTTTTATTTAATAGATACGTGTTATTTACGTGTATTTTCATTTTATTATCGTTATAATAGATCACCATTAGATGATAATATAACATCCGTAGAAGTAAAATTTAATAACGAAATTGTTTTGGTGAATAATTGGATGGTCGGGAAGCCTCTAAAACTTGTGATTCACGGATGGCATTATTCTACTACAGCTGAACCAGGATCATTTTGTATCAAAGATGGTATATGCGTGTATTAATTTATATTATTAAATTAGGTATATATTATATTTAGGCATACGAGTATGTATTGTATGGGTCGGGAGCGTAAAGCGTTATTATAAGACCTAATTCACTTTTCTTCTTGACAAATTCCAGCTTCAGATCTCCTTCCAATTTACCGAAAACTTCTACACAAAGCCTGGGAATCCAAATGGTCCTCGCTCTCCTTTCAATTATGTCTCTTGGCATAGAATAACTTGTCCTACCATCCCTTTACATCCGTGGTTCCTAGATCTTGATATTCTTAAACGGCTTATTAACGCCTTTTCCCATCTTTGCATCGGACACAATACTTGCTTCCCCACCATTCTTTCCTTCTTCCTTTAAATTCATTCTCTCTATGTCCTCTACGCCGCGAAGAGGCATTCTGTGACCTCAATCATATATTATTTAACTGCCCTTCTCTCCTTTCCGAAAGACACCGTCTTTTTTCACGTTTATCCTCTACAGGTTTCCTATCTCCAAATCCATATCTCATTCTTAACTTCCGTTCTCCTATTGTTATTTATCTAATCATTAATTTCATCCATAATGTTGCAGGCTTTATAATAAAATTTAGATTTCTGTACCTATATATTTGTATTCATAAAGTGCTTCTTTTTTGTTTTTTATTTTTCTCTCTAAAAATAAATGCCTTGGTATAATGTTATCAACAAAAGCAAGAATAAAAATGACGGCGGCGTAAAACAAATGATAAATTTAATATTCACGTGACGACGTTATAAGGACAACGCGACAAGGGCGTATGGCCTCTTTCCGTAACAATAAAATTCACGTAAATCTACATAATTAACAGAACGAAATAAATGTAATAATAATATTGCGCATTTGTATTATTGGCCGCTGATCGTTGCAGCGGTGGGATAAACTGTGTGTCGACGTGTAATTGGAGACAACATACATTTTTTACCTTTAAAACAAATATAATATGTTAAACGAGAATAAATCTCATTAAAAACAAATGTTATAAATAATATTATAATATTTATAGAATTAGATATAAACGCAAATGTTATAAACAAAATTAAAAAGTTTTATTGAATTCCGTAGAATATTATATCTTTAAATAATAATAAGTACGCGGCATTATAACGTGAACATTATGAAAAAAAAATTAAATTTTGAATTTTAGTCTAATTTATTTAACGTAATATCACTCATATAATGTTATAATTTCTCTCATTATTCATAAAAATATGTTTAAAAATGATAATACTTTTTATTATATATTGTTAGAAAGTTTTAGAAAATACGATCTATGAGTGATAAATTTTCAATCGCTGTCAAATTGAAATTTAAAAATATAAATAACAGCCTAAAAAAAAACTTGAACTCGTGTAACTGTCATTATACGCGCTTATACAGAAAATTGACGTATATTTACTATATTATTGTATAACTTATACTTAAAATGATTGTATTTTCATGCGATTTTCAGCTTACGTAAATTCTCAAGAATTCAATATTATAACTCTGAATTGGAGTAGTATAGCATTAAGCAAAAATTACTTTAAGGTAGTCAGGCTCAGTGCTAAAGTGGGCATAGTACTTGGCCATTTTTTAATAAATTTGGTTAGGATTGGTCTTATACAACCATCTGATATACACGTTATTGGCCACAGTATTGGTGCTCACATTGCAGGAAAATGTGGAAATGTGTTTTTTAACGTATTGCAAGTAAAAATCGACAGGATAACAGGTGGTTACGGAAATTAATTGATTGGTAAATGATGGTTTGCCTAATATTCAATTACACTTGCATAAAGGTTTAGATCCGTCTTCTCCAGGATTCAGAGATTCCTGGTTACATTTATGGAGGTCAACCGAACGTTTGGATAAGGATGATGCGAATTTTGTGGATGTAATCCACACAGCAAGAGGGATTCAAGGAATTTCAAAACCCATTGGACACGTAGATTTTTATCCAAATAATGGAAAATCACCTCAACCCGGATGTAATAGTTTCATACCGTATGAAAAATGTAAGTGTTACAATACATTAATTCAAAAGTGCTATCGAAAAATAGATGAATGGCGAAGTACTTCCAAACTTATATGCGCGTAGGTACATGCATTATTAAAAGTATTTTAATTATTAGTTCGCCATACCTGAAATTATATAAGTATCATTTTATAATTCAAAATGCCTTCGTTATATACACGTATAAAGTATAGTATCTACGGATATATTATTAGGTCACATTTATTTTATAACTAATTAAACGTTATAATAAATAATTAAGAAATAACATTTTTTTTAAATACATAAAACGTCAGTTTAACATTAAAAATAAAATAAAAATTATATTGAATTTGAACATTTCTTGCGTGCTACGTATAAACCATTTTGAAATTTGATTAACCGCATTATAATCTAGGAACTACCAAGAGAAATAATATAATTATTTTAATTAAATATATATATATAGATTAATATTTGTGTGTGTGTGTATATATATATATATATATATATATATGTATACATTAATACTAAGATAGAAATTGTTACGATAAAATCATACGAATAAATTCTTTGACATTAATTAATTATAGATAGTAAATCACTAAATTTATTACCATTTTGATGAATTAGCAATGTTTTTTGATATTTTACAGTATACTGTAGTCATTGCAAAGCTTACATATACTACAGAGAATCAGTCGATATACCATTGACATTTCAAGGTAGTCAGTGCCCTTCCATGAAAAAATACACCGAAGGAAAATGCAAGAATAATCCTATAAATTTTATGGGACATGATGCAAGAAAAAAGTATACATTTATTATCTATATATTATTATTATTTAGTGTCATACAAGTAAATTAAATTTTTGTCTACATAAGTTGTGCTTGTTTGTTCACAATTTGTAATGGATCAACAATGATGTGTCAGTGATGATATTAAGAAGAGCTAGTCGAGTTAGTCTCTCTTAACCAACGGTATTTCTTAAGTATGTCTTGAAACATTTCCAAGTTGAAAAGGAACGTCCCATACTCGCAGTAGACACAGGAATTAAAAAAAAATTTTTAAACGAATTTTTGTAAAATTGTATTACAAAAAATATTCATCTTCAGCCTTCAGTTAGGAATATATTTTTTTAGGTGATAATTTCATTGAACTAATGATAATCCATCAAATCCTAGTAGAACAGATAATATTATAATTTGATTATTATTAAGTTGGAATATTTGTTTCTTCTTATAATGATACACTGATTTTTTTTCTTGACTTTAACCATTATGAGTTATTGCGAGGAAAAGGAATGTCTCTGTTAAGTCTTGTAACTTCTTTTGTTGATTGAAATTTAGACCCGGATTATAGTACGTAGTTATAAACTAGCCGTATAGGTTCGTTTACATCAACCGAACGATTGGCATTTTTACAGTATAATGTTTGATTTAATAACGATTATTTAAAAAATAATAATCCTGTAATATAAAAGATCGGAGTACAATTTATATCCTGTCTATTGCTTAGCATACATTATATGTTACGCCTTTACACAATAAGGGCATACACATTATTTACAATGTTAATAACAATCGGTGAATACATTATTGTGTATCGAAACATATCTGAAAAACGACATAATTACTCGTATAATGTAATATCTTTATAATAATAATATCTTTGAAAAATATTATTCATAAAAAAAATAACGCTTTGTTCACAGTACTCTGGGTAAAATTTACTTGAAGACGAACGACAAAAAACCATATGGTATATTTTCCAATTAATTTTCGTGCAGTCCCAACATTGAAATCACTATAAATACTTACTCATTTTTACTTATAAATATATATATATATATATATACTTGTATAGAGTAGGTACAATAATCACCTACTGTAATCTATTATTGAAAATAATTCGGCTACATAAAATATTCCTTTAAATTTATATTAATTTATTACGTTATATTATATGACCTTAGGTGTTTATTGAATATTGTTTGTTGAATTCGTTTTGTATTTTAAGTAATAATTTATTGCGCGTTTTTTTTTAACTTGGTCTATGTGAATCTAATTTATTATTAAATATACATATAAAAGTCGATATTGTGAAAACGTGTATTTCGAATTAATGTATAATAAATTTATGCTAGAAACAAACGAGCTCTTCGGATATCTGCTGCACAAGGCTTGTTGTGGCATCTGAGTGTGTCATGTTATGACTATTGGCTTAGCGCATGAAACTAGCAGCATCAGATGCCCAATTGTGAGCGCGATGACACACCACAATGTGCGAACAATGCATGGGGGTTGGCTGTTTCTCAGTAGCGGCGAGGGAATTATACGCGTATCCCCATTGTGTGAGGAGTGGACCGAAAAAAACGCGTTAAACACGTTACCAACACGCAGTGGCGTATTTGATTTCAATTTATTGTGTTTAAATTTGAAATCCAACAGCAATATCACGTATCCAGAGGTGTAGGAATAGATTATTTATAAGGGGCGGGGGGTTGTTTGACATTCAATTATTAATAATAGGCTGACATGAAAAAAAAAAAAATTATAATTAGGAGTGAATCGGGAGTTGAAAAAAAAATGTTGAGTAAATAATTGTGTAACACATACAAATAAATTAATTAAAGACTTTATTAAATATTATTATTATTTAATATTATACAAGTAAAATAAATCTTTGTCTACAATGTGATAATTTGTTCACAATTTGTAATGGATCAATAATGATGTCTCTATAAATATTGAGAAGAGCTAGTCCAGTTCAGTGCCTGGTCAAATAATTTTATTATTGGGGGATGAGGCTGATTTTTTCAACATGAACTTTGATCATTTAAAACATAGGCCATAATTCGCGGATACATATTTGTATTATTAATAAATTGGTAATAAACGGTATATTGTTAAAAGTAATAAAATATCATAATCAATTGTAGAAGAGGTGCTCCTTAGAAATGTATCTGCATTTCTTACTTTGGTAGTTTGAACAGCCACGATGAAATAATAAACTTTGATTAGCACTGTGCATGAGCCGGTTTTTAAATTTTCGTAATTTATCTGCAATGCAATGAAATTTGATGGGAGAGGATCGTCCGTGTATCAATTTTTATTTTGAATTTACCCACTGGAAGGCAGAAGAAATAGGTGTAATCCTGCAGATCTAAATGGAACCGAACAGTTAAAATATGAAGGACGGTATATACGTTTGAATATGAAAAACAAAGAACAACTGAACGTATACACATTTTATGTCGAAAAAATAATAACTTTACTGACAAAATTAAAATATAATACACTCTGCAATGAATACAAATTTAAACCGAAATTCGTCCGTGTTTAATTAACATCTAAATTAACCGCGTGTAAATAAATATTCCACAACTGTCAGTATTTAAACATATGGTAACTGGTAAGGAACTCGCAGTTTTTTGTTACACAAAAACCATAAGGGCTAATTGTCCCTCTTCGTTTTTTGCCATTGTATTTTATTTACAAACGAGCGTTCACACGTGAACGGTTTATGGGTATCGCGTGTGCCTTCACACTCTTCATGTGAACTAGTGCAATAATTGTATTAGGCGTATGTTATTAAATATCATACGTCATATTATTATGCGTAGGTACAGTACATTATTCCGTGTCATAATATTCTAATTCTTAATCGAATAATAATAACAATATATTTATAATTTAGGTTAAATTATATAATTATATATTAAAATATAATAATAATAATAATAATTTGGTAAATAAGAACCAAGAAAATTAGATTTTTTATTGTAAAAAAAAAAAAAAAATTGTACTGAATATTGTATTATTTTATGCATCATTCATACCGGGTATTTAGACGGTAAAACGGACTCGGAGAAATGCCTTCGAAGAAATAATGCGCGCAATTTTTTCCTCTTAAAAAAATAATTCTGTTTTGGATTTCGGACTCCACTATTCTACTATATTATAAGATTATAATTGTAAATATCAATTATATGATAAGACAATGAATATTCATATCTCTTACAAATATAATACGAATTGGTCGCAAAGAAAAAAAACGGACAATGGAGAGGGGGAGTTAAACTACATAAACTCCCCCCCCCCGTGAGTACGCCTATGATTGGTATATATCAACAATAGAGCAAGTTGGCCATTTCTACCACATTACATATTATACATACATTCCGACTGGCCCATGGTATTGACGTGCGATCGCACGGTGGGCCCCGGCGAAATGGGCCCTATAAATAATAATTTAATTGATTAAATATTATTCTATTAAAAGTCGTTTAAAATCACTTATGGGCCTTCTTGATCTTCTTGAAGCGTTAATACTACTAAACTGCGAAGCTGATATTGTTTTATGAATGGGGGAATACGACTATATTATTAATACATCGACAAATTTTATTCTTCTAACGAATTAAAACGTATATTATTGTAGATAGCAATTTAATTCATCTAAATGTATTCAAATATATTGTTCATATTAAAATTAACACTTTATTATATATAATTTGATTTTACTATAACATTGCAATTTAATTTTTATTATATGTATTAACGTATATTATTAATTATATTAGATTCTGAGCGGAGCGATGAATCTATTGTTTTTACAATGATGTGTTTTTCTTTATGTCTGTATCCAAAAATTCTAACAGAAGGAATGCTCCTATCTCTTCGGTCACAGTTTGTATCCGGCAGCAAATCGCATCTAGATGGTACTTTAAAGAGATCATTTTTCGATTTTCTCAAAAGCCTCTAAAACTTTAACTCAAAAACTACCGAAAAATTACTGTATACAACTCATGCTGCTATATTTCATATAGGACAAGAAATAGACTCTGGTCATTATATTGCGTATCTGAAACAAGCACATTCCAAATGCATTTTGTGCCAATGACATAAACATTAGTGAACAATGGTGGATAAATAATAGAAAAAATATATATGTTATTGTTTAAAAAATTGTATGATAAAATCCTTATTTGTAATTAATTAAACTTTTCATTTCATTCATAATACCCGCATATAATACAAGTAAATGAGTTCATAATAATTTATGATAATGACGGTGTTAAAAATTGTGCACTTTTAGATACCTAAGTTTATTGTAAGAAATTATATTAAAAATTACTATTATTAAATATAGGTATGCTCTATACATACTCTATTATTATATAGTATTAGTAATAAATAATAAAACACCGAAGCTCCGCTCAGAATCGTTTTATCGAATGCAATGACTTATCATTGTTTTCAAATTTAGAGTGATAACAATACACTCTAAAATCTTACCACAAGAAATTCACTTAAACAACATTCACAACACCCCGCGGCTCGTTTTTTAGATTTCGAGCGGGTCGAGGAATCTATTGGTTTTACAAAGCTATGTTTTTTTTTTATGTCTGTACCCAAAAAAACTACCAGAAGGAGTGCTCCGAACCTTACGGTCACAGTTTGTTTCCGGTAGCAAATCGCATCTAGATGGTACTTTAAAGAGGTCATTTTTTGCTTGTCTCAAAAGCGCTTTAAAACGGATTTCAAAAACTACTGAAAAATATTTTGTATGAGTAAAAACAAAAAAATTTAAATATATATATATATATATTTTTCGATAAATTATTTATATGTGAACTATTCAGAACAAATTATATAGCGAGGTGACGAAAATACACAGTTATAATTAATACTCCGCGTGCACCTACGGAGTATAATAATGTGAAGAACCTGCGGCTCAAAAAAGCAAACATATGGCAAGGAAACTGCATTATGATTACGATTAATTATTGTTTTTTGTAGTACATTTAGTGTCATAATAAATGCTAACGTGACAACTGTGGCAGATAATTATAATAATTGCAGACAATTTTATTCGCGCAATAAAATAATAATTATTATACAATTTTATACACCTATAAATATCCGGGTATGGACTAAACTGTACGTTTACCTTAAAATAATCGAATTATTGCTCTTTTTTCCCTAACTTAGTTGATACACAATAGTATTTTCAATAGCTCATCAAAGTCAAATATCAATATTTTTAAAGTACAATAATAAAATTTTTTTTTCGCATCATCTATCGGAACGCAATTCGACGTTATCAAGTCAATAATTTCAGGAAGAAAATGAAACTCGTCATTGCTATAATCCACCTTTTGCTTATGTTCAGTTGGATTGACGGTTCGTATACAGTATTAACTTATGGTTACTCCAGTGATACTAAAATTATTAATTTATTGGAATTTATGCAAAAACAAAATTCATAATTATGAGATGTAGGTACAGCCAATAAACCGTTTTATGTCATCCGTTGTTTTAAATGTGTCATCTAACCGTTAATTAATAATAAATGTAATAATCTAACCTATAATAATAATAATAATAATAATAATAATAATAATAATAATAATAATATAATAATAATAATAATAATAATAATAATAATAATAATAATAATAATAATAATAATAATAATAATAATAATAATAATAATAATAATAATAATAATAATAATAATAATAATAATAATAATAATAATAATAATAATAATAATAATAATAATAATAATAATAATAATAATAATAATAATAATAATAATAATAATATAATAATAATAATAAAATGTTTAAATTTATCAGTGTATTTTATTTTCATTTGTTACTTAAATAAATTATGTTTGTTAATAGCATCTGGTGATTTTACAATATTAAGGATATTGAAGACTTTAAAGAAAAGATAAAACATATAACTAATCACAGTACAATAGATGACAAAAAATATAAAAAACTTAAAAAAATTATAAGCGATGTGAAATTTAATTATTGGCACACGTAAATATACAATGATATTTTACAGATTTTGTAAAATATTAAAATATATACTTAATCATAAGTAAGTAAATATATATAAAATTATACTCTTAAGTTATAACGAATCAGGGGCAACGGCAATGGCGTTTTTATGGTGTGTATATTAATAGAAAACTTTATAGGCTTTTATTGACCGTCTGTCCATCCCGATACTATGGAACTATAATTGTTATGCGATATTATAAATCATATTTTAATTTTGAAACTTGCTATTTTAAGAGTTAAAATACATGATGACCTATCGAAGGTATCATAAAATAGTAGAGGTAGTTCAAAATTGATATTTAAATTACATTAATATAATTTAATAACTTTATGATTTTATTATTTTTAAAAATTTATAGCAACCGTAAATTGGACCACTCGTAGGGTGGGTAATTTTTTTCACTTGCTATTTTATAATTGTATGGGAATTATAAGGTACATATATATTTACTGTTAGTTATAATAATATATATGCACATATAAATAAACAATATGACACGTAGATGTTATTAAATAATTATAAAACATTTTTTTATAGTGAAGTATTTAATGATAAGTGATAACAGGTACCTATTTTTTTTAAATTTAATAATAATAATAATAATAATAATAAAATATTATTACAATAATTAAAACAAAAATAATATAAACTATAAATTAATAGTTGTAATTAATAAATACTTTTACATATATGTGTGTGTGAGTTTGTGTGTGTTTGTGTGTGTGTGTGTGTTTATAATGTTTATATATTACAAAGATCCAACGAGTGTTACAGAATCAAACAATTTAGAAATGTTTATTTACTACCAGTTTCGAATAAAAGTCATCGTCAGATATAAAGTAAAAAAAAGCATTACAACAAAAGAAAAAAGGGTAGTGAGCCGTGTGTGTTGTGGATGTCTCTTATAAGTAAATTGCTTACATACAATTTTAGAATTTGGTTATTACCATACATTTTAAAACGACGATAAATCATTGCATTCAATCAAGTGATTCTACGCGGAGCTTTGGTGTTATATTATTTATTATTGCCACGGACTAATATTATATCTTAGTCCGTGGTTATTACTATACATAATAATATTATTATCATATTTATTGTTAATATAAATAGGTACGAGTGTAATGATCGGAGCATTCTTGTTAGTCGAAAAGTTGTACATAGAAAAAAAACTTATACCTTTTGCGTGTGTCAATTTGATCTTCTTTTCCATCAAAATAATACACTTTGTCGATTTATAACTATGTAATATCGATGTAATTACTTCTCATTAAAATTGTACGAAATATATAGATATATAATAATGATTTACACTACACAATAAACTACGTTTTACCTATATACATTTATTTATTATTAATATATTTATTGTTGTTGTTATCGTTAACAGAACACGGCAGGGAAGTGATACTGTCCAAGAAAATATAAAAATTGAACTCGGAAATGAAATTAATGAACAAGAGTTTACGAAATTTTGGATGAAAGACAAGTCCTTAAAAGTGATTACCCATGGGTGGAAAGGAATAGTATCAAAAGGAGTATATGCCATTAAATCAGGTACTTATTAATGACAGCGGGTAATGTATGTAATAAAATACTGATACATATTAAATTAAACATTTTATTTTACTGAAAATTTTTTTTCGGATTTCGAATATTTAGGCCCAATAGCAGTTTCGATCATTTTCGGATATAGGAATTACACATGTGTAACACATAAATCACATTGAATAAACACACTAAATCATTTCATTAATTTTCGGGTTACCCGCTTTCAAAACAGTTTTCACTCCTGTTAATAAGTCGCAGTTAGCTATTAAAAAAAAAAAAAAAAAAAAAATACAAAAATATACCTACATAAATTATTTATAGGATTATAAGTGTAATTAATAATAATAATAATAACAAAATATATATAATTATTATTATAATATTCATATAACGATAATAATTATAATAAATTTTGACTTTTAGCTTATGTAGAAACTGGATCATATAACGTCATCTTTGTTGATTGGCCTCTTATAGCAAATATGAATTACTTCAAATGTGCAAAATTGAGTGCCACAGTGGGCGCATTACTTGGCTATTTGTTGACTAATCTAGTTAAAAACCACTTTGTTATACCTTCCGACATACATTTGATTGGCCACAGTGTTGGTGCTCATACAATGGGATCGAGTGGACAGTATTTTTTTTCAGAAACAAAGGAGAAAATCGGCAGGATTACAGGTTAATTAACAAATTAACACGTTTTAAAGAAGGTGAACAAACACATACGTATAAAATATAAATATGACAAACAGGATTAGATCCATCTTCCGTAGGAGTCAAACACTTTTGGAAGATTGGTATTTACAGATGTTTAAGTACGGATGATGCAGAATTTGTGGATGTGATTCACACATCATCCACGATCGCAATTAAAAAAGCCATCGGACACGCTGATTTTTACCCGGAAAATGGGACGAATCAACCATTGTGTAAAAAAAAAAGTTTTTCGGGGATAAGTAAGTTTGTATTATATCGAAATTTGTGTTTATACCTATAATAGTATAAAAACAATATCAAAAATCTGCAATATCCCGTTATCGTTATAAAAGTAGATTCGAAGTTGTATATGCGTCATCTCCTAGTTAATATAATACACCTTGAAATGTTGAAACATAAAATGTTTTTCTAAGAAATTAACTTACTGATCAATAATATTTGTTTATTAATTATTATATCGTTTACAGTCGAATGCGATCACACTAGTTCTCACATGTTATACACAGTGTCGGTGAAACATAAGAATTATTTTAAAAGTTACAAATGCCAGTCTCGAGAAGAATTCAAGAATGATTATGAAACATGTATGAAAAGACCATTTAATTATATGGGACATGATGCAGATAAAACGTATGAATAGCACATTTATATTTTGTCGGTTTAATATTTTTTTTCTTACACATCGTATAGCATTATACAACCAACAAAATTTAATTTCAATGAACCTATTATTATTTTTTTATAATAATAATAATCATTAATTAGTGTTTAGTACCCATTTCATAATTTTAATCAGATTTTGTGCAGTTAAATATTATTAATATACTTAATGGCCACCGTCGTTCTTAACTACACGTCAAACAATTTTAGGGAAAACATTAAATAAGTACTATTAAATATCTTTTTTCAAATCGAATTAGCTTCATAAAAACGAATTAAATTCTCTTTTTTCATCACCGTTCATAACCGTTTATAAAAAATAAAAATATATTTGAAAACTCGACACTCCTAAAAATTAGATGATAAAATTGAAAAATTGTTACGACATTTGTTTTTTCATTTTAATTATATACTGTAATTGTTCTTTATTTATATTTATAAAAATAATATTGATTACAGAATACATGGACAATTTTTCTTCAAAATGAGTGAAGACCAAATAAAAGAGTGCAAATCAATAATTAAAGTTTATCCAGAATTATCGTCATTGAATTCTTTTAAAAACATTAATGATCCAGTGGCGGCGCCAAGGGCGGGCACGGGCTGGCCATTGCCCTCACCGAAAAGTCTCTGGCCCTTCCTGAAATTTTATAAATATATTAAATATTAAAATTTACATCAAAACCTAGTTATAATCAAATATTTTTCATTGTCTTTTATTGGTATGTGTGCGAGGAGAAAATATAAATGCATACTATGGAAACACCATGAGTAACACCTTCAATGACCTATGTAGTATGTGATTGTTTGAATATACAATAGAGTATAATATTATCTTTTTCATCATATATTTATGTAATAAACGAATACGATAAAATATAATACATACGAAATCAATAAATATGAGTAAAGGTCGGATTTTTGTGCAACTAACGCCTGAAAAACTTGCATAAAAAAATTGTAATAATGTGCAAAAACATGCAAAATTAAATTTTTGGTATATTAGGAATATTATATAACAACATTATTTTCGGTATAGATACTTCAAATTTTACTTTTATTACTATTTTTTTTTTTATAATATTATTATTTATATTGTGTGTATTGTATTAAGAATATAAAATTTTAATCTAATTTACAACAGCTTATTTAAATTTACTATCATGTACAATCCTACATTTTTTTCTTTGAAATTGTGTCTTCTGTCACTTAATACGTGTTTTAGTTCTGAAAACACTCGTTCAACATCGACACTTGTCATTGGACATTGTTGTAGACGCTTATAATAGCAGGATCTTTATTTAAATCGACGTCATTTCTATTTAATGAAGCATTGTATTGTTTTAAAATTACAAATAATTAACAAATCACAAAATTTGTGATATTTAATAATATCTATATAATAAGTACCTGTAATGATAGATTTTAGAGCAATAATATTTACAAAAATACGAACTAGTGTATTTTAATGAAATACAATTTGGAATATGCACTTTAATGCAAAAACCATGGAACGTGCAATTTTGTGCAAAATAAAACTTTGTTTAATTTAATCTACTTCACACGGTTTGGATTTATTACTTATTTCTACAGGATTAAGAACATGCAATAAAAATGTGCATTTGCACGAGAATCCGGTCTTTAATTATGAGTGTTATGATAACACTGTTATCGTGTCATCACATCACAACAACGTCCGATGGGATTATTACTGGAATTTTAGGGAAAACATTAAATAAGTACTATTAAATATCTTTTTTCAAATCGAATTAGCTTCATAAAAACGAATTAAATTCTCTTTTTTCATCACCGTTCATAACCGTTTATAAAAAATAAAAATATATTTGAAAACTCGACACTCCTAAAAATTAGATGATAAAATTGAAAAATTGTTACGACATTTGTTTTTTCATTTTAATTATATACTGTAATTGTTCTTTATTTATATTTATAAAAATAATATTGATTACAGAATACATGGACAATTTTTCTTCAAAATGAGTGAAGACCAAATAAAAGAGTGCAAATCAATAATTAAACTTTACCCAGAATTATCGTCATTGAATTCTTTTAAAAACATTAATGAATAAAATATGATATACCTACATCATTATATAACAATACTTCTAAGAGCTTTTTATCACAATAACACGAGCAACATTAGCAGCAGCAACAACAATAATAATAATAATAATAATAATAATAATAATATACTTAGCAATGTCTTACATTCTTTTCGCATTATTATTATAATGTACTAATAAACGATTGGAAGCATATTTTTATATTCTTTTTGTTATGTGTTTCCATATTTAACAATTGTTATCGAACGGTTGAACACGATGATTATTTGATATTTATTATACACCGTAATATGGGAAATTCAGTCTGTTAAATATTAACTACTGTAGAAAAGAGTAAAAAATAATAATTGCCAATAAAAGAAAAAGAAAAATTACTAGGCATTAATAATAATAAATATATATGGAAAATAAAAATCCTGTTAATTTATTAAAACATTTTGAATAGGTTGACTTACACCATCCAGAAATTTATATTGGGTAACTCATTTTTTTTTTTTTTTATATAATTATTAAAACTAAATTTATGATTATGATAGGAATATTTTTATTGTACATTTTATTAATATTACACGTTAATTTTTATTAACCAAAAAAATACAATGTGCTGAATCATACTTATTACATTTCTGTATAATTATTGTAACTTATAACATACAATAAGCTGAATCATTTGATAGCCAAGTAAACAATATGGTAACGTTGCACGTAAATTCGTTCTCAATCGTATTGGTTTTGTGGTTCAGCGGTAAGTTCTTCGTGAATTTTAAAAATGTTCTCAATCGTTCGGCCAAAAAAGGTAAAACGTTCTCAATCGTATTTTACCGAAGGAGTGACATAAACATGTTCATCTGTATAAGTTATAATTTATTTGCATTCAAGTTGAATTTCGGTTTATAATTTTGTATTTTGTAAATTTTTTAACATAAATATACTGAAAAAGTGTGCTAAAAGCAAAATCCTTTATCTTTTGCGATCATGATGAATATTGATCAGCAAAAAAAGTAATTTTTGTCATAAATGCCATCTTGAATTAATTTTATACATTTTTTTTTTTTTTGGAAAATATTTGATTAGTAATTTACGTACGTATAAAAAAAATTTTTTTCTAACAATATGTAAAATGCAGTCGGTTTTTAATACTTAAAACTTGTTTTTGGGTATTAGTAATTTTATTTATACTGCTTTTCAGTTCTAAAGTGTAATAAAATTTATGTATTCTCTTATACACAAAACATATACGTTATTTGGGTTTGATGAAATTAAACGGACTAATTTGAATAATTCTAATCATCATTGTTTTCATTTAGTAATGCCATCTCATCACCTAATCAATGTTCGTTCAGACCAGTAGTGAAGCTTGCAGAGTTCTGGGTTAGGGTAGACAATAATTTTCTGTAGTTTATTAACAAAATTACATTTTTACAATTTTATGTTTGTAGTAATTACACATATTTTTAAACTGTGCTCTGTGTGTTAAATCTATTTTTCTATTTTTTAATTTATTCAAATTCAAACGCTAAACGAAGATCATTGGTTGAACGCGATGCTTTACACAACTGAAGTCATCGCGCCTATTTGTCGATCGAAATTAGAAATTTAAGTTAACAATACGAGCTAGAATATAATATAGGGTCTAAGAAAATACGCGTATATATTTTATACACATTAAGTACACACCGTTCGGCTTTACCGGTAAGGAGATCGCTTCACAGTAGGTACACGGACGTTCGGCAATAGTCAATCTATTACAAAATATAAAATTCATGTTTTTCTCTTGATAAACGCTCGCGTGAGGGATGTCTGATTTTAATGCTTATACTAGGACGCCCTTTTTTCAGCGCCCACCACGCCGCGTGCCAATGATACGAGACACGCTGTCTGAACCGTCAATATTGTCTTTATATTATTACGGGTGGCTGCGATAACGCGGCCGGACTGAACACCTGTTTATGCGTAATATACTTACAATGCCTTTATATGATTGATAAAGTGTAACAATCCTAAAAAAATACATTTTCTAATAAGGACTGAAATGTACGTTTCCAATTCTACATACGTACATCGTATGTATGATACGTGCAATTAGCTCTTTGCGTCATAGGTACCTTGGCCACTGGTTTAGACAGACGTACATAAACGCAATGCCAACAATTATATTGATAGCAATGACGTACGTGGACTTGGATTTGTATTTGAAAAACACTCACGGACCACCATCATTGATTAAAACAAACACATACCGGTCCGCAAATATTCAATCCACCGCCTACATATTATATTGACCGCGTCTCCCGACAAAATCAACAAGTGTTTTCAACATTCGGACGTTGTAAAAATTTGTTCAGTCTGATTTGTCCGTTTTTTACACCTCATTATATAATAATTATGGCAAATAACGCGGCATGATTCAGACGTGAGCAAATAGGTACGCGAGAGTCTCTGCTGCTGCTGCAGGGTTAATTGTCTTAACAAAAAATTTATATATATATATATATTTACATATATAATACAAAAATAGCCAACGCCAAGTTTTTAAATAGCTCATAAAATATATAAAAAGGCAATTTGTTCGCAACAACGTTGGCTGCAGGTTGGCTTATTATAGTTATATTTTCTCGCATAATCCGTTCGCTCGAATCGCGTTTGTGCGTGTTCTCGCCCGAATCATGGACGCCTTAGCAGCAGCAACTGTCTTGATGATCCTGGTCCAGTTGGTTAATGGTTTCTACGAAAACGCGAAAGGTCAGGTTTTTCGTATTATTATATAATACTGCACGTACGTCGTTGTAGTAGGCGTCACGACTATACGTACACGAAAATGAACAAAAAATATCGTCACGTATTTTTCATATTTCAGTCATGAAATCCGCGTCGAATCAAACACGTCATGTGAACACTACGAATACAATAAGTAGCGTGGTGGAGAAATACATCGTACCAAAGTTTATCGACGGGACCCGGTTGGAATTTCTCTATTGGAATTCGTACGTACATTATCTTGCGACGTGCAGTATTATCGATCGATTTTCGCAGTTTTTTTAGATTCTCAGTGAAGCGAGGAATGTGTATTGGTTTTACAATGATGTGTTTTTTTTATGTTTGCACCCAAAAATTTAACCAGAAGGAATGTTCCGATTTTTACAGTCAAACTTTGTTTCCGGTAGCAAATTACATCTAGTTGGTACTTTAGGGAGGTCATTTTTCGATTTTCTTAAAAGCGCCTAAAAAAAAAATATGTACAAATGTTTAGGACGCTTTTATAAAAAAAAAAAAAAATTTTTTTCTTTACAAGCAGAGTGCTTTATTCATCAATTATAACATCATACAAAACGTACAAGTTCAGAATCCATTATTGTCGTTATTGTTATTATTTCACGTCAAAACAATAATTATACCGTATGTTTCAAACAGACATCTTGGAAACAATAGATCGATTAGAATCGATTTTGGTAACGAATCGAGTATAATCGATTACTGGATCGATGGATTACCTTTGAAAGTCATCACTCACGGATGGCTCGCATCACACAATAACTTCACTGGAGTGTTTTGCATTAAAACAGGTATTTAATAAAGGCTCTTTTCCACGTAGCTATTGGTCTGCGCTTACTAGAATATCGTTATTGAAAATTGTAAAATGTCGTCGCATACCTATATCGAAACGAACAAATACGATTAATTGTCTTAAACCATTGCATAAACGCGTACACATTTAACAAGTATATAATAACTATACGATAATCAGAGTAATTCTGATTTCATATAATACACAATAAGCTTATGTCGATACCGGTGGATTCAACGTTATCTCAGTGGATTGGAGCAGTATCGCACTGGACATCCTGTATCCCGTACCTGCCGTCCTGACCGAAGCCGTGGGTTTGGTGATTGCCGAATTTTTAAAACGCCTGATCGCCCTAACCGGGTTAATGGCATCAGACATACATCTAATAGGCCACAGCCTTGGCGCCCACGTCATGGGGTCGTGCGGTTTTCACTTTAGACCGGAAAAAATCGGTAGAATAACCGGTCAGTAATGCGTCTGGACCGCGTACTGTAACAAACAATACGATTCGCGAACGAGCGAGTGCAGTACCTATGTAGTGTAATATAATAATTATCGTCGTATGCTCTATACTACAGGTCTGGACCCAGCATCGCCGGGATTTGAGATTTTTCTGGTTCAATTCCAAAGTCTGAACGAAGACGATGCCGAATTCGTCGACGTATTTCACACGTCGGCGGGAACTCTCGGCTTCTTTTCACCGATAGGCCACGTCGACTTCTATGCCAACGGCGGAATAGCGCCTCAACCGGGATGCGACATTCGAGAATATAGTAAGTATCATTTGGTCGACTTAATGCGTAGACAATTATTTTAATATTAAAATGAAAACCGAATTTGTGAACGTTTAATACAGCAAGGTATTTTAAACATTTTACTACAAATTTGATAAAATCAAAATTCTATAATCATTTCTAAATAAGAGACCATCTACACCCGAATTCGTTTTCTCCGTCTGTCTAACGGGCGACGAAACAGCGAAACAGCATTATTGTTAAAATAACGTAAAATTATGGCGTTTACAGGATCGAATAGTGTTTCAATAGTTGTTTCCACGTACAATGGTATTAATATATATTTGTTTTATTTATATATATATATAATTCTCTGGTCATTAGGTCAATAAACCCACAAATTGAAACGATTAAAACTATAACTCGTCGATCGTTTAATTATTCATAAAACATAATATTCGTAAACATTAACAGTTACCGCAGTGGTTTAGTTCAGTTACGTTACATCTATTGTTGTATTCACACGTACGACAATTATCATAAAACACAATATTATCGACTTCAGCTATATATATATATATGTTTATAGTGTTTTTTTTTTAACAAATATTATACAAACTGTGTAGAACGTAGATTATCAAATAGCTATACGACTAATCAGTCGATCGGTCTTTGGATTGTTTTTGCAGTCTCTTGCAGTCATTCGAGATCACACGAGCTCTACGCGGACTCCGTGTACTACAGGAAGTCCTTAGTCGGCTTGAAATTTCCTAGCTTTAACGATTTTAAAATCGAAAAGGATATAAATTACACAAAAACGTGGATGGGACACGACGCAATATTCAGGTGAATATAAACGTATACTTACTCGGGCTTCAAATTGTTGCAACATATCTCTGTTTTTTTTTCTTTCTAAAGACGTTGGCTAATAAATAATTTTTTTCCAGTACTAGAGGTATATTTTACGAGAAGACTAATGACGTCAGTCCTTATGGTGTTTTATTAACGTGATTCGTTAGAAGCATACTGATGTATAACAATAAAATTGAACGCGTCCTCAACATATACACCGCGTATACATATTGAACTCGATAAAATTTGTTTTCGTGTTGAATAAAACGTTTCATCCATTAACAAAAATTAGTTTCATTTCGTACTTATTATGTGCAATACGTTTATTGATCGTTAATTATAAACCACCTAACCCGTGAAAATTATTATTCAATAGTTGAACGCGTTTCAATGGATCAACGATATTTACGGGAATTATTGCGAGACAGTGAGCCGTGAAGAAGGGACTGAGCCGTATTTGTCTTAATTAATATTAGAACAACTAACGGCGACACCGAAAACTATTACGCTCTCTCTCCAATTGTCCGAGTATATAATATTCAATAGGTACAAATAATACGGTATATGAAAACGAAAGATAAAATATAGTGAAAATATTTGGATATTTTCCATTGAAATTGTTCGCGCGACATTCCTGTACATATTATATAATATACTGTCGTTCGACCGCGCGAGTATTTCAGTTTTTACACGTATATTATTTATGCGTAGAATTTATTATTATTTCTCCGGCCCATTATGCAGTATACTAAAAATTACATGCAGTATAATAATATACCTAATTATGTGATATCTATAGAGTCCTGTTATTTTGCTGATGACGGTTCGGAACCGTTCAGCGAAAACAATTTTCAAAAAAAACGTCGTTCGGAGACCTGCAGCTACTCCGCCTCGCTCATCAGCAAGACAATCGAGACCATATTA
The DNA here is from genome assembly GCA_032441835.1 of Slavum lentiscoides. Classification (NCBI taxonomy): domain Eukaryota; kingdom Metazoa; phylum Arthropoda; class Insecta; order Hemiptera; family Aphididae; genus Slavum; species Slavum lentiscoides. The sequence goes on from CM063713.1 coordinate 6,587,572, forward strand.
CTGAAGCATAATTTAATATAGATACAACGTTGATCTATTATAGAAGAATATGGTATAGTGTTTAGAATCGAAAATGGAATATATACGATTAAAAAAAGAAATCAATAATACGCGTTATTTTTGACCCCGGTCTTCCCTATACTTGCGCGTATAGGAACGCACTGTACGAATACGAGCAATAACATATTATTTATTCGTTGGAAAACGTTTCTATTGTATCCTTGTAATTGAATAATAATCACGATAGAGAACAAAATGCAATAGAAAATATTGCAGCAGTGCACGTAATATATATATAACACAAATAATAATTGGCGTTTCATTGGCTTGGAAATTCGTCATTTTGGTAAAATGTTGTGTGATAAAAGACTCAGAAACAGTTATTGTTGTTTTGAAAATCAAATATTTGAAAACGATCATCTGTGGTGCACGGTTAGCGAATTAGGGTATACTGTAGCGCGCAGAACAAACGCTGAAATTCGAGAAATCACGCCAACTCCGAAAGTATAATAGCCAAAACGATTGACCACATAGAATATCATCAGTCAGCTGGGAAACGGCCGAGAGGTGGTAAACCGTGGAAGCGATGGTTTCACGGGTTATTATATCAGGACTCGAAGATGACGTAGACGTGGACGGAAACCGTCCGGGACAAGAAAAGGCGGAAGGCGGTTATGACGTCGCAGTAGAAGAAGGTTTCGCCCACTTTTGCAGTGAGTCGATGGAAAGTGTGTGACAAAACGCAGTCGTGATCGTACGAAATATTTTTTTCGATTTTAAAGCTTGAGATTCAAAAACGATTGGAGAAATAATTTAGAGGAAGAGAAAAAGGAGCGTTTGAAGTGTTTACAGTAATAAATATCGCTAAATATTCTTTTCTCAATTTCTCGCGGTCGTATTATTGGAGTTATTACACGATACTTGGATCACATCATAATATTAGGTAGAAGCCATGTCGCGCGTTAATTGCTCGCAAACAACTTCTTATTTTAGCACGTAATTTAACACACTTTCCGAAACGAGACATTATAAAGGACAGTTTATACTTTTCTTCACGCCGGAATCGTTCTGTACAACAGCCGCGATAAATGCTCCGTTTACTGTACAATATTGTTATTATTATTATTACAATATCTGTCACGCAGCGCAGCAATAAGCCGCGTCGTATAGATATTAGTTCTCGAAATTGAACGCGAGTCGTCGTTATAATATGTATTTAATCGTTCCAATTTGTGTGACGCTCAACATGTACTCGACTGTACATAATAATATAAATACCGAATAATTGCGCAGAGTCATTCACGCGGAACGATTTCCATTCGGAGTGTCAGCTGTTGCTGCTATACGCGCACGCAGCGCGTTTCAAAACTCGCCTCGTCCGCACATCTCCGTCGCAGAAACAACACCGCGCGTTTAATGCAATAATACCTAATGGATAATAATATGTAAAAATTATAGTTTGCGTGTTTCTCTCTCTCTCTCTCTATCCCGTAACGCTCGACAACCATAACTCTTTTTTGTTCTCGGGACATTCTATTGCATTTGTCGGGGTTTTCGATCATTTACGGCGTAATAAAAATTCATCCGAAATCGATATACACAAGGTAGGTATACGTATTATTATCGGTGTTTAAAACTCCTGCCGGTCATCATAATCGACCACGCGACATTCGTTTTCTTATCGTACGCTGACAATCATATAGGTGTACTACGGGATGGAGCAGAGTATGCAGCTTCTTAGCAAGAAGCAGGAGCTCTCCTCGTAAATTCGTACACTTTTACAAAACATTAAACATTGAATAGAACACTTTTCGTCATTTTCATCGTCGATCCCGTATTATTCTATGATAAACGTATATTATTTATGCGTAGAATTTATTATTATTTCTCCGGCCCATTATGCAGTATACTAAAAATTACATGCAGTATAATAATATACCTAATTATGTGATATCTATAGAGTCCTGTTATTTTGCTGATGACGGTTCGGAACCGTTCAGCGAAAACAATTTTCAAAAAAAACGTCGTTCGGAGACCTGCAGCTACTCCGCCTCGCTCATCAACAAGACAATCGAGACCATATTACTGAAGCATAATTTAATATAGATACAACGTTGATCTATTATAGAAGAATATGGTATAGTGTTTAGAATCGAAAATGGAATATATACGATTAAAAAAAGAAATCAATAATACGCGTTATTTTTGACCCCGGTCTTCCCTATACTTGCGCGTATAGGAACGCACTGTACGAATACGAGCAATAACATATTATTTATTCGTTGGAAAACGTTTCTATTGTATCCTTGTAATTGAATAATAATCACGATAGAGAACAAAATGCAATAGAAAATATTGCAGCAGTGCACGTAATATATATATAACACAAATAATAATTGGCGTTTCATTGGCTTGGAAATTCGTCATTTTGGTAAAATGTTGTGTGATAAAAGACTCAGAAACAGTTATTGTTGTTTTGAAAATCAAATATTTGAAAACGATCATCTGTGGTGCACGGTTAGCGAATTAGGGTATACTGTAGCGCGCAGAACAAACGCTGAAATTCGAGAAATCACGCCAACTCCGAAAGTATAATAGCCAAAACGATTGACCACATAGAATATCATCAGTCAGCTGGGAAACGGCCGAGAGGTGGTAAACCGTGGAAGCGATGGTTTCACGGGTTATTATATCAGGACTCGAAGATGACGTAGACGTGGACGGAAACCGTCCGGGACAAGAAAAGGCGGAAGGCGGTTATGACGTCGCAGTAGAAGAAGGTTTCGCCACTTTTGCAGTGAGTCGATGGAAAGTGTGTGACAAAACGCAGTCGTGATCGTACGAAATATTTTTTTCGATTTTAAAGCTTTAGATTCAAAAACGATTGGAGAAATAATTTAGAGGAAGAGAAAAAGGAGCGTTTGAAGTGTTTACAGTAATAAATATCGCTAAATATTCTTTTCTCAATTTCTCGCGGTCGTATTATTGGAGTTATGTATTACACGATACTTGGATCACATCATAATATTAGGTAGAAGCCATGTCGCGCGTTAATTGCTCGCAAACAACTTCTTATTTTAGCACGTAATTTAACACACTTTCCGAAACGAGACATTATAAAGGACAGTTTATACTTTTCTTCACGCCGGAATCGTTCTGTACAACAGCCGCGATAAATGCTCCGTTTACTGTACAATATTATTATTATTATTATTATTACAATATCTGTCACGCAGCGCAGCAATAAGCCGCGTCGTATAGATATAGTTCTCGAAATTGAACGCGAGTCGTCGTTATAATATGTATTTAATCGTTCCAATTTGTGTGACGCTCAACATGTACTCGACTGTACATAATAATATAAATACCGAATAATTGCGCAGAGTCATTCACGCGGAACGATTTCCATTCGGAGTGTCAGCTGTTGCTGCTATACGCGCACGCAGCGCGTTTCAAAACTCGCCTCGTCCGCACATCTCCGTCGCAGAAACAACACCGCGCGTTTAATGCAATAATACCTAATGGATAATAATATGTAAAATTATAGTTTGCGTGTTTTCTCTCTCTCTCTCTCTATCCGTAACGCTCGACAACCATAACTCTTTTTGTTCTCGGACATTCTATTGCATTTGTCGGGGTTTTCGATCATTTACGTTTTCTGCGTAATAAAATTCATCCGAAATCGATATACACAAGGTAGGTATACGTATTATTATCGGTGTTTAAAACTCCTGCCGGTCATCATAATCGACCACGCGACATTCGTTTTCTTATCGTACGCTGACAATCATATAGGTGTACTACGGGATGGAGCAGAGTATGCAGCTTCTTAGCAAGAAGCAGGAGCTCTCCTCGTAAATTCGTACACTTTTACAAAACATTAAACATTAAATTAAACATAATCGGCCAGATTGACGTAAACACGCCTGTACGCGCTGATAATGGGGATTATTCGCGCCAGTGTTACGTATAATATTTTGTCTTATTTAGGGCCGGTTTTACAGTGCATATTTATTCGTCAGATAGTGCAATTCGAAGTATAAGTTCGAAAAGTGGGTTCTACAATAACAACTAATTCCAGGAATAGTGTTATCCGGAGATTAATTTTATCTAACCAAATACGTTGGAATAAAATTTTATTCCCCGGATAACATACAAAATTCGCTCGATTCGTTCGAAAAATAAGAACGTTGCGTCGTTCGTACACACATCGCCGCCGCCGCTGCCACCACGGCATGCACCAAGTTTTTCAAAACATGTAATACACGTACACGAAATACCACTCGCTTTCCCTTAATCACTCGTTAATCGATTTTTTGTTCGTAATAAAGTTTGGTTTCTTTTATTTTTTATCCCTGTAATTTAAATGGATAAAGTGAAAAAAAAAAAACGTATTTAAAATTTGTTCGAACGAAGTTGAAACGTTGGTTACGTTAGTCGAAAAATTATAATAAGTCAGTATTAATAGTCTTAATATTAGTCGATTGTCAATATTATTTTTACGATACACGCGTCCTTATCGAGCATCCGTAAAATATTTAAATTGATTTTCTCGTGTGTTTAATAATTTAAATTTTCACTAACGAATAAAACGCGTTTCGGTATTAAAATAATTACAATTTTTTTTTTTTTTTGCACATTGAGAGTGTCGCTACTGATTTCATCTATTCCGAAGGTGTAACTAGCCCGAATATACGTTCGGGCGGTCAAATAGTGTTTACAATAATTTGACCTGCGGTCTAGTGGTTAATGAGGGGGTGACAACAATATGATGAGGCACGAATTAAAATATTTGCTCGAATCCCCGGCCCTGCCATCACGGAGCTCTAATAACGCGTAGGCATCGTTTCGGTCGTGCCCGAAATAGTCAAAATAATAATAACAATACAAAAATGTAAAATTATTCAAAACATTTTTTCAGAACATTTTTTGGAATTTTTAACATACATATATTTATTCGATATTCTCGTGGCGTTATAACACGAGCTATTATAGTAAAGTATACGCGAGAATGGATGGTTCTGCAATCGACCGGTGTAGGGAGTGGGTGCACTCGATCGGTCCGTTTCGTACGATAATCCTGCAGTGGCGCACCCGGAGAGGCTAAAGTCCCCCCCCCCCAATTTTGACATGTATACGTCTTATGGATGGGGTCATTCTATAAATCTATCACGAAGTCATGAACCCGGCTCTACTCACCACCCGGCCAAGCCCCCCCCCCACTTTTATACTGTCGTTGCCAGTTATATTGGAACGGCGATGGCGATACGTATAGATATAGATAGGTATCTATATAGATATAGACATGTGTCTATAGGTACGAGGAGACGAGGATTAAGCTAAAGGTAACTTTTTGTCACGTGTTAAAAGTAAATGAGATATATACATGTACCCAGTGGCGTACACAGAAATTTTCAATGGGGGGGGTTATATAAAAATATATATTAGTTGAAAAGATTTTATATAAACGTATCAAATAATAATATAAATAATAATTATAATTATAATACAATATCCAATTTCCTTGGTTTTTGCCCTAATTCATCGATGACTTCTTCAGCTGTTAAAGGAATAATTGTTCCATATTTTTCTTCTTACTATCCGCCAAAAAATATTCATTTATTCTCTTCATTTCTCTTCGATATTTAAATTTTAAACAAATACGAATGAACAGCAAAATATTAAAACAAAACACATTCGCGAAGTCGTAATTCGTAAATCGTAATATTATAAACGCTCACAAGATATCACAGTCTTGCTAAATTCCAAAAACTTGACAATAAAAATAAATATATAACTGCGGTGCTGGCGGTAAATTGACAATATCAATACGAACATATTATATTATTCGACTGCGTGATTTCAAACAGAAAAGCGCGCACGGATCACACGGTTACTGATCAAATGCAAACTAAATATAGCTGGGTTTTGTAGCAGCAGAATTATTAGGCTGGAGCTACACTATGCGTTTTGTCGGTTACCGATTAACCGGACCCGATCGGTAATTGAACGGGAACACCCAAATATACACATATTTAAACGCCAAACGCACTATCGCAATCACATTAGACCGATTCTCCGCAACCGACGGAATACGACCGCAACATGCTGTGGTCGTTCTTTCCCGATACCGATCGTATAGTGTAATATATAATCCAATGTAAAATGGTGAATTTTGCACAGTCATGAAAACAAAAAAAATTATTTTCTATGAAATTAAGACGTCGTCGGTCGCGCATAAATATGGTGCTATGGTGCTAAAATCACTACGAAAATATTTTTTTGTAAAAAGATCAATGGGGGGGTTTGAACACCCAAAACCCCCCCCGTGTGTACGCCACTGCATGTACCGTTGTATCTGCATGCAGTGTAGATACTACTTTTTTTTTTGATAAGCTTATTTTACACAATGACGTTATTGTTAGAATATTATACGGTGATTTTTTATTTTTTTTCGAATTCGATTATTATTATTTTCTATATTATTAAAAACGACTGTTGCGTCGTTGTTTACTTGTGTGTATAAGGAGGAAAGTAGGAAATCTGTGAGTTAGCCCTCCTCCCCCAAAAAAATAAAATAAAATCCTGAGCGCGCGTTATGCCATTAATCGTACATTAATCATAACGGTATATTATACAATAATTACGTACAACAGTGTACGAATAATAATTATACGCGCGTTATTATATAACGGCGTATAAACTATTACGTTTCTTTTTTTTTTTTTTGTTGTTTTTGTGTTCACCGCGTATACTGTTTTAATCGCGCGCGTTCGGACGGCTGCGTAGGTCGCGCGCCGCGCCAGCGCTGTACGGCGGCGGCGGTCGTATCACAAAAACGGGCGCGCGCGCAAAACAATGCAAATGTTGACTTACCGCACACGCGTTCACCGTTTTTCTATTCGTTACGGCGGCCACGTAATTATCATAAATAGGCTCGCGCAGTTCGTTCGAAAAGAGTTTTTTTTTCGGGGACAATTTTCGAGCACGTGCCGCAGACATAATATAATATAATAGGTGCCGTTTAGTAGTAGAAAAAAAAAAAAATACGAAAACAACAATGTTCGATTTGTGACGAGAAGGTGGGTGGTGGGGGTGGGGGGGAAATACAACCGAACAAAAATTATTAGAATAAAAAAATTATAAAATATATCGCGACACGCCACCTGCACAGCCGAGGATCTGTCGGTACGGCCGATGGTTCCGTTTCGCGGTTTACTGCCGCTGTGCCGTCACGCCCGCGGTCGTCTGTTGCAGTGCGAACGCGTCGCCAACATCAGCAACACCCGTCGATGATGCTGCACTTCGTCGCCGCGTCCGTTCTCGCGGTCGCCGTCCAACAGAATAACGGTAACACGTACAAAGATCTATTCACATAACGTACAGCAGGACACAGTGCGCGTGTCAGACACGTAACGTTACAGACAAGATGAAATTACAGTACATTTTATTTTATGAAAATATTCGCATCTAACGTTTATGAACGTGATGATGTGTCCTGTTGCAGACACGGGCCAGCACACAGACCGACCGACAATCTCGAGGAGAATATTTTGTCGTGTCCCCTAGCTTATAGCACAGGGAGTTCTGTGGTAAACCCCCAAGACTCCCAAAAGGAGTCCTGGGAGTTTCCTCATAAGCTCCTTGTGTCCGCGGTTTAATCCTCACGTTAGGAGTAATTCAGGAATTAGAACTAAAATCAGATAGTTAGGAATCCTGACATCGCTTTATAGAACTCTTAAAATAAAATTATTTTTAAAAGTTCTGAATATACTTCTTAGGACTCCTAAATTGGGATTCCTATATAGGAGACTATTGGGACACTCCTGGTTTATTCCTGGGACTCCCTGTGCTATGAGGGTCTGTACAGGTCCGTGTCGATACATTTTCTTTACTAATAATTAAGCGACTATTTTGAGGTAACAAAGACAACAAAAAGTTAAACATTTGAAACGTTGTGCCAGTTAGGTCTTTTAATGAATTTTCTGATTTAATTGAATCAAATCCATGAAAAGATATTCTAGAGAAACAAAAGTTTAAGTCCGGTGAGTCTAAACCACAAGATTTTTCAATCATTGCAGGCTTATTAAAATTTAGAAATGATATGGGAATTGATACTTGAGTGCTAACATTATTACCATTAAAATCACAACAAAATACAAAGTTATCATCATGTACATCAAAAGCTACTTGTGTACAAACATTAACTGAACCTTTGTATTATTAGTACTTATAGTATTTAAAGTAAGAGATAAATCAGTTAAATGTTCATTATCGGTCTCATTCGATTGATTTGCACGATTAATGGCACGTTCATATCTTGAAGTTTGCTGTAATGGATCACATAATTTCTTTCGGTACACTTTTGGAAATATTGTTGGCAAATATGAAGGACTTCTTGGATCAAATGATCTCTTATTCCCGACAAAATGAGCACTACATATTACACTGTTCTTAGTCGGGATCCAAAGCTTTCCATTACAACTAAAAACAAATAATATAATATATACAATAGAGCCTTGATAGTCCTATGAATGACTAACCTAATCCAAACGGCACATAAATCCATTTGCATGTAGGTTCTTAAGCATAAATTTAACTACTCACCAAAAATGTTACTGATGTTTTCACTAATAAATAATTAAATACCGTACCTACCTAATAATATATATATATATATTTGTAATTTTTTAACATGTAAATAAATATGGTGGAACAAATTTTTTTGGTGATTTGATAACTGCCCTTGAAAATCAAGTAATCTAGACAACACTCGATCTGAATTCATACAGACTATCAAGACTACTGTATTTGTGTGTGTGTATATATATATATATATACACAAATACAATATATATTATAATAAAATATTTAATACACTTACTCGACTCTGTTAATTTCTTTAATCCAACGACATTTTATTTCTTTTTGATATGACCGATTTGGAAAATTATAAAAATGAATATCAGTGGTATTTCTATAAGAATTATTGCAATCCACAACACAACAACTGTTTTTTGATTTACTCGTATTCATCTTTATACGAAAATTAATTTTAATTATACAAAAAAAGATATATAAATAATAAACACCAAAACAATGTGGAAAGGTGAATCTTATCAAAAATTCCAGTAGGTAGGCACGGAATTGTTCTGTGAGGTAGGTATCATAATAAATTTATTATTTTATATTAATAATATATAATATTCTGTCCCACAAACAGTCATTTAATTATAATTTGTAAATGAAAACTAGATTATAAGGTTTATAAAAAATATAAATCCCGTATTTAAATGTAATAAATGCGTAATGCGTTACCCGGTTGAACTTAACGTCTTGTCCACTGTAAGCGCTAGTTGTGCTGCTGCACGGTGTCTATAGGTACGAGGAGACGAGGATTAAGCTAAAGGTAACTTTTTGTCACGTGTTAAAAGTAAATGAGATATATACATGTACCGTTGTATCTGCATGCAGTGTAGATGATACTACTTTTTTTTTTGATAAGCTTATTTTACACAATGACGTTATTGTTAGAATATTATACGGTGATTTTTTATTTTATTTTTTTCGAATTCGATTATTATTATTTTCTATATTATTAAAAACGACTGTTGCGTCGTTGTTTACTTGTGTGTATAAGGAGGAAAGTAGGGAAATCTGTGAGTTAGCCCCCTCCTCCCCCCCAAAAAAAAAATAAAATCCTGAGCGCGCGTTATGCCATTAATCGTACATTAATCATAACGGTATATTATACAATAATTACGTACAACAGTGTACGGATAATAATTATACGCGCGTTATTATATAACGGCGTATAAACTATTACGTTTCTTTTTTTTTTTTTTTTTTTTTTTTGTGTTCACCGCGTATACTGTTTTAATCGCGCGCGTTCGGACGGCTGCGTAGGTCGCGCGCGCCGCGCAGCGCTGTACGGCGGCGGCGGTCGTATCACAAAAACGGGCGCGCGCGCAAACAATGCAAATGTTGACTTACCGCACACGCGTTCACCGTTTTTCTATTCGTTACGGCGGCCACGTAATTATCATAAATAGGCTCGCGCAGTTCGTTCGAAAAGAGTTTTTTTTTCGGGGACAATTTTCGAGCACGTGCCGCAGACATAATATAATATAATAGGTGCCGTTTAGTAGTAGAAAAAAAAAAAAATACGAAAACAACAATGTTCGATTTGTGACGAGAAGGTGGGTGGTGGGGGTGGGGGGGAAATACAACCGAACAAAAATTATTAGAATAAAAAAATTATAAAATATATCGCGACACGCCACCTGCACAGCCGAGGATCTGTCGGTACGGCCGATGGTTCCGTTTCGCGGTTTACTGCCGCTGTGCCGTCACGCCCGCGGTCGTCTGTTGCAGTGCGAACGCGCGTCGCCAACATCAGCAACACCCGTCGATGATGCTGCACTTCGTCGCCGCGTCCGTTCTCGCGGTCGCCGTCCAACAGAATAACGGTAACACGTACAAAGATCTATTCACATAACGTACAGCAGGACACAGTGCGCGTGTCAGACACGTAACGTTACAGACAAGATGAAATTACAGTACATTTTATTTTATGAAAATATTCGCATCTAACGTTTATGAACGTGATGATGTGTCCTGTTGCAGACACGGGCCAGCACACAGACCGACCGACAATCTCGAGGAGAATATTTTGTCGTGTCCCCTAGCTTATAGCACAGGGAGTTCTGTGGTAAACCCCCAAGACTCCCAAAAGGAGTCCTGGGAGTTTCCTCATAAGCTCCTTGTGTCCGCGGTTTAATCCTCACGTTAGGAGTAATTCAGGAATTAGAACTAAAATCAGATAGTTAGGAATCCTGACATCGCTTTATAGAACTCTTAATATAAAATTATTTTTAAAAGTTCCCATTAAAAGTTCTGAATATACTTCTTAGGACTCCTAAATTGGGATTCCTATATAGGAGACTATTGGGACACTCCTGGTTTATTCCTGGGACTCCCTGTGCTATGAGGGTCTGTACAGGTCCGTGTCGATACCTACGTGCCTGCCTGCTATTGTGAACACGATAACGTCAGAGTTAAATACGGACGTCAGTGTACACTGTGCGTTTATGTACAGTCTGTGGGGTACAGTATATAAAGGTCTATTCACATAACGTACAGCAGGACACAGTGCGCGTGTCAGACACGGCACAGACAGAAGTTTTCGTATTATAATACTGTACCTATCCCACAGACAAACTATAATATACGAGTGTATAGTATCCTACCAGTTCACAATAGCAGGCAGTCACGTAGGTATCGACACGGACCTGTACAGACACGACAAAATATTTCTCCTCGAGATTGTCGGTCGGTCTGTGCTGGCCCGTGTCTGCAGCAGGACACATCACGTTCATAAACGCTAGATGTGAATATGTTCGTAAATAATATACGTAATGTACTGTAATTTCATCTTGTCTGTAACGTTACGTGTCTGACACGCACTGTGTCTGCATATGTGAATAGACCCAGTGCTTGAATTGGGGGACGCGGGGGGACGGAGTCCCCTTTCTTTTTTCAAAATATTATAGCGTACCCCTTCTAATTTTTCATACCGGGACGCAGAGAACGGGACGGTCTAGACTCTAAAATTTTATTGAACTAATGAAAATTAAAAATTTTATTTATAGGGAGTGGTAACAATATACAAACAATATATTTCTTGAAATGACAATCGTCGATTGCCAATTTTTCTCGGTATTATTTTATTATTATGAACACAAAATGTAATCTACTTTATTATATATGTTGTTATTTTTATAAAATATGTTTTGTTTTATTTTCATAAGAACATTACTGTTCAACACACAGTTTTCTCGTCAAAACAAAATACAAACGATTTATGAAAAATTAACCAGTGCGAAACTAAAGTTAACGAAAAAAAAATATAACACTTCAAAGTTTAGTAAAAGAAAAAAAGCAGACTGTATTTAACAAATTATTAATAAAATTCAATATAACAAACAATAATTGATCTTAAAAATAAAGGGAATATTAAATATAATGTTTACATAAATTCCATACAAAGTTACTGGATAATTATTATTAATTATTATAAAAAGATAAATACACCAAAAAGAAAGTAAAAAAACCTGATCCTCGAATGGATGAAACTCAGTGAGCTTTTCATTGAGTTTCATCCACAAAATACAAGGGATACTCGAACGATAAAGTTTTCTTGTGTAAAACACAAATAATAGTTTTTGTAAAAATAATGACAAAATATTATAATTTTGACAATGACACAACAACAAATTTAAATATCAATACCAATAATAATAATCATAGTATTTGCTTAATTAAACAAGTAAATAAAAGTAATCGTAAATTAATAAAACAAAAAATAATAATAATAAATGCTTCTTTACTATATGTGGCGCGAATATTTACAGTTAAAAAAAATTATGCTTATTTATTATTGTATAATGAAAAATATAGTGGGGGGTGTGGGGGGCGAAGCCCCCCACGAATCTATAAGACATTACAATCTGCTGGAACGCACATTATTTTTGTACTTTTGCATCCCCCTTCTAATTTTTTTCCAATTCAAGCACTGAATAGACCTTGTGATATATGAAAACTTCTGTCTGTACCGTGTCTGTATATATTATGTGAATAAACCTTAATACATTGCATACGGGCAGAACCGTAGCAAGAGGGGATGGGGGACGGGGCGAAAAGTGCCCGGGCGCAAAATTCAAGAATTTAAAAAAAATATATTATTGTTATTTTCGATTAACGGTATATAATTATTAGGTATTCAAAATAAAAATCATAGGCGTGTGCCCCAGACTTTATAGTGGCCGAGGAGGCGCAAAAAAAATGTTTAAACGACCCAAGTATTTTTTTTTTTTTTTATACACGAAGAAACGTCCATTTTTTTTTTATCAGGTATGACCCGCGAGAACTGTGACTATTGGCCGCGTGTTAAAACAATGAATTAAAAGACTACGCGTATGATAATATTGAAAAAAAAAAGAAAACGATATAAAATGAAGAATGTTTGTTGAATAAATCCATTCTTCTATCGTGTGATTATTGATTATTTTAAAAGATTCAACGGCGTCGTTAACGTGTACCTATTATATTTCTTGCTCGATACTATTAATATAAACCGTCCGGGCGATCTATTACGGTTCGTTGCAGTGTTCCTATTACAGTTTGGTTTTAATACAATTCAATTTCGAGAAAGTTCTTTCGCAAGAACAGCTCCGTAACTGTCGTTATAGTCATATACGAAAAGTTTAAAACGGACATGATTTTTTTTTTTTTGCATGCACAGTTCGCCCCTCCTCCTCCCCTCCGTAAACACGACTATAGTAAAAACGTTTATAAAAATTAATACTCTATATATTAGTTCTGCGTTGAAACCTGCAAAAAGGCGCAATTATTTGAATTTTGCCCCGGGCGCAATATACTGCAGTTGCGCTATAGACCGTGCTGTATTATAATGCTCGAGCCCCGGAATGACTTAGAAATCTTGGAAAAAACGCACGAAAAAAAACGTGAAACGACTTAGTCGACGGGACCTCTAAAGTCAAAACAATCAAACGCGGCGGGGTAAAGGACGAGGTATTTTTGTGTTAAAAAAATTTTTTTTTTCATTTATATAACGATAAACGTTCGTTTCGGTTAAAAAACGGTTAGTTAGTTTTTCTAATTTTTAGCTGTTTACAGAAGTTTAGATGTTGATACTTTTATTGCATAAAAGTGGTGATTTTAGTATATACACAAAAACTTAATGTAAGGTCAATCTTAAATGTTATTATTAATAATTAATATTACGCCGGAGATCGAGCTAGTTTTATCGGATTTATCATTGATTTAAAATGTATGGCAGTAATAAAAAAAAAAACCACTAAGAATCTTTAAGTATAGCTATCACTTATTAATAGTGACGTACACGACACCCAATTTGTTTTCGTATCCCCGTTCAAAACCTATATCGTTTTCGTCTCGTTTCTACAGATTTCGTTTATTTTAAACGTCTCCTTGTCTGTTCCGTTGTATTTTAGCGTGTTTCGTGAGATCGATTCTGCGCTTCGTGCAAAACACGGTCATCGCTGGTGAATTCGCTTTCGATAACAATCAAATAAAAGTGTTGTCCGTCAACGACGAAAACGTGGACATCAGATACTGGAATTCGTATGTAACACCACCGCAACGTAATAATAAAATAATTTTAAGATTATTATTATTAAAATATTAAATTATCGAAATAAAAATTAAACGATTGGATAAGCTAGTAATAATTATTTCATTTAAAACATACCGCGCAATCGTCACATTATTATAAAACCGAAACGACGTCCTCGAGTTTTCGTTCTGAATAATTTATAATTACTATAGATAATATCGCTTTATTATATACGTATAATTTAATACGCGTATTCTTCGCATATTTATCCGTCGTCGTCATCGCAGCATCTGAAATAAACTTATTTTCCGTGTGTTTAACACTTTGACCGAATAAAATAACACGTTATATGACTACATTGTGTTTTTTTATTCGTGTCCGAGTATAGTATATGAGATTCCTAAGATAGTAAACAATTCAGACAAAAAAAATGGGGAAAAATATTGTTATTTAATGTTATTACACTTATTATCGCTAAAATATAAATTCAACTCGACACATTTAGACGTCTTTGTAAAGTTAACTTGAAATTTACGCGTCGAGTTGAAAAAAAGTAATTTATTAAGTTAAATTTAGTTGCGCTAAAAAAAAAAAGCGACGAGCTAAGTAACTTCGCCATTTTAGTTCAGTTTTAACGGACTCTTGCTTTGCACCATTATATTAATTTACGTACGATTACAGAACAGAAAATTGACCACAAAGAAAATTCGGACGGTGACTTTATTTGATTTTAGGTATCGTGGAAATAACTATTCGATAAAAGTAAATTACGGCCACGAAGATGTGCTAACAGAACACTGGATCCCGAATTTACCATTAAAAGTGATCATCCACGGATGGCTCGACTCTACCGATCACGCAGACGGTGTGTTTTCCATCAAAACGGGTAAAAATCCTTTTTTTCCTCCCAATTAGATTATTAAAATAGATTTATAAATATAATATATATATATATAGAGCGTGCCCTATATACGGAGGTCTGACAAATATCTTCTATTCATAATATCGATTAATTTTTTTTTATTTTATATAATAATAAATAGAACTTTGTATTAAAATAAATTATAGTAGTTTAGATTTTTCATTTTTTTTACCATTAGAAATAAAACATTTTTAATTTGATTTAAATTTTTTTTTCTTTTTTACCTAAGTTCAAAATAGCTGATTTAAGATTTAATAAAAATAAAATAAAATAAAACTGGTGTTATAAACTTTTGCTAAAGATTATTCAATGATTTTTTTACAATGTTTTTAAACATATGAAAAAATACATTTCACTTCATTAGTGTCATATAACAGAGAATCCGCGGGCGACTTGATTCATTTTGCTGAACGAAATTAATATAAATCTGTAAAAATTATGTGAAAATCAACAATAATTGTTATTTAATAATAATATACTCGTATAATAATAATAATAATAATAATAATAATAATAATAATAATAATAATAATAATAATAATAATAATAATAATAATAATAATAATAAAATATTTATCTTTAATAAAAAATTTTAATCTCAACAAAACATTTTATGAAAAATTTGATTCATAAAATAGCTATTTTTATTTTGCAAAAAAAAAAAAAATCAACGTACGATTATAATAAAAAAGATTATATGGAAACGCTATTGCATTTGTGCAATCAGTTCCGTAGGACTACACCTTGTTGAGTATAAATCTGTACTGTGCTAATACTGTATTATCGTCCAACGCGATACTGAACATTTTGAATGATTTTTTTTTTTTTATCCAAGTTTGTACGTTGATCAAATGAAACAGTATTGTAAATGTTGTAATCATTGCAGTAATGTTTTCAAACAGCTTACCTAGAGGTCGGTGGATATAACACAATAACCGTGAACTGGGGAGGCATAGCCGGGATCAAGAATTACATGTTGCCGATGATGATGACGTCGAAAATAGGTTCCAGACTGGCCAGAGTGCTGGACAACATTGTGGCTCTCGGTTTGGTCACGCCTAAGGACATACACCTGATCGGGCACAGCCTCGGTGCGCACATCGCTGGCGTGTGCGGGTCCTCGTTCACTTCGGGCGTGATCGGCCGCATAACGGGTAAAAACCACGTCGAACAAAATCATATTTATCGTTCGATCAATATTATTATTATCGTTTATCCTTTTATGTGGGCGCATAAATTTCACACGGTTTCTGTAGGTCTCGATCCGGCCGGACCGGGTTTCGAGTTTGCAAAGCTTCAGAAAAAAGGACTGAAGAGGTCGGACGCTCGATTCGTAGACGTGATCCACACTTCGGGCGGATCTACGGGCTGCATTCACTCGATGGGCCACGCAGACTTCTTCCCGAACGGCGGCAGTCCGCCTCAGCCAGGCTGCTACGAGGGAGTTAGATTCGAAAGACTGATCGAACTCGGTGAGCCAAATCATTCCGTTCGACTTCTTCTTCCCGCCTCAATTAGTTTCAAATAGGTATTCCGTTGTTTTTCCAGTAATTATCGAATTATTCCCAATATCGTATCGTCTGTAACGCCGATTGTCATCGTCATAATTCTCCAATCTACGTCATCTAATCATTACGAAATGAACCGAGTCTTTTTCTTCGCCATACACACGTCTGTTGTCCTGTGTAATTTCTCATTTTTTGTCATATACCGACTGCACCGTCTTTACTGCAGTCCCCGTTCGTATTCTGTTTATTATTTTCCATGTGGTCCAGAGAAGGTTATTTGTGGAATGATTTTTTTTTTTTTTAGATACACGAAACTGTTGTCTTTCTTGATTCCGGGTTTTTTTTTCTATATTTGTTCTAAAGTTCTATTGACTAAGAAAGCTTTTATACGAATTAACGCGAGTCTTTTATTATTAGTAATTATCTTTCCGCGTCTTTTATCCTTTTCTCGTTTCGTTTTTTCGATCATAGTCGCATACAAATTTCGCCTTATATTCGTATAGCTGTTATCTCATATATTATAATAACCTTGGTCAGTTATTTTCATTTAATGTCATTAACATATTACGTTTTTAGTGTGTTAAATATAATAGCACGCGCATAAAACACGTTCTCTATAATACAATACTCTCGTTTCAGTGAGTTGATATTCTCGATACACGAGGATCCGCATCTCAAGTGCATTCAACTGGGTTTCCGAACGATGCCTTTCCTTGTTATTGCTATCTTATATTTAATTCCGTATTAACAGTGGTTTTTGTACGCCAAAGTTAAATCCAACTCGTTACCTATAAGTATTTCGATAGTTCACAGTTTGCTTGTGTAGGAAACCAAATTCCGTTTTCACTAAACTGTGAAAATACGTACACTTTACTGAACATTATATTATAACCGAAATAAGGTAATTTTTTTGTACGCGCGTCGATATCGTTTTTCTCGCCGCAGTCGGTTGCAGCCATTCGAGGGCGTACAGACTCTACGAAGATTCGATATACAACGCCAAGTCGATGATGGGAGTCCGGTGCTCGTCGTGGAAGAAATACCGAAATCACGTTTGCGACGGAAACCGTAAATCTCCGATGGGACATGACGCTTCGCCCGAGTAAGTCGAAAAAATATACACGACGTGTACTACAAGTGTTTAATTTTTAAATTTTTATTCACAACTGACACGTGTTCTCATGAATTGCCTTGTACCGGCGTCGTGGATAGGCCATACTTTATATGCGACGGTGTATAGTCCGCGGCCGGCGGTGTCTTTTTAAACCTCACGGAGAGCTTATCGAAATCCAAAAAAAAAAAAACCCGTTTCGATACGTTTGTTTAGAAATTTTTTTTCTTTCGCCCCACCATTACAAACGTAAACTAATTATATTTATTTCTGAACATTTTCGCGGCGCTCACCACGAGCTCGGATATTTATATTTTGAGATTAGATTACGCATAGTAATCGTGCAAATTTTTTTCTTTTTAAATTTACGATCAGAGTAAAATCATCGCGGAATCGACGATTTCTCAGTTTCTGTTTTTTTTTTTTTTTAAATCAATTAGTTCTCTGATCAATATATTGTTATTCGGAACGACCGAAGACTAGCCATTTAAATAATTCAATACTTAAGATTTTGATTTTTCTACTGCACAAAATGTGTCGTAACGTTAGTTATAATCTATAATATATATATTTTTTTTTTTTACTGTTACAAA
Source organism: Slavum lentiscoides (assembly GCA_032441835.1). Lineage (NCBI taxonomy): Eukaryota > Metazoa > Arthropoda > Insecta > Hemiptera > Aphididae > Slavum > Slavum lentiscoides. The sequence continues at coordinate 6,605,864 of CM063713.1, forward strand.
TAACTATCAAAACGTCGTTATACGAATTCATTTTTGGAGTACAGTCAGTGCAAATCAATTATTGTCATTGAGTCGGTAATACGATCGTCTGTTAACCAAAATCTGAATGTTTGCTTTAAGTAAATTTACTGTCTTACATAATATTATATCGTATACGTACCGTAGTCTTGTTGCCAAAAGTTTTTAATTCTGGATATTTAAAAGGGCAGACGTATGTAGAACACAGAACCGGTCGCTTTGTAAAGTTTACTGCAGAACTCGAATATATTAAAAAACTATTGAAACGAATTCATTTTTTTTTTTGCTATTTCATATTTTCTCGTTGTCCGAAAGAATAATTATAATTTCCAAAACGCTATTTGTTTACACGGCTCATCGGGATCGGTAAGAAAGTCTGTTCGCGGTCCGCCGTTTGGCTGGCTACCCATTTGTCAACGGCAATTTCGGCTTTGATTTTCGAAACACCGTTAACACCAGACTTTTCGCGATCTAACCCAACCAAACCTACCACTTAACCGTATTCGACTATAAAACGTCACCGAATCTTTTAACACGTTTTAAATGACACGTAGGTAAAAAAATAAATATAATTCATTATAAATGTATTTTGAAAATCGTTCGTTATCAGTGTTGTTCAGTGGCGGTTTTGACGAAACTTTTAGGGGGGGGGGCGATTTAAAATATCAAACCCCTCCTCACATGTGTATCTCTAGTGTAGTTTAGTACATTGGCAGACAATGGGGGGCTTGGGGCTTCGCCCCCTAAAAGTTTAGTTAGCCCCCTCAAAATGGTTTGAAAAATTATTATAATATTTAAATGTATTTATATATAGACATATATCGAGCGAAGCGAGAAAAATTTTTCAATGGCAATTTAGTATACTGTCTTATAGCGACTTAAACCTCCAATAATTTAACCCGATTTCTGCTAATGCACCGCTATTACTCCTCAAATTGCGGAATCGGGCATTAGCTTCACTGATTAAATAAAATATAGACAAATGTGACAAATTATGCATAAATATGTAAATTTCAAAATACAATTTTCGAGATTTGTGATAGTGAAGATGACTTACGCTATTGTTTTTGAATTTTTTTACTTTTTGTCACAATAATATTAATTTTTGTGTGTTTATTTAAAATATAGATAATTTGAACTAACAAAAATTTAATTATGTGCTAAAGCATCTCAGCCATCGAGCAATGAATTAGACTAAATATTATTATTATTATTATTATTTTATAATAATTAAAAACACAATTAGAGTAAAATATTTCGTAATGAAACTATTTTCGATATTTTACTAATATATATTACGTCGCATACGAGCGACTATTTTTTACTGATGGGCTAAAAAGAATTAAATAATGAGCCGAGGGAGTTGTGGATGTTGCTAAGGGGGAATTACTTAGATAACGTTTCAGAATTTTGTTATTACTATACATTTGAAAGTAATTATACATTATTGCATTCAATAAATCGATTCTGAGTGGAGCTCCGGTGTAATATTGCACTTATTTGTCAAAAAATTTACAGTAGCGACTAATAAACAAAATAAATTGTGACTTATGATTTTCAAGATTTTTGAATATATAGTTGAAATAACGTAGGACTCATGTATACAATTTGCAGCCCTTAAAACAAAAATTTCCTCATTTTACGACTTAAATAGCTCAACATCTAATAATTATTACTAATAACAGCCGGAATCGAATGACATTTTTACACACACACACACACACACACACACATATTCGGTGTAAATTTCAAGGATCTTGGACCATTATTTTAGTAATTTTTGTACTGCTTTTAAAAACTATATTGAGATAGTATGGTTTTTTCAATTGTATGGGTTTATTTGATAATGTTGTTGTGCTATTATAGTTGAATGCTGACTGTATACATCATATTGTTTTACTCGTGTACAATATGTAGCTACGTAACGAATTCAATATTGTCGCTAATATTAACAGATTATTCGCCGCATATACACGAGAACACTGTTAAAAGTCAAATGTCGTCTTACATTAATCGCGTATACACTTTAATTACTCTTTGATTTTTCCCGAACAAATATTATTGACTGAACTCTACTGTTATTATGGCCATGCGATAAAATGTAAAAAAAAAATAAAAATCAAAGCTACCAATAAATTTACGTAATAAAAATCACCTATATTTATTACAATTTTGTATTGTTTTACAGTGCAAGGGGAAATTTCTACTTGTGGACCGAAAATTCTGCACCGTTTGCCATTTCGGACAGTAATTGGAAGGAAGATCTGTAAATTGTATCGCGATATCCGTTACATTATTATTGTATTTTTGTTATTGTATTGTAAATTATATAATTACTATATAATATTACCGTTTAGCTATTTATGAGAGACCGCTTATATATATATATATATTTTTTTTTTTAAAGTCATTTTTCCTCTTTTGTGTCTTTTTCAAATACTGGATAAGGATTTTAATCACATGTTTATATTAAAGTACATCGCCATATATTATTTGTACTCCTATTAGGAATAAAACTGTGAGTCTACTAAAATAAAAAAAATAAAAATGCCGTCAATAATTCAGAGAGTAAAATTATTATTTTTTCGTATTGCTGCACTAATTATTATCACAATTCAAATAACTTTTAATAACCAATCGAAATACTTTCGAAAAACGTATTTAAAAAAGAAAAATTATTCAGAACACGTTCGAACGGAGTTCCAGGCTTTGATTGCCCGAGAGCCATGTGCTAAATAGACTACGTACGGAACAGGATAAATGCAAGTAGTACCTTCTGTCTACTTGAAGTCTACTTGAGATCGACTTTCACACATTTCTAATTTTTTTTTTTCATAAACCCTTAAAAAATTAATAGAACCAATTTAAAATAAAAAAAATTTGCTAATAAACAATTTTTGAAAGTCTTAAGATAAAAAAAAAAAGAAAGTGAGAAAATCTATCTATAATAAAATTCACGAGGAATTCAAATCTGTTTTCAAAATTCTTATCGCATCACTTGACGGATCGGTACGTTGGAAATAGGATACGCCTATTTGGCCATGTTTCGTGCGTGTATGACGAAGAGAGAAAATGCCCCCTTTCAATCCCTTTAAATATATTATTCTATATTATTATTGTTGTCGTTGTTATTAGTATTATTGTTATTAATATCTTAGTTTAATGTTAATTGATTTTTTTTTTTTTAATATTTTTATTCGATGTCTAACGGTTTCGTTTTTAACCAATATTTAAGACGTATGAAATAAATAATAATAAAAAAAACCTAAATCGACGTCAACACTAGACGTGTTAGCTGTGCAGGTACATGGGCGTACGCTGTTTGCACACAGCTGTTGTTAAAAATTAACTCTTTAAAAACAAATATTCGAGCTGTGCAAAGACTGCTTATATACCTATATCGCATACGATATCAAGTACAATATTCACGATTACGAGCTTTATAAACTATTTGTGTTGAGTAGCACCTATTAAAATGAATATTATTTGTATAAAATCTATGTATCTATAAATGTAGTAGGTACGATACGATATCGACCATTGGACTGTACTAGGTATGACTTATGTAATGACGACTAATGACGGCAACGATAATAACCGCAAACTACATAATATTATATTATATAGCGCGACGCTTACAAGTTATCAGTTATTACAAACTTATTAGTTATTAGATTATAAAAATGTCTAATAAAACCATTAGATTATTCGGGAGCCAATTCAATTGCGCTCCGCGGTGGATATACGCGAATTTAACAAAACGAAAAATCAAAAAAAAAAAAAAACGGGACCGTTAAAAGTTTCCGGTCGAGCTCAATGGAGCTCAAGGGCGGTACACGAAAAAAAGTGTTTACGGACAAAAAAAAAAAACCTCGTTTATCGTTTTTTTTTCGTTTTTATTTCTTCGGCGCAGCAGTGGCCGTGTCCCGCGCTTAGGACATTTGATTTATCAACCGACGGAACCTGTCGCGAGTGGTCCGGCACACGGTCCTAAGGTCGTCGATCAGCGCGTGCACTCGGTCGCGCAGCGTTTCGCCGACCGTTAAATTCTCCGCCGCCGCCGAGAGCTCTTCGGTCGTCGACGACGTCTGCGGCGCGCGCGCCGTCGTACGGTCCTCGGCCATTAGGACGGCGGCACGGCCGCTGTCCGCCTCCGTCGCCGGACCGTCCGACTCCATCTGCACGACCGAACAACAGTTCGGCCCGAAGAACGTCCTCCCTGCTCGGTCGACGGACATTTGTTTTTTTTTTTTTGTTCTGTAAAAATAACGATTCGTCGGGTTTGGGCGCGTTTCACTGACCCGACCAAAAAAAAAAAAAAACAAAACAAAACACCCGTTGTTATATTATTGGGTCTCTTTTTTCCCGTTGCAATGCGTATTATCCCCCAGGCCGCAGTCGCCCGTGACGACGGTCGCTGTATTTCAATAATAATAATAATAATTATTATTATTATTATTATTCCAGCGAGCAAACGAAATCCGCATCGCCAGGCCGATCGATTAATTGGTTTTTTTTTTAACGTTTATAAGACCGGCACAGTTTACCCGTTAGCAGTCAGGCCCGGATTAAGGGGTGGAGGGCATGGCCCCGGGCCCACCGAAAACCAATTAATTGTGGGCCCCTCCGTACGAGAAGACTCAGTTTTGGAATAAACGAAATTCAACACTATACGGCCTTGTTCAAACGGCGATAAAAAAAATACACTTTTTCATACATTTGGTGATGAATTCTCTTGCCTAAAAAATTAACTTTTTAAGAAAATAACGCTTTCCATTATGAGTAACAAAACCTTTTTCAGGCATGGGCCCCCAAATTATGTTCGGCCCCGGGCCCAACGTTTTCTTAATCCGGCCTTGTTAGCAGTGCTCGAATTGTTGGTGGGTGGGGGAGACGGTGGAAGGGTGCGCAGGGGAACGGAACTCCTCTTCGAATTTGTGACAACGCCCGTTCGAATTATTTTCATTAGAACGGCGACGAGGGGGAAGGTTGTTTAGTTTGTTAAAAACGATATTGAAATTTTCATTTTGTAAAGTTGCAACGAACAAGATAATAATAATAAAAAAAAAAACTATTTAAAGCGTTATTTTTCGATATAATATATTCGTAACGAGAGTCTTAGCTATATTCATCATCATTATAATTTTTAATATAATATGGTGTGTCGGCGACGTATGAGATAGTTTGTGAGCGAAACGCGCGTGAGACGTAGCCGACAGCCGTGGAAAATTATTTAAAATTAATTGCGGTCACCGGATTAGGTAGAGTACATTTTTTTATGTAATTATTATTATTTTTTTTTTATATTAATAAACGATGAGTTGGTAAAAAAAAAAAAAAATTCATTATAATATTGTTGGTATATACTATTATTATATTATAATAATTCCATGAAAATGAATACGGGGGGTGTGGGAAGCGATGGTCAGGTTGAGTGTAATCATTGTAAAGGACGCTAATTTTTTTCGCATCGTCCCGGTCCGCCGAATTCCGTTTTTGCCGAATCCCGTTTATAGCCGACAAATAAACCGGTTTTATACACGTTGAAAAAAAGTCTGGTAAGGTGTGTTTTTTTTATGAGTAGGGCAGATACTTATGTGCCTTAAAAACCTATCAAATATGTACCTATGCAGTTATGCGTTAAAAATTACCAAAATATGCTTTAAAAAAAAAAAAAAATTTTTTTTTAAAACCTAAGAAAATTCGAAAATTGTATTTTATTAGCATTTTTAGTTAATCTCAACAAAAATATTTTACATTTTTAATAATATTATAATTTAAAATTTTCATTATGTTGAATTTAAATATTTATTTTAATTTGATTTATTGAATGGCATTGTTTCACGACTCATGAAATAAACTGTAAAGTATATAGATTACATTATTTGTCATATCTCGTATTATTAATAAATTGAAAAACCATAAAAACCAAATTAATAATATTTTATCTAAAACATTGGTAATAAATAAGTTATCAATTCGCCTGTTGATATTTATAAAATTATAAATTTTAAACAATTATTGATTTTTTTTTAGTTGAAAATGACTTTAAAATGTACAAAAATCCTAAAATATGCCCTAAAAATTCAAAAATTGCAAAATATGGAAAAATATGCAAAATAAAAGCTTGTTTATAGAATCGTTAGGTCATGAAACACATTTTGGTTAAACTAGCTATTTTTTTGACCTACCAATAACAATATGCAAAAGCACATAAATATCGGCCGTATTTATGAGTCTCTGGAATGTGTATTATTATAAAAAGTACATATTTTTTTATATTAATAATAAAATTAATATTTTTTTTTTTTGAGTCGATCGGACAAAGTGGCGGGTGGGAGAGGGGAGGGCAACGTTTGTTCGAACCGACAATATTTATCAGTGTTGTAAACGAACAAAAATTTATTTTATTTCGGGGCCGCGTATAGGCAATTCTATATTTTTTCTACGCGTTATCCGGTGTTTTCGTGAGAATGTTTTTAGCGCGCGATTGCGCCGTATAAACGGACAATGAGAACTGTGGAAAATAATCGCACCACGTGACGTAAATATTATTTCTTCCTGGAGGAGGAATTTAAAGGAACTTTCGAAACGAAAATATTTTATATAGGTATATAAAGAGGTATTAAATTTGAATTTATTAAGTAATTTTTAATGAAAGAATTCCTTCTCCCCCCCTTCATAATTACAAAACAAAGTCAACTCGCCGAATGTTGTATATATAATACATTTAAAAACTTCTTCCTCATTAATCGTTATTATAATACATATATATGGTTTTTGTAAAAATAGGTTTTTCAAGAGATACATATTATATAATATACTTGACTCAGTTTAAGAAACTATTGAGTCGCGTTTACTACAATCAAGTTAAAAATAAATAAATCAGTATATTTCTTACCAATTATATTTATATCTATAATATACGTCCACATACATACAGTAATGTAATGCTCGAGATTCTGAACTTTGTATAATTATTGTAATATGCAATGAAATTCTCTATTACTTTCACAATCAACAAAATACAATTTCAACATTTTAGCAATAGCAAGGAACGATTTTTCGGGAGGGTTTGGAGACCCCTTGTACCCTTCCCGTATTGGTGGCACATGTCTATTTTCGGGTGTACACGAGAAAATCTCACTTACAACGCGCACTCTGATCGACTTATTTAGTAAATGCTATAAAGATTTTGTCCAGTGGCGGTTATAAAGGGGGCCGATAGGTGGATCACCTCCTATAAGGGAATTGATATTTTTAAAATTAGTATATTTCTAACTTAACAGCACCGACTTTTGTCATGTAAATTGGTCCAATTATGTTATGGTTATGTTCCATTTTCACCCCCACCCCCTTTGAACATCATGTATGAGGATGGAATTAGTGCACGACCGACGATCATCGCGTACGATCACAACAAACTCGGTGGGTTGTCTGTACAATGTAAACGAGTAAACGCGTAAATGTGAGTAAACGAGTAAAAGTTAAATAATTAGTAAACGTGTAAAATAAACGATTAAACGTGTAAACGAGTGTACAACGAGGAAAGACGTATGCTTTATATGAACGGTCGCTCGATCAGCGTCAAACTAAACACCCGCATATACCGACGTGGCGCGTCAGCCGACCGTAATAAAACGGGAAAAGAAAGTAGTCACCAGATAGCGCTACGCGACACAACATAGAGGGCGTGGCAGGAAGGCGCTTATAAATAGCGGTCCGAAACCATCGGACCGCTCAGTGTAGTCGCGGCGGTCAGGCGTGAACAACGTAGTTCGCGAACAACGTGGGTCTGACTGCTATGGTGTATGTGTGTGTGTGTTCGAGACTGACCGCTATTTATATGCGTCTTTCTGCCACGCCCTGTAAGTTATGTCGTAGCATTATTCGGTGAGTACTTTATTTTCCCGTTCTATAATTGTTATTCCGTTTACGTTCCATGCACGTTGTTCTTCCTTTTTCTACATCCGCATTTCGTCTCGGTACATTAAAAGATCTTTCTTCTTGGTTGTTACTCGTCGATGTGGATATTCCATTGGCAGAGGGGGTTGGCTCCATTTTCGCCTCCTCCCCGTTGAACATCGTGTATAACCGCCACTGGTACAGTCAGCGTTTAAATTATTGTATAATATGTTTCGTGTGCGTTAGACGAACACAGAAAATCTCCACTTCTAATCTCCTTAAGAAAGGTCGAAGAGTACGCGAGGAACTTATTATCCGATAACTATATATTCCGAGTACGTAGGTACGTTAAGAAAAACGTGAGAAAAATCAAAAAATTTATTAAATCGCCAAAACGAAATGCTCGTTTGACTTAGAACAAAAACGTGTTATCGCAGTTAGATGTTAACACTTGTGAGCCTTTTATGGCTGCAATGTCACGTATAATATTTACGAATTGTGCAAATCTGCACTTGCCCGTTTCACGAACGGTGAAAATATACTCATTTCGTGAAATAATATTAATTTTATTATTTAATTAATTCTTAATAGAAAAAAAAAATCAAGATTATCGCGCTTTTTTTTTTTTACAGTGATTCATTGAAACATAAACATTTAAAAAATGAATTATTCAATTCGAAGAACGGTCACGTTGCGATTTACGCGATAATATCATTTAATCGGCATTATACGTTTTGTATGACTCACTTTGATTTTCACGTGTAAAACATGTATACGTCATAACGAATTTCGATAAATCTTTTTTTTTCCCCGAATTTAACGCCGAATAAATTAGTCGAATTTTGTAAAATAATATTAAATAATAATTAATATTGAAAAATGGTTTTTTTTTGCCCGTTTCGTGGATTGAACAAGTTAAACCTACCCGTTTGCATAATACGCAGAAAAAGCAAACGTTTCTTTACGCGTTCTCTATACGTTGGTAAATTTACAGACCGGACGCGCGTGATTTGCATTGATTTTCTAATGATTTATATATAAAAAAAAAAATAATAATAATAATGATATTAGTCGGTATCGCCACGACAAAGGTTTCGAGGACAATCGCGGAATCGAAGGCCGTTCGTTATTATTATCGTCGTCAGTGCATGTGTTCAGGTTCGATCGTGGCTTCTGAGAGTATTTTTTTTTCTGTTTGTTTTATACGAAATAAATATACGCGAACACGTGACTCGTTACTACCACAAACTTCTTCAAACGTTTGGCAGACAGACAGACAGACACGCGTTAGAAAAATAAATAAATTTTTAAAAATCATCGTACGTAATACATTTTTAATAATTATTATATTTCTATATTATATACGTCTTGTTTTGATACAATAATAATCGTAACGCGATAATATAATATGCTGGAGTCGAAAAATCGATCGACTTCGCCATAAAAATGTTAACGTAATATTATAGTATAAATATTGTAAAAATTGAACGACGTGTAGTATATATATAAAAAAACATTAAAATAAATAAACGGTATTGAAAAGCACAACGTCCGCGTAACGAGGGGGAAAAAAGTGCTTATAATATATAAGTTTACGTTCCTAAATAAAATATTTTTAAATCGTTCTTTCGTTTTAAACGATACAAAAGCAAAAACAAAAAGAAAACAATTTTTTTTTTTTTAGGAACTTAATAATTACAAGACGAATGTTTTTTCTTTCTCTCTCTCTGTATATATATATATATATATATATATATAAGTACACACTACGCATAACGAATTTATAAACATTCCCGAAAGTGTAAAATAAAATTCTTACGCATATTGTAACAATAATAATAATCAATGATCACATCAAACAGACTCATAAGTTAATAATTTGTATAATTATGTATATATATATATATATATATATATATATATATATGTACACATACAAGTGGTTTTTTTTTTTTTTCATAACTGTACACTTAAACCGCGTCGAATAAACGCGTTCGCACGTTAAGACGTAAAATCGGCGTTTATATAAAAATAAAATTTAAAGAGAAAAATTCGTTTTGATCATAAAATGCCTGTACACGGAACGCGCGGTTTAAATGCGGTCACGTCGGGTCGAGGCGGCCTACCGTTTGTTCAACCTGTACCATATGACCGTGGTCGTGAGCACGTAGGTGCACAAGAAGAAGAAGCAAATGTAGAAGAACTCGGGATAGATGTTCACGTCTTGGAATTGCATTTCCTTGAGAAACTTGGTCGGATTTTTGTAGTGGCAGTAAATTTCGTCGGAACACGGTAACACGTCCCTGGAGAAACCGTACAGCGAGTACACCACGCTCTGGAACGATCCTCTGACGAAACTGAAATAGTAAAGCCACACGTAAACGGACGGTATGTCCGCGATTCGTATCGCGAAACCGAACACGGACAAAAGCACTACGAACACCGGGCCGACGAACACGGACACCTGAAACGGATGAAATCGATTGATTAATTTTTTATGATCAACCCTATGCACAAAATACTCTTGTCGCCGATTATGCCGATGACAATTATGTCATATTATCAACACACGCAACGATCCAGTGATTGCCTCGGCAAATTTGCAATCACATCTTAACCTACTTTCAGAATGGTACGCAAAATGGCGAATTAAATTAAATAATAACAAATCCGTTCATACGACATTCACCTTAAGACATGATGGACTTTGTCACAACATTACTGTAAATAATCTACCAATCCCTTCTCTCGACACTGTTAAATATTTAGGTCTAAACCTTGATAAAAGACTAACATGGCAAAATCATATTAAAAAAAAAAAAATACTAATATTCAATGCCCGTTCTCGATCTTTAAAAATTTTACTTTTAAAAAATGAATTCTCAACTCTAAAAACTAAATTACTATATATATATACAAATCTCTACTGAAACCTATATGGACATATGGAATCCAACTATGGGGATCGGCAAAAAAATCAAATTTAAATAAAATACAGGCATTCCAAAATATTACTCTTCGAAAAATTACAAATGCTCCACCTTTTGTCCACCCTTCACCAAGACCTAGGCATCAAAACAGTGGAAGAAAAAGCTGCTGTTTTCTATAAACGTTTCTATACTAGATTAGAAAACCATGAAAATCTTCTGATAAAAGATTTACATACTTCGTCACTTCCTGGAAACGTCCGTCGCAGACTCAAGAGAAAATGGTGTAGAAATCTTCTAACTTAATTCTATGACGTAATTCTGTAAATAACCTAATGCCATGTTAAGTGCTACTAATGGGTGGCTCCTTACTCACGCAATCCCAACAATTTTTTTATTCCTTTTCTCACATATACTTATTGTGCTTATTGTATAGATTGTATATTACTTGTAAAAAAAAATTTTCATTTCAGATTCCGAGCGGAACGAGAGAAACGTATTGGTTTTTTTTTTTAAAATTTTTTTTATGTTTCTACCCAAAAATTCTACAATAAGGAGCAGTGGCGTAAACAGGTGGGTATTTCGGGTATATGACACCCCCCTCTGTCCATATTGTACTTTAAAAATATTCAAATATGAACCGCATAAAGTCTATGGCAAGGCGGATTTATCGATCCTAGTCTACGATTTTAATGCACATGAAAATCGAAACCATTATTACATAATGATTGAAGCGATAACTATTGTCAATCAATCGACTATAGTTAAAAGTTGTCGCACGAGGTCACAACAAAAGTTCCAAGCAACAACCATTTCCTAACCTCAAATGCCGTTTATCAATATTTACCGTAAATATCAATCGATCGTTATTCAGTAACGTCTCAACGAGTTTCGTTCCCAAAAACCGACTGGTTTTTTTCACAAAAGGTTTATGCGGAAGAGTTATCATTGTATTCGTTGCAGTCTCGAAGGATTCCCCCCCCCCCACACACACACACACAAAGAACGTAGAAAAATTCACATAATTAAATATTATAATGAATTTTTGGAAACTGACCTTCACCGGCATAGTGGCGCCGCACACGTATCCGGTGCTCTGCGACGTCAACGAAGTCACCACCAAGAAAATGGCGAAGTAACTGAATCGGATCAATTCCATCGGTTGGCCGGTTAACACGTACGCCGGCACAATGTACACGATACAGCATAATATCTGTGACGAGACAGAGGACAAAATACGTTTAAAAATAATAATAATAATAATATTGAAAAAAATAAAATACCGCAGGAACCGGAAATAAATAACGCGCACGCGTTTTAAAATTTCTCTGTTTTATAATATCACCTGAAACGGTATTTCGACCAGCAACATGGATATCATGTACGGGAAAAGACTGAACCAACTGTTGAAATGTTCCCGCTTCAAGACCTTGTACTCCAACGGAACTATTATACGTTACAGACAAATGAAATAATATCGTTATTAGTGTGAAATATGTACTCTTCATCACGGTTTAAGAATAATAAAAAAAAAATAAAAAATTACACATTATCCATTTTATTACATTATTTTGCACTCTTGTAAACTGTATAAAGAATATTTATTAAAAGTTAATCGGAATTTGTATCAGGATCATAACGATTCTAAGAGTAATCGAATCAATTTTGTTGAGATAAATGTCGACAAATCTGCAGTTTATATTTGCTCTATTTTACTTCCGAATAAGGCGTAAAGCGGTGAAAAAGGTTTACATATTATTTAAAATATGAAATACTTCCGCATTCGCGCACTTGATCGCCGAAAAATTCGGTATTTTTACTTTTTCGACTGCAGTTTTTAATTTTTATAAATTATTATCGGACGAATGTCATTTTTTTTTTTTATATTTTACAAAAATACGACAGTAACGAAAGATACAAAAAAAAAAAAGATTTAAAATACGCGTTCGAATATACTATTTTTACTAGACTGCATATTAGGTACATATGATTTTTAGGAACAAACAATAAATGTTTTCGGTGTTTGGGAAGGGGGTCGCGACGAGATAGACGTTATAGTACTGCGTTACAATAATAATTTGTAATTTTAATAAAATACGAGCGACACTTTTTTATTATATCATTTATTATATACTCACAGGAAACTATGACGGCCATCTGACCGGTGTAAACCAAAAACAGATTGGTGCCGTACACGAACACCATGTTGCTGAGCACTTCTGAGGCGTCGTTGCCCACTCCGCGGTACAGGTAACCGAAAATCAGCGATATTGCAAAATGCGCGAGCAGCCGTAACATTAGATTGGTCTAGAAATTCGATGATAAATTGTCGTTAATAATATATTTTTAAATAAAATAATAATAATAAAGACAACAGTACATAAGTTATTTACGTTATATTCGCGAGCGTAATATTTTAACTTTGGAAAGTCATGATACCAACTGGTTAGAATCAATTTTCCGAATACTTTAAAAATAAATATTAATTTGTAGGAAAGACGACGACAATTATTATTAAAAATCGTGTGGTATACGTTATGAGCAGTGCTCGAATTGGGGGAGGGGGACGTAGGGGACGGAGCTCCTCTCCAATTTTTTCACATTTGTACTCCCTCCAAATTATTTTGGACTTCGATTTTAGATTACCTCAATAAAAAAACTATAAAAAAAAATTTGTTAAAAATATTGTGAAAATTGTTCATATTCAAACCCATATTATAGCTTTTAGAAACAAAATTTTGAGAATCCGAAGTCCAATGCGCCCGGTAGGAAATCTTCCTTTTTCCAAAAACAACAAAATTAGCGAAATCGGACAAATCTAAGAGGCGTAGTGAGAGTTTTTCCTGTAGAGCATATAATATCGAGCTTTCCATTTTCTGTCTGTCGACGTTGTTGCAGGCATGTGCAAAATAAAATTTTGAGAATCGAAGTCCAGTACGCCCTGCAAAAGGTTTTCCTCTTTCCAACAGAAAAAAAATAATTCGAAATCCGATCGTTCTATGAGAGTATTTCCATTAACGAATGTATTTCAGTCAGAAATACAGCCATACAAGTCGGGCGCAGGCCCGTCAAAGGTTTTCAATTTAACGCATTAACTATATATGAGACGACTTGTTCTACTAGAATTGTTAATTCACACCATTGCGATTAATTTTTATATCATTTTCGCATAATATTGTGATGAGACGCGTTTGTCGTTGTCGACCCAAGACGATTATTCGATTGTATTCAATTTAAATACACAAAATGTCTAAGATGACCCTGCCACTGTAGTAGGTTAAGGGATTATAAACCGCCTCCGCGAAACGGAGTTTACGAACCAATACGGATTTTCTCGGCTACAACAAATCGAGTGTAAAGCTGGTACACGACAATACCGCGACGGAGTAATCGTTTTTTTTTTCTTTTTACCAAATATTCACTCACTTTGTTCCGTTTATACATAATAACGTTCCGCAAATACAAATGATAAATCTGTAAATAACACGGTGGCCTGTTCGCCAGTTTCGTTTCGAACGGTAACGTTTTGTTCACAATCGCCTTGTCGTTTTTCTGGCACGTGCCTGTATTATCAGGAAAAACGAATACGTTTAGCGTATTATATTATCATTATAATTCGATCAAATATTATGATTCGCGCGTTATATCGCGCGTGTTATAATATATACACACGCGTACCGTTTTCAAACGGTATTGGTCCTTGGTCACCAGAGATTGCACTGTGTGAACAATGATGACGGCGTTTGCCGGCGATAAAATACGCGTTGCTTTTCGTCATCGAATCGGCCAGTTTGTCCAGCACGTCGTTACCGTATTCGCCTATAGCCACTTCGATCACTGAAAAAAACAATTTTAAATTAAGACGCGTGTACACAGTTCCTGTTATTTTGTATTCGATAATACTCGTGTACATTTCACCTTTGTATACACAACACCCGTGTAAACGCGCTGTATTGTGTTTCTAACCTCGTAATGTATATTATCGAAAATCGATACGTTATTCGTACGCGCAATGCCTTTCGTATAGTGAACAAGCCGTGTTAAAAAAAAAAAAAGAAGAACATTATCGATAAAAAAAAAGGTAACGAGCCGTGTGGTGTTATGAATGTCGTTTAAGTGAATTATTGGATAAAGTGTTTAGAGTGTAATGTTATCACTATAAATTTAAAAGCAACGATAAACCATTGCATTCGATAAAACGATTCTGAGCGGACTTACTTAACAAAAACTAATACTTTTTATATGAATTAAATACCCCAAAACCTATAATTGCTGTAAATAGTCCAAATTAAAAGAAAGTTTTTGAGAATTGTTTTTTTTTTCCTTAATATAATAAATAGTTACATATTTCAAATTTCTATGCCCGTTAGTTTCAAAATAACGAAAAAATAACGATAATCGATTTCGCGACGAAATCGCGTTTTTACCGTTTTTATGTAATTTATCGGTAGTTTTGAGTTCTGTTTTAAGGCGCTTTTGAGAAAACCAAAAAAATGACCTGTCTAAAATACCAACTAGATGCAATTTGCTACCGGAAACAAACTGTGACTGTAAATACTATTGATTGAGATTGTATACTCGTATTAATAATTTTCAATAATTACAAGTGTTTAATTAATTTCGCGCGTTCGTAAAATTTAAATTATTATATAATATTTATATATATATATACAGCAAATGATAGGGCCTTCTGTATCCCCCTTAAATACGCCACTGATCGTGTACTAAACATCGTCACTGCAGCACACGCTTGTAAACAAAATTACTAGAGTAAAACGAATGCGCTTTTTGAAAAAAAAAAAACTATATTTTTCGCGTTATTGTGTTAACGTTATCGACCATATTCTTCTTTAGACCGAGCCGATATACTATTTTTACAGTTAATCGTACACAACGCGTGTATGAATTTTTTAAAATTTAAACCGAGAACTGCACGTATCGGCGCTAGTGCTTTGAAGGCAAGTATTTCAAGACAATTTAAAAGCCAACGAGAAAAGTAAAATGATAATTTTGAACTGTTATAAGTTCGAGTCATATGAAAAAATCGGTTGATTTGCTTAAACTTGGAAATATTATATGTGTATACTTACAGAAGTCTGCCGGGTTGTGGTACGGCGGACACACGATGGTCCGTTCGGCAAAGTAAGGAATGACCAATGCAGGAGGTCCTTGGTAGATGCACCGGCCCGAGGTCAACGCGTAAACTTGATCAAACTTCTCGAACATTAAAGCGCTGGGCTGGTGCAGTGTACACACCATTGTACGATTCTGGTTGTGCGCTAGGTCGACCATCAGTGACACGAATTGGCTACACGATTGGCTGTCTAAACCGCTATTGGGGGAGGGAAGAAAAAAAAATCCGTCAGTTAAGTACCCGTTTTGTTTAATATAATGTGACGGTTAAGCGATAGTAATCTTATAAAATAACAAATTTAATTTAAACGAAGTGAAATGATCAATTTCATTATAGAGACGCTGGTTAATTAGTAATTTCGTGTGCTTAAAACAATATACCTATAAATATTATAACGATAAACGCAATATATTATTTTCGCACTAGTATTTGTATTATACGGTAGAATCTCGATAAGTTGAAAACCTCGATAAGTCCAAAATAAATGCCGAAAACTTCAATTACTCACTTGCTATTTGTTAACTCGAACATTTCGTGTTCCGAATGTAGACGGATAATGACGATTACCTACTTATTGTTGGTACCGAACATTTTATTAATGTGGACGATAAAGTATACTCTGCTCTAAATGTGGTAGAAAACACTATTGATAATAGCGTGTGTAAAAACCAAACTCAAAGCAAGATACCAAATTATTTCTTGTAAAGTATTGTAACAATATACATACATTTTGTAGCATGTCTTTTTAATATTAATATGTTATAATAATAATAATAATACACGCTATAATTTATATGTAATAATAGAAAACTATAATACATTTTGAAAACTCATTGAATCGAATTTTGTTCCCTGTGACCTGGATAATTCGAACACGTTAGTAAATAGAAAACCTCGACAAGTCCAAAACATTTCATTTCCCTTAAATTTCGATTTATCGAGGTTCCACTGTAGTTATTTATATACATTATACGTAGTATCTAAATAATATACAAATACGAGTATTATACGTATTTGTCAACAAGGATGGACATCAACTGGTCAAGGAGTTAAAGTTCATATAACCGTATTAATTAAACAAATTAATTTAGTAGTTACGATATTTGTGAGCAATCGAGTTAATATCTATTTTCGCAGAAAACTAAGTTTAAGTAAATTAAAAAAAATAAAAATTAGTATTCGCTAAAAATCTGCACTGCTTCTAAAAACAGGCAAAAACATATTATAACGGTATATTATCCTTAAGTCCTGATTTAGGCGCCTAAACATATCTATTTTTGTCTAAATTAACTCACCTTTTATAGACTTTTAACTAAAAGGTTATTGAGGTACATTTTTTCCTCGTATTTCAATCATACTCGAGGTGCTTCCTATCTACACGGTTATAATGAGGTATATATTAATATAATAGTTGTTTTTTTCTTTAAGACGAACGGATTCACCGTTACGGGAAAAACGAGCTCGCTTTAAATTAATCCATGCCTGACGATATGACGTCATAACATTTTGAACGTATTGTAGAGTGTAACGTCCACTAAAACTATGCACGACGAAATGGGATCAGTAGATAATTAATATTTGTGTAAAATTTATGGAATAAATAAAACGTACTCGAGATTTCGTAATAAACGTTTTTTTTTTTTTTTTTAAGAGATCATTTCATAAAAGACTCACGCGTCTACTTGAAGTTCTATTCTACCTACGAGGAACTCCGTCCAGTCGATATTTCTATACAAATCTTTTGTGCGTTATATTACCACTATAAGCGTGCATTCAAAAAATAATAATAATAATAATAATAAAAAGAAGAAGACAATAAAATAATATCATTTAAACAAACGAAACTTCAAGGCGCGAGGATTGACCTTCAAAAAAATTCAAGTGAACCGACGTGAAATGCGTACGGTGGTTTTTTATCATACCAAACATCGTGGTAAACCAAAATGACGGTTACGAAATTTCTATTACACGATCCGTCATCTTTGCACATTGTGCAACATAGATATAGTCGGAGAGAATGGAAACGGAGTTCTAAATATTCAGGACTGCAGTAAATCGATGGTCGTAATCGAGAGTACTTCACTGATTCTTATAAAAAAAAATCAAAAGGTCCCTTTTATTTTCCTTACGGTTTGGCGTCGTTTTCAAAGGAAAAATTTGTCTGATTACATATGAAAACTAATAGTTAAATGATTTTGACGTCAAATACCATTTGAAACCGTGCTGTTTTTAATATGTTTTATATTGTTTTCATAATTATTACTTTCATTTCACTGTACATTAAAATTTTAATTTTACCGATAAAATACTATAATACACATCAGGAAACGGTGGATAAGAATGAAAAATAACACGTTCAACTGGTAATTGCACAGGACAGCGGTTCCGAAACTTTTTCGACTCGCGACGCCCTTGATAAAACTGATGTCTTTTAAAAAATTAATAGAACCAGAAAAATTGTAGTAAAGATATTAATTTTATTTTAATTATATGTAAATATTTTATTAATTATTAAGATTTATAAATTTATTTGTAGAAAGTATTAAATTAATGGAATGGACGAGCCTGCGAATTACTGCACGTTTTTTTTTAAATCTTGAAATCAAATTCCAACACAGCCGCTCTCAATTTCCTTTTTCCGCGTTTATTTTTATTCGACACTTCGCTTTTTATCACAGCGACCGCCAAAAACCCAGCTTCGCACAAATAGGAAGTGGAAAACGGAATTGAAATACGTTGAGCCTTATCACTTAGAAGGAGATTATTCATTTTTTTATTGAAATACATAATGTATTTTTAAACCAGATAACGGTCGACGGCGCGGCGCACACTTTGGGAACCGCTGACGTAGGACATGTTAGGAAATGGAAAAACGATGTCGACATCCGTTTCAGAGAACACAATAGGCAATGTCGACAAGCAGTCGACATCCGCATTCAACGTGGTTAATACGAACGAATAAAAAGTTCTAAAAAGTGGCTGGCATTGCCTTTAGAAATTTTTAATACATTTTTATTTACATAATATTATTATAATATGTACGCTCACGTGGTGGGTTCGTCTAGGAACAATATCGACGGGTTGGTCACGAGCTCCAAAGCGATAGACAGTCTCTTTTTTTGGCCGCCGGACAACCGTTTGGTGACCGTGTCCCCGTGGACGGACAGACCCAACGCGTCCAGCAGATCCTCCACTTGTCGACTCTTGGCAATCGACGACACGGTGGTCGGCATCTTCAGATGGGCGGCTACAATCATCGATTCTCTGACCGTCAACAGGTCGCGCACGTAATCGTCCTGCTGTATGTAGCAGCTGATGTCCGTCATCTGTTTCTCGTCGCGCAACGTGTCGTTCAGATACACCGCGCCCGTACTTCCGCTTGTCCTGTGCATAAAAAAAACACTTATTACAGAAATTACAATATTCGTCGCGTCCTGCGGAAACCGCGTACAAGGGGACGGGTCAAGTGCACCGACGCGAGACAATCTCAAACGCATTATATTATAGACCGTTTTTTTTTTTTTTTTTTTTTATAGAAACTTAAAAATTATATATACAGCGAGAGAGAGAGAGAGAGCGTTTTTAGATTATCTTATCGCATAGACTGCATCGGTTTTCGACGAGTAAACGATTCGTGTACACCCCGGTACGTACGTAAACGCAATAATTATAATAATTTTATTAGATTCCGAGCAGAGCGAGGAATGTATCGGTGGTTTTACAATGATGTGTGTTTCTTATTTGTATGTCTGCACGCAAAAACTCTACCAGTAGGAGTGCACCGCGATCTTAACAGTCATACCCGGTTTCCGCGGTAGCGAATTGCGTCTAGTCGGCACTTTAGAGAGGTGGTTTTTCGATTTTCTCGAAAGCGCCCAAATAACCGAAAATCCACCGAAAAATTACATAAAAACGCGATTTCGTCCAAATCGATTATCGTTATTTCTTCGTATAGTTTTGAAACTAATTGTTACAGAAACTTGAAATATTTACCAAATATGTAACGCTGTACTACATTAACGAAAACAATTTTTGAAAACTTTTATCTATCTAGGTTTATTGTAAGAAAGGATATTAAAATGTTTTACTGTTGTAAGGTCAATCGCGTTAATTATTTCTATACCCTATACATACTATATATTATTGAATAATAAATAATATTACACCGATGCTCCGCTCAGAATCGTTTTATCGAATTCAACGATTTATCGCAATGCTTTCGAATTTATGATAATAATAACAAAACTCTAAAATCCATATCCAAGTAATTCGCTCGAGCGACATTCCATAACATCCCGCGCGGCTCGTTAACTTTTTTTTATTCACCATTATCGTAGTAATACGTTACGTATCGAAAAATACGATACGCATATTAAGCGTCTCATTAAAATATTATGTGTTCGGAAATTTCAGTGCCAACGTTGCTGTCCGGACTATTTAAAAAATGCACAGAGCGTCGCGTGTTCATGACTGGACATTTCATTTGCCCCGTGCCGCGGCCGCGGCGCACAATACACGCGGAAATCATAATCGCGGGTCAATATTTATTGAAATTACCATAATATATTGTACTACCTATACATAAGTGAAATTCGCACGTTTATCTCTATACGAATATAACGTTTAACATTTTAAAATTAAATGAACAGGATACGTTTAAGCTTCCTCAACAATAAAAACTATTTAGTTTTTTTTTTTTTTTTGTATACATTAATATATTATACGTTTATAATAGCGAAATCAACGTACGTCGACTACATTTGTTATAAAGAATTGCGCGATTTAAAGCGTTTTAAAAGCTATCAGTTACTCATATCTACGGCTATATTATGGTTAGGTTAGGTCATATGGTTGGGCTCGTTAGTTAAGTTAAACCGTATAGATTTTTGTTAATTAACTTTAAAAAAATGTTAAAACTTTAACTTAATCAAATTTTAAAACGTTCGGGGTAATGACGTGATACAGGCAAAACCTACAACAACATTTATTCGCTACATTTAACGCGTTCAATAACAAGAAGGTTCCAGCTTTCGAACAGTAACTTTTAAGAATGGACTCACCCGTCCAGGACACGAAAAATTATAAATTGTAATCACTGTAAATCGATTATTTACAGATAAAATTCGGCACTCGGGGACGTAAGTCTATTTTCAGAGTTGTGCACCAAGACCAGCGGCGTATTTAATTCCTTAGAATTAAAACCCCGAGGTTATTGACCCGTGTTTTGATTGTAATCCGTATGATGCCCTCCGTCCTTTTCGATATTTCCAGCTGCGCCGCTGACCAAGAGACACACCGAGGAGTATTTAAAAACGATTAACGGACGCGTATTTAAGAGATCGTATGAGTATGATCGGTGCGCAGTGTACGCAGCAAACTAGAATATAATTTCTACGAAGCGAATGAAAAATATTCGAATATTGAGACGACACAACAGCATCACAACGCGTTCATTTCTATGTACACACACACACACACACACACACACACACACACACACACACACACACACATATGTCACGCAAATGGCTCGGTAATATTTTCGTGGGCGTTTTACCCGCGCGGTTATTATCGGAGTTTCAACGGATAGAACAACGACCATTGTTCATTGAGAGTTTGGATCTGTTTGATGGTCAAACATTTGGAATAAATAACGTTATTATTTTTCCGTTCGCGTGACTCACAGTATACAGTATTATTATCATCGGTTTATCTCGTTTATATGTAAAAAAAAAAAAAAAAAAATGTAAAAAAAAAACACCGGAATACGATTGATTTACAATAATTATTGACTTAATTGGGTACACAGTTTTGCAGCTGACCTATATTTTATTGTAACCAGCTAACGATACAATATTCCGTAATAGCAAAGGCGTTGTATTGTTAACGATTTAACGAATCGTTTATGATTCATTTATTTATTGATTTTTCGACTGGAAAGAGTGCTCCGATCGTTTTACGTTCTTAAAAAAAACAAAAAAAAATCCGTCACCAAATTTCGTCTAACTGGGGTATTAGTGTTATATCATTTTTCGATTTTCCCAATAATATTTCAACGCGTCACAGAAAACGATGAAAACGCGATTTCGTCAAATATCACCACCACCGCATATGTAATAATTCTATCTATTTTTAATTTCCAATATAATGTCTCTCATAGAGTTTTGAAATCATTGTACCGTATTAACAAAAAAAAAATTTCAAAAACTTGTAAATCTCGATCAGATGGTGTTTTGTAGTGTTTTGTAAATATTACGTCAAAGCTACGCTTTGTTTTTTAAAATCGATAGTAGGTAATTAATAAAATTCTAAAATCACTGACTGCGTAATTGACACACACACCACGGCATCCGCGAGTCTGCTAATTTTTTTTATTTTTTTTTTTCATAATTATCAGTTTAATTTTTGTTTTAATATTTTACAGTACACCTACGCTGTTTATGATTTCATAACAATTGTCGAAACGTACAACTGACACTGCAGCTTTGTACTATCTGAAAACATAAAACAGGATTGTGGTCATTTATTTGTTAAAACGTTCATTTTAGATATATTTCGCGGTAAAATTACATTTTATTTATAGGCACTGACCTAGGGCAACCACGAAATTCACGAACGACAACGAACAGTATTCTTTTCACCCTTTATTACACACTTAACGGTCAATTTTTAAACGTTCTCATTCGAACGCAAAAATCCGATTAATATCTTAAAAATCGTACAGTCGTATATACGAGTTTAATAATATAATACGGTACCAGGAAACTGGTCAGCTGTATAGGTGAGAGTATATACAATAAACTGGCATCGGGACAACGCGTATCGATCAAATAATAACCGCAGTGACCCGCTAAAATTTCAGAATTTTTTACATATATTATTGTTTACGGAAAGAAAAAAAAATTTAATAATTTATAAAGCGTATATATCGCATCAACAATAATCGAAATATAAATAAAATACAACCGTTCGTCATGCACAAATAATATACGGCTATAATATTATACGGGCGGTGTATATATTTCATAATACTATTATATATAAATTATGTATTATGCATATCATACCTATTAAAATGTTAATCTTGAGCTGAATTATACTAACAATATATATATATATATATATATATATATATGTACCTTCTACGTATTATCATAAATATTTAACACGGATATTATTTTTCGTTCTAGAAAAAAATAAATAAATATACGTTCAATAGTTAAGTCGGTTAAAAAAAAAGCCCTATGCTATATAACGTTCAGACACGTTTGCTGTTGATTCCAAAGTAAATCGAAACGCCTGAATGTCCTATATATTAGACTGTATCCAAACTTGTACTTGTCTTGTTCGATAAAAATTACATTTCCTACTTGGTTTTTTTTTATTATTGTTCTGACGAAACAATATGGTGAATGAGCTAAGCATTATTTTATTTATATAGTGGATCGTAATATATTCACAGAGTTACACGAGACGTATTATTGTAATGCATTGTTCAATGTACTCACGAGTATCCGGCGAGTACGTTGAGCAACGTGCTCTTGCCGCAACCCGACGGTCCCATGATGGCCGTAAGTTGTCCGGATCGGAAACTGCCGTTGATGCCGTGCAAAATTTCCTTTTTTACTGAAAAATACATAAAGAATATTTACTTCGAATCGCAATACGATAATTAATTACACATAATAATCAATTAATACGTTGGTGTTTCAATCGTGCGTTTATAACGGTCAACTGCATAACCAGCGGCGTCCAGTCAAATAAAATTCTCTAAAAGATTCGAAATCATCTATCGCATTTTTTCTGAACGATAATATAGAATACGAATGGTATAGAAGAGTTTTATAACATCGAGTAAGTATAGGTGGTAAAATGTCTGTGATGGAATATACACGTCACTATATATAATAATTACGCTACCCCTACGCGAGCAATCATCGTCGTTACAATTAGTATTCATTTGTTATAATATTCAATGCAAAAGATCGTGTCGAGAATGTTTGTACGTTTTGATGTTAGGTAAAAAAAAAAAAATGCCTTTTCATTTTAATAGCAAATAAAAAATAAAAACAGCAACTAAAATCTTTTATAACACATATTTTTTTGGTTAATAAAAAGATATAGAGTTCGCTGCCACTTCACTTGCCAAAAGAAGACCTGCGCACACTCGTGTCTATACACGAGTAGATACAATTTTGAGTATCTGAACGATATAATCGTTTAGTACGTGAAGGTTACCAGCAACTTTTTTGTTTTAAATTTCGTATAATTTACACTTATTTAATTTTTAAAGAAGTCCGGATTCCTAAGATCATGATTGATCACAACCCATCCTCTCTCGATAATCCACTTTAAAGTCGTAAAACATCTGACATTTCATACGTAATCTTTATTTTTAACTTTATACTTCAATGATAGTTTATATATATATATATATATATATATATACGTAACAGTTAAAAATTCCTTTAACCGAATAGTGTATAATCACATAATAATATAAAATATTTAAAAACAAATGTTTTCGATTATTATATCCGCATCAGTGGTATCGTCAATCCGGACGAGGTCTTCGTGTAGCTTCATCGAAAACACCTTGAAATCGTGTATTTTACAATGGCGGCGGTTTTCGTTTGACCACATTCGTGCGTATCGTTGGAATCGACTTTCATTTTTACAATATAATGTCTCTGGACATAAAATGGATGGCTTAGACGTTTTTCAAAACACTGTAGTAAGAAATAAGACGCGCACTACGAGTATACAAATATAAAGGGCGAAAATACATTTTTTTTTTTTTAAATTCGTGTGTACACTGCACAAAGTAGTACTGCACGTGAAAACAGGGACTGGTGTTCAGCTTCAATAATGAACTAATCGAAATGTTCCGCATAATGTAATGTCATACAATAATGTAGTCATTACTATCAGTTGTAGTGTTTGCCGACGACATCGATATAGTGAAATTTTTTTATATAGTAAATTGTTTAATGGGGTTTTAAAATTGTGTTTTTTATAGAGTAAACCGTCTTATATTTCTAAAATTTAAATCGAATCGGAATCCTGAAACGTCGATGGCGAATATTTACTGTTTAATATTTATGTAGTTACATTTTTTTTTTTTATTTTAACGTTAACATTGAATTTATATTTTAGGAAAAAGTACACGCGGAGCTTGAATAAGGAGAATTAAAGGCTGCGCAATACAATAATTTCTTTAAAAAAACATACTATATATAATATTAAATAATATATATTATAATAATTATTTATTATATACGCTTATTTGTTATTTTCCCGTAGTTAACCGATATATTGTTTCGTTTTTATTGCGTATTTATTTTACACGCCGCAAAGATATCGAATTTCGATAAATCGATATCGGGCAAATAAAAACGATAATATTTTAATAATATATACTATATTATTAGTATTACGGGTTTTACATTGAATTCTAATAAAACAATAGAACATTATTATATATTATATTATACTCGTATAATATTTGCGGTACAACATCGTGCACACAAAATAATATTATGAAGGCGGAGCCTTCTAAATTTCACGTGTTGAAAATCGAAGGTGGTCACAATGAGTTTTAATATAATTATTGTGTGACGGTTACTTTGACAATAATTAAAAATTTTAATTTAAAAAAAAAATCGTTAAAACGGAATCAACAATAAGTAGATTTAAAATTTAAAAAAAAAAATGTATTTCCGTATATCAATTAGAATTTCGAATGTCGTTGCTGCGTAATAATAATGGTTTTTTTTTTTTTGTAATTATTCTCCTTTAATTATTATCAATATTGTTACCAACCGTGGAAACATTATGAAATACACCGGTCCAACATTAGGAACGTGTAGTAATAATGTGGGTCATTCGACGGCCGTGACACTCAACTTGCCGGTGTGGTATAATAACAATAATATAATAAATGCGTGTAACGCCTGATAAATGCGGCTCCTTGTACCTATAAAACACATATTTTATTGTTCGGACGGACCGAAGGCCGTCGTCGTTTATATCGAAAATCAAATTATTCGAAGAATCGCGGAATTGATTTCTTTTTAATAATTCCAGACGGATTCGTGCGATATTAGAACACAACGTTAAAATACATTTTTAAGTTCATATAATATTATCGTAAAACAGAAAAGCTATACGGTCGGCAAAAGAGTCATGCAGAAAACATTTGTCAAATACCCTAACGCAGAACGAAGAGTTGTAATTTCGTAAAGCCGCTAGAGGAGGTTTACGAATTATTCACGATTTTTAACACTCCCAAAAATGTAGTATGGTCTTTATAGCAATTACTAAGCTCAAATTAATTTTTTTATTCATTACCACATGCGTTCGCGAGTAAATCTACCGTGTCCTGACACGGTTCCTGGAAAATTCGATTTTTTTTTTCACTTTTGTATCCGATAAAAATATTATAAAAACACGAAATTCATGTTAGGGTTTTCGCTAATTTTGTATTTTGAAAACTGTAAGTATCGACTTATACGGTGTGTTAAATATGGAATTGACACGAAAAGAAATTCTAAGCGAAACTGAGATTTCTTTTTTATTAAATAAAAACACCTACAACCGTTGGACATCGAGTCGGTTAGAGAACTTTTCGCATCATAATAATGTTTTCCTTGTCAAAACGCGTGTGGAGCAATCGTAATATCCAGAGCTTTGTATTATTATGTATTTCTAGCTCGAAACGAACACATAAAATTAATACATCAGCTGTTGTATGATGGAAAACGTTGACAAACCTATCAACGAATCGATTTGATCGGAAATTCGTATTAAAAAAAATAACCAACGGACACAAAACGAATTTTCCGATATCTAATAGAATATGTTCGGCATACAAATTAATTATTATTATTATTATTGTCAATAATATATTGTTATGTACACGTTTACATATTATTACATGACTCGATGAGTCAGTGTAGGCCGGCGTCGATGATATACATCTCACATTTCACATTTTCTATGGAATTTGACCGGTTTTTGTGTACGGGATTCCTCTATAAAATGCTATCGTTTTGATAAAAAGACGACCGAATAGGAAATTACAATAGTAAATATTATTATATATATTGTAATTCTCTGTCGTGTATTTGTTTTAAATATATTACACGAACTGTCCGTGGCTGGAATAAATAGACGATAATAGGTTATTGAACCGAACGCAAATAATTATGGTTATCGACCCCTTAACCCCGACAAATATTCGCGAAAATACGTTAGAATTATTATTATATATTATATATATTGTACAGCAATTTATTGTAACACGTTTCGTATCGAAAACACACGACTCTGTAAATTGGTTCAACAGAGATATCCAAACGAACAGCACACACGATTACCACCTCCTGTTGCTATTGATAAATACTATATAATAATATTAGGGTCACTTTGTCGAGAAACAAAAATATCCAACTGCGTTCGAGGAGAACGTAGAAATGTGTTTTGCGCGTTAAAAGGTTCGATTTTAAACTTTAATCCTTTTCGTCATATTATCGTATTCATATATATACACAATATACCCAATCATTTATATTTGTTGAATTACACCGACACGTTTTCTAACAATTTACATAAACGGTTTTAGAAAATCGCATTTTTTTAATCAAATGTGACGTAGTATAGACAAAACGTGAGAATCCGTTGCTCGAATTAAGTTCGTTCCAACGTTGATATCACTTCAGAACAATTTTCTGCATAAATCCCTAAGGGACACGAAATTGTTGGCTTTGTATCTCATATAATATCATCATATCGTACAATATAACGTAATGTAACGTATTGTTGTCGGGAACGCACGTTGTTTTTTTAAATTAGGAAGGTACCTATTTAAATTAATATATACTATTAATAACTTATCTAATTATACATTTATGATATATTATTCTTACATTTATGTAATATGAAGTTTGTACGACGACTGACGCGAAAACAATTATTGTATGAATTTCAATACAAATCACTATAAAGTGTAAAATGCATTTCTCGTCAAGTCTCGTTGTTACATGATACTTTCCATTATTGTTGTTAGTCGGTCGTTGACATTATATTATAAAGCGAGACGGTTCAAGGTCGCCTCGAGGCCTTTATCAAGCCTTCGACACGCTACGAAAATTCGATTGTAATTAATTTAAGAGTTCGCGTCAGACTATTAGCGTTAAATGTGAATTTTCTAAAATTAGATCTCTCAAACTACTCTAAAGTACTATATATATATATATATATATATAAGTATTAAGTATTTATTTTATTATTATCTATTTGTCAATATGATTATTGTTTTCTATTATATAACGATATTTTGCTAAAAGACCGCATTGACAGCGTCACTGTATAAGTACCTATACTGCACGATTTAAACGCAATTCTAATGTGTATTTTTAGTTAAACGTATATAACACTTATAACATAGTATATTATTGTGATTTCAAAGTGGATATCAATGAACGAAACACTACATACAATTATTTATAGTATTCGAATTACATATTATTCGAACACAATTATAACGTAAAATAATTAAAATACATTTTTCTATCGATATTATTATACAACAATAGGCCAATTTGTGTGATAAATTATTTCAAACGATATACTAATTTATTTAATAAGTCAACCGTCAGTCGTCCTCCGTAAAGTTATAAAATTCTAATCGGCGATTATAATAATACCTATAAGTAATTTTTTAATAACCTACATACGTAATATGTAAATACCAAAATATTATTAATATGAATAAATATACGTTTCATCCGTTGAAAGTAACCTTATACAGATCAAACATGTTATTACTTTTTTTATCAATTTATTTTGACTAGATAAGATTCCCTAAACATTGTCATTCGGCTTTTCAGAAGTTTATAATGGCAAGGTCGATAGAAATAATAATTTATATATGCGATAACCACCGCAGTGTTCGCTTTCGTTTTAAAACTTTTCATAAATGCGTTGTTCGTTCTCTAAAATCGTATTAAAACCTATTTTTTTTTTTAAATATCGTTTAAAATAATAATAATAATAATAATAATAATAATTATTATTATTATAATAATTATTATTATTATAATGAAATCGTATATGAATAAAGAAGAAAATCCAGAAGACCGCGATTGTCGAAATTATTTAATAGGCTGTCATCTAAAAATTTCATAATCGTTTCTTTCGTTGTATGACCGCAGTCGTCGCAGCAGGTCGTCGAGTTATTTACTTTGAATCACACACGAATTTTTACGTTATGCGATAACGATACGATGACAATAACAATCGAAATTCAAAGGTTCAAGGCGAGTGAACGGAAAAAAATTAACTCAGTTAAGTCAGCCTAAATGCTCTCAATTAATAGTTAAAATGTTAGTGGAAAATAAATTCAACTGATTAAATTTAAAGTTAACATCGAAACAAAAAATTAACTTAATTCAGTTTAAAAAAAAGTTTATTTTTTTAATTTTTAAATTATACAATTATATAATATAAACTTTTGCAATATTTACTTTGTTTTAAAAAATATTAAGTACTAGATAACGCAGATTATTATTATTATTATTATTATTATTATTATTATTATTATTATTATTATTATTATTATTATTATTATTTTACCAAGACGGTTGGTATTTTCAAGAAAAAGAAAAATTATCCAACTCTGCACGATAGACTAAAATTAAAACCAAAAACACGTATTATTTAATAACCTGCAATATACAATCGTCGATCTTCAACGAAATAAAAATTAAAACAATCAGATATTGCCAGACAAAAAAAAAATTATGAACATCTAAAATGAGTCCTACATTAATAATTGTCGACTACGCGTTAATAGCTTAATGACTGCGCTAAAAATTAACGACCGCAAGTGGAGCCGACGATGTAAACTAGTCGAGATCATATTATATTATATACAGTTAATGAACGAACCGATTTAGTCGAGTTAAAAAGTTTAGAAAATATTGACTTTTTTAACTAGTCAATGTCCACTTTTGACAAAACGGTTATACTATACCGGGACCTATAGTGAAAACGTAGCGGATTTCTATATGTAAACCACACGTTCAGTTCAAATATACGAAATTTTATTTTGCATATTCCGAGGACTTCGTTATAACATACGTCGGTGCATACTTCGCTACACCTATGCAGTGCTTGACTTGGGGAAAAAGTAGTAGAGGTACTCTAGCTACTTTTTAAAGAATAGCGTCCCTAGCATTTTAACATCCCTCACATTACCGCGGGGGGCTTCGCCCTCCACACCCCCTTTTACGATCCCCTAAGAAGCATTAATATAAAACCATAAACACGTATCATAACAAAACTGAATAAGGAATATAATAATTATTAAAGTAGCTGAATTTATGGATAATGAGTGGCTATCATTGATGGCTACTTATCAATTATCACATATGAGATATCTGATATTAATACATTTTGTAAGCTTTATGTATTTAATATAAAAATGTAAGTTGAGCAATTTTATAAAAATAAAAAATTTAATAAAAACCTTTCCCGTGCGTTCCCTTTTAAAAAGTAGGGGTACGCTAGAATGTCCAAAAAATTAATTGATATACTCAGTCCCCTCCAAATCAAGCACTGACCGTCCCCCGCGTTCCTCTTTAAAAAAAATAGTAGGAGTACGCTCAAATATTTAAAAAATAGAAGGGGTACTCAGTCCCCCCGCGTCCCCCCCCCAAGTCAACCACTACACTCATGCCGCTATATTGTTTCGTATACGTTTTCGAGATTTTTTACGAGTATAATTTTAGTTTTCGTTTATTACAAACGAATAAATTATTATAAATATAAATAATCTCGCGCGACACGGGTTTTTTTTTTAGTAACCTTAATCGCGCGTTAATCTTATTTAACAACATAAATCTCACGTTTTTAAAATATTCGCGTTTATTTCCTAAATCAAAAAAAAAAAACGTGTAACGTAAAAGTTTATGCAATGCACCCTCGATATACGTATTATAAAAAATAAAAATAAATTTTTAAGTGCGTATAACCGCGTATTTTATTGTTTTTTTTTTAGTACTTAGAAGTCTCCGAACTCTGGTAATAATAATAGTAATAATATTTTTATACCAAGGTCGGAGCAGTCGCCGGGACAGGAAGAGTACATATATACACACATCCTTTTTTAGACCACAAACGACCACGTGCTGGCGTTGTTTTTTTTCCGTCGTTTATCGAAAACCGTCACGTATACCATCACAGTCATTCGATCGTATTGCGTGTTTGTTGACAAAAATATAACGCGCACGCGAATGACGCCATGGTTAACCCCCTTTTTTTTTTACCCGTTTAGTTTGTTGTTTCTGACATCGGCCCGAATAGAAGAGATAAAACGCCGAACACATCTCCGTTGCGGTGCATTTACGTGGACCATACTATATATCCACGTGCTCGAGATAACAATTTCTTATTGTACATACAGCGACAACAATATTTGCCGGCGTCGTTGAAGCGAGAAAAAAAACATCAAATCGAAGACTGGACGAGAGTGTCGTCCAAAGACTACTTCGAAAGACT
The DNA here is from genome assembly GCA_032441835.1 of Slavum lentiscoides. Lineage (NCBI taxonomy): Eukaryota > Metazoa > Arthropoda > Insecta > Hemiptera > Aphididae > Slavum > Slavum lentiscoides. The sequence goes on from CM063713.1 coordinate 6,637,409, forward strand.
CCGAAGTGTATTTTGAACGGTACTTTTCGATGTTTTTTTTTTATCTAAAAAAATTAAATACGTGAATTTTTTTTTTTTATTTAATGAATTCGGTTTATTATGATGATCGGACACACACGTTTCCTAGACACAAACGTGTTCTAAACGACAGGACTTTAACGCGTCCCTGTTTTAGTATAAGTATCATATAATTATCAGCCCCTTGGGCTGTAGTCATTGCTTAAAAATTATACGTATACCTACCTAAATAGGTATAATTTTATGTAGCTGATCATAGTATAGCCCCCCACCCTTTTGTGATTTCTATGTCCGCGACTGGTGTCCGAATATGTTGGACTCACACGTCTTATAGTAATAAATCTGCCTGTCTGAAAGCGCTAATCTCGATGGGTGCTGAACGAATTTTATTCAAGTCCTCATTAATATAGTTATAGTGTCTCTCGGAGAAGACGCTTTGTGTCACCTAATTAAAGGAAATCTATTAGGATTCAAGTTGTTGAACAGTATGACTAATTTATGAGTACATTTATTTTTTATTATTTAACGATTCGTTTTTTTGTAATATTAAAAAAAAAAAAAGAATTATTATTATTATTATTTATATATATTATTGGTTTTAATAATATAGATTGGTAATTGATTTTATGCAACTCGAATTTCGGAAACTATTAACACAATATTCGGGAAAAAAAATACTATTGTGTTGACTTAATGCTAATCAAATAATGTTTATTTTTATTTAAGATTCCGGCGCAAAAATCAAAACGCACACTGTTATTGAAAACGAATATTTTTTTTTTCTTGAACTTCCTTAATAATATATTATCATCTTATATTAATGCGCACTACAGGCGTACTCCAAATAACGTATGTTTTTGTTCGGGAATATTATTATACTATAAGATGAAAAAAAGCAGCGTGATTCAAAGGAAACATCGATAACATAACGATATTTGAAAGAGTCCGTTCCAGTTGATTCGGGACAAAAAATAAAAATGAATTTATCTAATCCGAATTAAAATTCTGAGTACAGAGTAGATACGATCATCATGTTTAACATTTTTTCTTCTTTAAAGATTAAAGTAGATCGAAGTGTTTAGTTATGCGATTTATACGAAAACCATCATAGTAAATTGATAAAAAAAAATTCGTTTTATCTGTCTCGCGGGAACTCTACAATGAGCATAAATGACCGCATCTAAATAATTAATGAATTAGGCCCTAAAATCAATAATATTTTCGATAAATTACAAATCACTCAATGATTATTGTGAAGATTGAATGGTTCAAACTCGATTTAAACCGGTTTTGCACTGTTGTGTGCGATTTAAGCCTCAAACCGATACACACGAATTAATTAATAGTACTTCTATTAGTCGATAAATATAATACCTATTATAATATAAAATGTTCAGTATGTGTAGGTAAGTAATTTTTTTTTTTTTAGTAATTTTTATTTTTATTTTTATTTTACCGAAAAAATAATTGAAAGGATACGGTGAATAAACGCAAACCGATATGAATAGTATAACGCGTATTTCGAATACTAAGGGCTTTAGAAAAAATTTAATACAAATATATTTAAGAAATATTTCGAAATTCTGTGTGAAGTTTTTGAAGCGCTTTTTTACTGTCCTAAAAAAGTATACATTCACGTAAACATATTATCACGAATTCCGCGTAAATTGTGAAATTCCTAGACTTTAGGACTTTGGCACATTCATGTTGTGTATATACACACAAGAGTTCACTAGAGTTCAATGACACAATTCAATCTTAAAAATGATAAATCGATAGAACGATCAATAAGGAACAAATAAAATAGGAATAATAAAATATATTTATAACTACATAATGCTAAACAAAAAGTCTGTTCCCTTGGAATAACAAATCGTTTTTATATGACGCATTGAATGTGTTTAAATTTAGTGATTAAAAAAAAAATGATAATAGCAGCAAATCGATAATTTTAAAGGTATTTAAATATTATTTATTTGTGTTTTGTGGGAAAAATACCATATACAACAATAAATTGTGTGTCACAAATTCACGTATTATTATTATACTTATTTTATAAAGACTAAATTTTTTTTTAAATATTAAAATACTCCTAATATACACACACAGTTAAGTAAACAAATATTTGATCATTAATCAATTAATGAATGTATGTATAATGTATATACTTGGCGGTAATTTTTTATTGAACAAAATCTTATATTCTGACTTTTGAGTACCTAAATCGCTTGTCATTATTATAGATTCTACATTAAATAAATAACTGTATAGACTTTTGTCAATGAAAAATTTAAGCGGACGCTGTGGATATTGGAATTACTAAGACAAAGATTTATTATTATTCTGAATTTGAAATCAATCGTTGTATTTGAAATAACGAGTTTAACCGACCGAATATCACCCGAGAAAATTAGTATCGTCATCGATTATATAATAGTTCTTATCTATTATCTATTATTATATGTATAATCAATGGTTTTATCTTAGGGATTCATTTTAAGCTTCTTTATTCATATGTATCAATACAAAATTAATTATAATGCTCGATGGAAAATTTAATTTAATTTTTCGTAAAATAAATTATAAATCGAACGTAGTATATTATTATTAGTACGTACTTTAAAGAATATACCAGTAATTTACCAACGATTTTGCGACGAATTATCGAAGAAAAATAAAACACTCTATTTTTTAAATGTTAACGGAATCGTATTTTTGAAATCTGAAAAAATTATGATAAAAATTAACTCGTTCGTCGTTTTGTGCACGTGCTCTTTGAAATTCAAATCAATAATAATAATAATACAATTACGCACGCAACACTGGCTGGTGCCGAGTAAAACAATTGTATTATTACCACCTACTCATATATATTATGGTCGCTGTGTTCCGTCTGTGCTTTTTACAAATCAGTAGTTTAAGTGTTTATTGCTTTTTTCCTATATAACGTTTGTAATCATGCAATTAGTTTTATTGAAATTTGCTGTTATTTTTATGACTAATGCGTCGTCGTAGGACAATATACTATATAGAGATTACGATTAGAAACATAGTTATTTATACTCGTATTATTCGTAAAAAATTTATTTTTATTTTATTTTAGCGATGTTAATTTTAAAAAAAATATATATATATATATATATATATATATATAAAAAAGAAAAGAATTAAAGGACTAATTATCACCACACATTTTATCTGAATATGTTATTATATTATATGACTAACACTAAAAAAAAAATATATTATAGATTAAAACGAGAGAGATTAAATAAAGTGCAATTTATTTATCATAAACATTTAAGTGTACGATATAGAATAAAAATAATAATAATGAAAATGTATTACGCAATCATAAAATATATAAGTATAGCAAATGCCATAATTATAAACTTATTTATTATTACTATTATTTTTTTTAATATTATACGTATTATGTATATGATTAAATAATTTTTAAAAAAAAAAACAACTTTTTTATGAAAATAATGCTTAGCGTTTTAATAATTATACTGAATTTAATTAATAATGAAAAGACAAAAAAATATATATATCGATTGTTCTATCACAATAAATCTCAGACTAATTGAACCGCCTTTTTTTTCGATTAATGAATTGTTTATTAGAAAAATAGTGACCTTTATTAATCCAAGGACATATTCGATATTACGAATCAGAGGCTGAATCCCGAATGAACTCGGTTTTTTTTTTTTTTTTTTTTACCGGATTTCGACATATGTTTATGCTTTTCATTTCAAGTAAAGTGTATAAAGTAGTAAAATATGGTATTCACTCATTTATACTGCGCCGCTGAAAAATTTAAATAATATTAATAATAATCCAAAATAGCAATGTCATAATTAATTAATACATTATACTGAGAAATGATTATTTTTCTCTACCAATAATAATATAAATAAAATATGTAATTGCACATAGTATACTGGTAAACGGTCGGATGTCGGTTATATACAGTGTCAATGTTTAAACGTAAAGTTATAACCTACACTTAATCACTTAAATGAGTAACAAAATCCAAATGATTAACGAATCCACTTCGTTTCAGTATGAATCAAAAAAGTAGATAAACTAATGAAATATACGTATTAATAAATAGTTTAAAGTTGGATTCTAATCGATACTTGAATAGTACATTTAACGTTATGAACACACATGTAATTAATCTAAATCGCGTACTGATCGTGAAACAAACAAAACGCGGCTTCTTAAAATAAAAACGATACAATTATTTTTATTTTCGTTTTTTTTATTAATTTATTGCAAAAATATCATAAAAACTATATACTATTTTGATAAACAGTACACAGATAAATTGTGATATGCACTTCAAACACTAAACGATTTCGGCTAGGTTAGATTTTTTTGTAAAGAGATATGTTAGACATCAAACATTTTATCATCATCGATTTCAAAAAGAAAATTATAATAATTTATATTAGAAAACGTTGTGAAATCCTTTTAAATTAGTGTCGATAAATACGCTACGAATATTTTTTATTAACTTTATTTTTATGTATACATTTAAAACAATTAAAAATCAGCGCGTTGCCAATGAGTAATTATAATGATAATTTAACAGCTTAACAGCTATATATACGTGAAATTAAAAACAATGCTTTATATTTAATTCATGCAGTATCTATATACGGTTGGGATGTTTTATAATAATAATTATATACTGTTGTCATAATCTCGTACTCACATGTTACATATTATTATAGTTGACGAGCAGACAAAATTGTATACAGTGTATTTGGTCATAACTGTACTATATATCCTATCGATGCGTTTCGATCTTATCTGCAGTGGAAACGGATGCGTGTTCTCTGTTCCATTGAAAACATAACGATTATACAACAGACTAGTCCGACACTCTTTTACAATAATATGGTACGTCTAGAAGGTATCAACTGCTAAAAATACATTAATTTTTAGATGCCTGCAATAGATTTTTCTGATTAAAAAAAAAAAAAAAAAATAAAAAAGTATCGTTTTATCTCGCAATAATCGCCGTTCGAGCAGACGTTTTACATAGAAGAAATCTAAAATTTATAGTTCACTGAAAATCGCCACACTAATGGATTTATTAATTTTTTTGTTTTTAAAGCAGAGAAGACCAAAGTTCATAAATTACTCGTATATTTATTCGAAAAAAAAGCCGATACAGCTTTTTATTTTTATTATATTAAACAGAATATATTTATTATTAATATTGTAGAAAATACGTGCAGCAGCAATGAGTCCTTGAATAATACAACAATATCACATTGACAGACAGACTATTGCGCATAAAACGAATTTATTGTTATAGAAATGTAATATAAGCAGCTTACGGTTAGCTGAGGGTGCGTTAGAATTCTGCGGGTACGTACGAATTCGGACTTGTAAATGACCCGCGAAGCCCTGAACTAGGTTTCAGAAATTTTTGAAAGGTTTTACGTATTTGGAAAGCACTGAATTAAGTTGATTATATAGTAAATCTTGATGCAAAATGTAAACGAGAGTGCTTTGTTGAAATGCAAATTGTCGCAGCGTTAATAGAAAAATCTCCGAAATAGTCAATTTGTTTAATATACATAATTAAATATTAAAGAATAGCGACGTTGGTAAAAAGGTGCACAAACGAACATTTTCCCGTCTAAGTCGATTAAATTATTAACAAAACATTTTGTCGAAAAAAAGATCATCTGTACGTTAGTGGATGAAAACAATAGTAGTTAGTTGATTAATATTATTTTATTCGCTTCAAATGTATAAAACTTTATTGAATAATTATTTCACGGGAAACGTTGCAGTAAGTTCGATTATTGGAAATCACAGACTAAATAAAAATACCAATGTATTTCAAACGCGATAAGATTACAAAACGTTAAAACCTATAGGTGAATTAAAATGGTTAACATATTGTATACGTATATGATAATCAGATAAAAATAATGCACATAATATTGTATAATAATATAATATTATAGTTATTATTATTAAATATAAAAATATTGTATTTTGTTCGTCATTATTGTTAATCAACATTTCACTTTGATTTTCTCCGTTACAATCAAAATCCGATTGAATTATTCTTAGGAATATTCGAACGTAAGCTCAGTAATAACAATTAGGTTACAGAATTTAAAATTATACAATTATTATAATAATAATTATATAATTCTTGCCACCATTATTCGTTAGCGCACAGAAATATTCACTTTATTTATAAGATAAAGTTCATATTATTAATATTATAAATAATGTTTTTTTTAAATGTATGTACACTGTACAGTGCCTTAAATGTTCATTGCAAGTCGGATTTAACACTTCAACAATTGTAAAAATATAAAAACCCACTCCGAATTTAAAATTATTATTCGTGATTATTCGTTACATTATTATCATTGGTCAATTAAAACTAGTAACACACACTAAACATATATTATTATTTTGTATTATGTTAAAATCCATCCGTTTCTCACGGACCATATACCGGAATTTCGATTAAAATATGAAAAATATCGCGACAGTAGAAATGTGAACAAAATAATAATAATAATAATAATAATAATAATAATAATAATAATAATAATAATAATAATAAAACGTTTTGAATAATATAAAATTATATAATTAAATACAGGAAAAAATATAAAAAAATTATATAAATTATATATTATGGTATACGCGAATAAAATACAAATTTGTTTTTGGAATTCCTCATTTTTTTATTTTCAAATTTAGTTAATTAAATTATGTACTCGTACACACCCACCGAGAAGAGAATTTTCAGTTTTTTTTTTTTCATTTAAGTAACTATATTAATTTAAAAATATCTCTCGATAATACATAATATGTAAATAAATCATATAGTCTAATATTAAGACTTCCAAAAAAAAAAGTTTTACGATTAATAAATTAAGATTGTTCCTATGTATTTCCATATTCGTAGATTAAAAATACTAATGTACTATACGCGTGGCTAAAGTTATGATGTACTGCTCATTATAGTCATTAGTTTATATAATAGCGTTACACTAATTGAAATAATATTGTTATATACATATGTTAAACATAATAAACGTATTAAATCAGCAAACGATTCTACGATTTGCGAAATAATTTCTTAAAGAGTTTAATTGCGAAAAATAATTAATAATAATATTTATACTCGCTGTTTTGAAATTATATACTGTACCGTGATACGCATTAAACGGTAAAGTATCAACGATTTTATTTATAGTGCTATATGCCAGTGTTTTATAAAATATTATTTTTATCAACCGCCTATTCGTTTCCAAAAAAAGACTGTTTTTTTTCTCATTTTTACAATATAAGCAAAACGATTTTTCGATATTTAATTAAAAAATAATTAATGAGGTAAACACAAGACTTGGACGACGATAGATTTTGGGCGCACAATTTTGCACTCGAAAAACTCTATACTCAACGAAAATCACCATATCGATGCACATGATGGGTAGGTAGGTACCTATTGTTCGACGAAATTCGTCGTTCAAAACAATAATAATTATTCCTCGTTATCAATAATTCTTATACAGTTAAGCAATTATTATTGCACTCGTCTTATCTTGATTTGCGTACGTTCGTTTTTTTAACCGCGATGTACATAATTTGTATTGTAGTACATAATAAACACATCGCGAAAATATTATGTTTTGCGCGCTGGTTTACCGCGATTTACGCGTTAAATTAATGTTCCCATACACACAACGACCGAGGCCGGCCAAAAACACTACCCCTACCTGCACAAATGATCGTTTAAATTTCCGATTTTTAAATTCAAAATACGTGTTTTGCAGGATTCGACAAACGAAACGCACTTATATAGGACAAATATATACAAGCGTTTTCCACCCAAATCTTATAATATATACGTAGTATGGTTGGTTTTGGCAGGACAGCCCTCGTTTTTATATCTTGTCCTGAAAGTCATCCGAGTTAAGAAAATTGTCCTGAAATTTCCATGTAGGTTTTCCGGCTACATTGCGCAAAACAAATTTTTATAACGAGATATATAGTGAAAAAGAATTAACACATGACAACCGATTGAACCCGACAATATTCCTTTTTTATTTTCCAAAAAAGTCCTGAGTTTTCGTGATTTGGCTCTGAAGAGTTATGGCAACACAACTGCAGGATATCGTATATTATATTATAACTACGTACCCAGCTGCAGCGGCTGCTTATACGTATTAATTAATTTAAATAAACGGACATAAAAGAGTAATATGTACTAACGTATCGAACACAATATAATACTATTATAACGCGAATATAAATGTAAAACACACGCAGAAATAATTTCCGTTTAATTACACCGGGGACATTTCATTTACGTTGTGAAATTTAGAATAATAAAATTATTACTTCCTATGTATTTCGACATTTTTTTTTTTTTTTTTTAGTCATCTCCTCCGCCTCAAAGGAATCCTCTAAATACGCAGCTGATGTGTAATATTCACATTTACAATTTTTTTTAAAATTTAATATAAGCAATAATATTGCTGGTGTATATAACGAAGAGTGTTTATAGGGAAATTTGCTCAAAGAAACGGGATAAAATAGTTTTCTGCATATTGTGTACCTATTACAGTTTATATGGATAGTTCATCGAAACAAGGCGGTGCGCATGGAGTTTGAATCCTCAACCCCCCCTCCACATTGGTGGACATGTGCATACATTAGCTTTAGCGTTGATTCGATTTTCGCAAAAAAAAAAAAAATCAAGGTTTAATTGAAGCTATAATGTCGGCAGTTATTGTGAAAGATGAATGAATACTATGGAAACAAAATGCAACACATTAATAATATTTTTAAAACAATTTGTGACGAGCACGGTGTTAATATTGTTAAACCGAGAATTGCTTCATATCAAAACTGAGTGTTGTGACGTTATAACTTATAACTGATAGTGCAGAAGATTACTGACGAATGCTATTTACAAGCCGTATCCCGATAGATCCACATAGTGGCGTACTTCCGAGGGGGGTTCAGGTTACCCCCCCCCCAGGACCAAAAAAAAAATTTTTAATTATATAGTTCATTTTATACTATACAAATATTATTTGTTTTCGATTTATTATACCACATGGTTGAACAGATGGACATGATATGCGAGTATAATATACAGTATACACTTTTCAATCTGTATAAATCTAAGAATCGATAAAGAAAATTTCTAGTATTACCGATAGGCGATAGCACATAGCACATTACGTTTGTTTCTTGGTCAAAAAATTACCAGTTTTATTCACAAACTTTGTTAATATTCGTGTGGATGTGTTATAATTTGTGATACTATTATATTAATTATACATAACAGCAGTTTTATTTGATTTATTTTAATAATATGATTGAATTTGAAACATTATGGGGACGAAGTTTCAATGTCTTATATAAAATTATAACTCCCCCCCCCCTCCAGAGAGAAATTGAAATTACGCCACTGCATCCGCATAAACCATATTGATCAAGATGGATTTCTTAAACACAATAACATTTTATCCATATTTGCGAGTCTTTTCCCAAGTCAATCACAGACTTTAGGCGAATTGTCTCGCATTGAATTATTTAAAACATGCGGAGTACAGTTTTAAACGATAGTTCTTCTGAAATATGTATTGATGAAGTGAAAATTTGGCGGAGACGAATGGCAATGGAGAGTATAAGAAACGTCCTTTGAAGTTCACTGATTTCTGCAACAAAACCGCCTTCCCTAATATTCGTAAGATTTTTTTTTTCGTATAACGGCCGTATTATACCCGTAACGACGGAATCATATTATGAGTAACGTCTTAAATCATATCTGAAGTTCACAATGAGTGAAGATAAACGGACTGGATTCGCTTAGTATTACGTCATTGCGTAGGCGGATATTGGGGAGGAGGGGACTTGGAAGGGCTTACTATAAATATTTATAGCTTTATTAGGATATTATTTAAAATAAATTGTGTATTTTAATATTAAATATTTATAATTTTTATTCAATTCAAAATAGTTAGCCACTATTTAGTAGGTTGAAAATGTCTGTTTACGTTAACGGATAAGACAAAAATGTTAAGCCCCCCCCCCACGAATGTGACCAAACATCCAACCATCGATGCGTCGTTGTGTAAACGTTAGAAGAGCATTTATTTTCCCCGTACCTCGACGAGTCAATTTACTACAAAAATATGAGTTTTTGAGTTTTAATATTTATTATAAATAAATTGAAAATTGTAGGTAATACTCTAATAAAAATAAAATAATATATATATAGGTAGGTAATATAAAAAAAATAACAATATACAACGTAAAGAAAAATGCGTGTTTGATAAATGTTTAAGAAAGTGACAACTAGTTTCGACCGTAAGTCGTCATCGGGCTTACAATGATAATAATAAAAAAACGAAAATAAGTATATGAAATTAATATCAAAAACAAACGAATAATCCTTCCAATACCGAATTTATATATACATATATTTTTTTCTTTTTGGTCGTGTAATATAATCATTTTCTATATGGAAATATTGTATTCTATACGACCACATTCTAAGACGTGTTCAGCAAAATTGGATTTATTTTCTCTAATTTTATCTTTGTATCGAATTGTATCGAATTTTAAACATTTCTACCGCGTCTTTCCAAATTTAAAATTTATTACAACGACAAATTCGTTTGTGCGCATACGCCATAAAATCATCACGATCGATTGAATTTTTCTTTGTAAACTTTTTTTTAAATTTTACTATTAACGGTTCGAATTATATAAAATATATACAATATATATATATATACACACACAATATAGTTAACGTACAATTTCAAACGCGTTATAATGCGCGATGGGTCGTAATAAACGGGCACTTTTCGCCTGTATCGTCAATTCAATCTAATTTACTCGAGACGAACCGGGGGACGGGGATAATAAAAAAAATAAAAATAAAAAATACGGACCTCTTTTGAACTTGTTGAACGAGTGCACGGTGTAAGTGAGATTTTCGAACGACACGTCCACTTCGGGTTTTTTCGGGAACGATCGCAGCACCTTTGCGGCGGCCGCCTGCACGTTGTTGTTGGACGCGTCCTCGGTCCGGTACTTGACGACGTCGTCAGCCATAATCGTTGCCGGGGTGGTAATGGCGGTGCGCGCGGTTTGTTTCGGGGTTTTTTTTTTCTTTCTTTTTTTGGTACTATGTCAGGCGGTTACGAGTGACGCATTGTACCGTCGTCCGCGATATTCTTCGTGTAAAGCGAGACCGGAGGAAAAAAATATTTCGGCGGTAAAATCGACGAATTCGCGGCGTATCGATTAATATGTTATTTATTCGAGCGCGTTCGTGTCGAGCGAAAAAGGGAGCAAAATAAAAAAAAAAAAAAACTGTACACACAACGCACCGGGGCGACGACGACGACGACACGCGATCGACCGGCCGCTGCGTAACGGACTGCGTGGCGGACTGTGTCGGCGGTGGCGCGCACCGTCACGCGACGAACGCGAATTTCCACCGCGGTAACGCGGCGGCGGCCGTAAAGGGCTCCGCGGAAGCGCATGCGCGACGAGGGTGACCGGCACTGCGTCCAGGGACCGTCGCGCGACCTACGCGCAGTGCGCGGTGAACGGTTACATCGGTGAACCGTCTGCGCGCTGGCATGATGATTTATTATTATTATTATTATTATTATTTATTATTATATTATTATTATTATTATTATTATTATTATTATTATTATTATTATTATTATTATTATTATTATTATTATTATTATTATTGTTATTATTATTATTATTATTATTATTATTATTATTATTATTATTATTATTATTATTATTAATAATATTAGTATTATTGTAGGCGATAATATTATTTGAAAAAAAAGGTAGCGAGCCGCGGGGTGTTGTGGATATCGCTTAAGTGAATTACTTGGATAAAGATTTTGAGTGTTTTGTTTTTATTATAAATTTGAAAGCAACGATAAATCATTGCATTCGATAAAACGATTCTGAGCGGTGCTTCGGTGTAATACACTTTGTAACTGTTTTTTGTACAAAATTAAAGTAATATAATGTGGCTGACGTTGTGTCCAAATTTCGAGTCGAAAAAACTCAGAATTAACTGTTTTATGAATGAATACCCTTAAAATCTAAAAATAAAATCTATAAATAGCCTAAAATTGAATGAAACTTTTTGAAAATTTTTTCCTAGTTGTATAGAGTACAAAGATACAATTTTGTTGAAAATTTCAAGACAATAGAACGGTTATTTTCGAAATTATAGCGAAAAAACTATATACGTGATGTTGACGAAATCCCATTTTAAACGGTTTTTCGTAATTTTTCGGTAGTTTATCGCGTCGCGTTAAAAAAACTATTGAGAAAATCGAAAAATGATCTCTCTAAAGTACCAACTAGATGCGAATTGCTGCCGCCGGAAACAAACTGTGACCGAAGAGATCGGAGCACTCCTTCTGGTCGAAAATCTGTACACCGGATAGAAAAGAAAAATTAAAATAAACATTATTGCAAAACCACTAGATCCCTCGCTCCGCTCAAACGTATTTTATTTTTCGATAGTCAAATTTTATTACATTAAATTCGACTATACCTATTTGCTAATTAATAATTAACAATACTGTTTACACAGAAAAACGCGAAGATCGATTGGTTAAAGACGCGTGTGTTGACGAGAATATAATTTATATTGCATCACGGACAATCATTTACCATATTACACAATTCGAATCGTTAATTTAACCGACAAACGATCACATTGATATTATTATAGTATGTTTGACGAAATATATTGTCAACGCGTTGTTGTTATTCCCGAATTACATCCATCCGAAACATGTAGATTGAAGAATATAATATTCACAAGTTCGGGCGAGTTATACTATTTTCATTTTAAACTATTTCAAAGTAATTCATAAGTAAAAATTGACTTAGTCAAGTTCAGGGCTTTACTCTTGAAAAAATTTGTAATTTCGTCGAGTAACTATATACAATATTTTTCGTCCTACATAATACGAATGTACAGCTGGTAATATAGGTCAGAACTACATAAATACACCTCGTCGCACAATTCTATTTTGATCTATTTTGATCTTCTCGCACTGCTTAGCTATAAGGTCAGTTGTAAAAATGTACAACCATTGGCTCATTATTATTATTATTATTATTATTATTATTATTATTATTATTATTATTATTATTATTATTATTATTATTATTATTATTATTATTATTATTATTATTATTATTATTATTATTATTATTATTATTATTATACTTTTATCCAATTGCGTTTGTCACAAACTACGTTTTATTATTGTAATAGTATTGTATTATTTGTTATGAAAATTATTATAATTATTGCACAACGTGCATTATTGTTAAATTAGTCTCGATCAACACATCTAGGAAGTCACAAAATAATTAAAAATTAAAATTCCACGTTGACTTCATAAATATACGTCTGACGTGACTGATGTATTAAACAGATTCGATTTAATCGAAGTCGCTGGGTGACGTTACGTTATATATTATAAAATACGCGTGTTCGTTCTTATATTATATATTATATGTTATAGTTGAGGCACCTAAATTCTACAGATATTTTTTCATTAAAAATGTGCATCTTACGAAATCGGGTACAACGTTACCGCCGTATGAACTATTGGTTAATAATTCGGAATTTTTTCAAATCGTTCATGTAAAAAAAAAATATAGGTAAATAACGTAATATAATAATAGTGAATGATAATACTGTGCATAGTATTAAGGTTACTAAATATTATCAATTTATAGTATATTGTATGTTTTGTGTAATAAAGATTTACGATTATGACTTTTTTCCACAATATATTCAAATCTACCGTTTGTACGATGTACCGTGGGCAATTTACCAATATTATCACAAAAAATAAAGTAAAATAAATATACGTTCTTATTGCGGTAAGAATATCATTATAATAATAATAATAATAATAATAAATCATATTAATGTAAATCAAATTTTATTATTAATCGACTGAAAAAAAGAATAAAGATAGTTTTTCATACAAATATTATAAATGATTTTTATAAAAATTTAAAAAACAAAAAAATTAACCACTTAAATCATTTAAATAATTTATTTAATACAAAAAAAAAAACGTATACATATATATATATATATATATACATATAATATAGCTCCCGTGGCGGAAGGTTAATAAAATACAATTGCAAATAATGTTCAAATTTTTCTGAGGAACTCGAATGGTCCATGGACCATCGGGTGGCGACCGCTATTGTAGAGAGTTTATTTTTCGATTTTTTAAATATAGTAATTTAATGTCGACACAGAAAAATGACATACAAAAAGCTTTTTCAATTAAATCACGTGTCTTATTCGTAATATCTTGAATACAAGATCAAATATATACTGAATGCATAGCCGACAGTCACGTTTACACGTAATAATGCCACCGAACAATTATATAAAAGTGGCAGCAATAGTTTTGTAAATATCACACCGAAGCTCATGCTCAGAGTCGTTTTATCAAATTCAATGGTTTATCGTTGCTTTCAAATTCGTAGTAATAATAAAACTCCTGCATGACGTTACCACTTTTTTTGTAATTTGTATTTACCGTCAAATTTTTATATACGTTTATGCGAATTCAGTCTAAAATATTTCGTTGAGGGTCAATTTCTTTTTTTTTTATAAAATATCTAATCATATTTATTTATTATTCCGTTTGGAATAAATAAACCTAATATGAATGGATTTTCGTTAATACGATATTATAATTTGAAATCAAGTAAATCATTATTTAATCGCCACTGTCACTAACCATTAAACACACTTTGACGCACACGTCTTGGTACATCGGCTTTTAAATAAACATTTAAATTATAATTACACGTACCGATATAATAACGCATAATCGAGAAAATTATTTTAATTTCTTAATAATACGGATTTGTTTGTTTGGTGGTATTTTTTATAATGATCGTAACGATTAGGTATTAACAAAACAAAAGCATATATGACTTGATTGTCGAAATTCTTTTAGTATTATTTCTTTCCAAATACTTAATAATATACGTCTTATTGATGTGGTATTGTATAACCACTGGATCGATAAACTGCATAATTATTGCGATACATGATTTTTAATGTTGCATAATAATTTACGACGATTTCGGTTTTCGATTTTAATTGTCAAATGTGATTTTCGTTAAAGCCCTCGTAATATATTACAAATGCATAATATTTCTAGAGTGTAAATCATTATTTTAGTAAATTTTTTTATAATTATATACGTACATATCTTTACAAAGAGTAAAAACGGACAATTTTTTTTTTAATAATTGCCTATAAAATTTGCAAAAAAGAACTATACATTTTTTAACACAAAATATAGAATTCAGTTCGGGTGGTAAACATTTAAGACCGAGGAAAAGTGATAAAAACGTTGGACTCCGTGTCACTATTTAGCGCATTAAATTGTGAGAGTCATACGGAGTCATATATTGTATGCTATATATTCAGAACAAGGCAAAAGTCGTTACTTTGTTGTATATATATATTGACACAGCGTGTCGTATTTAAATCACTGGTTTCGTAGAGAAAACTACACACGAGCTTCTTAACGCAAAACGAACGGATCGCGAACCAGAACGTCATTGCGCATTCATTTCGTTCTACTACATAACGTTGTATTACAATACACATTTGGTAAAACAGTTTGCGTATTTTGCACTGTTCTTGTGGTTAGCCACCTGAACCCAGCACAAAATAATTTCGTAAACGTAAAGAAAAAAAAAAAAACTATTTTACTAAGCAGTACCTATACCGAGTTGTAAAATTTTATATTCATATTATTTTCCGATGTATTCATTATTATAATTGAAATTTTTCGTAACTATACCAATCTCAGTGCAAAGTGTACTCTTCGTGTAGTAGTCTCTTTTACAGATATATGCGTATATATATAATATAAATTTTAATTATTTAATTTTATAATTACAATATCGGATTATATATTATTATCTATTTTTATACGAATATATATATTTATATATTGTAATTTCGTCTGTTGTTGTTTTCGCGTAACTCGTACATTTCACGTGTTACAAAAGTATAATAATTGACTTTTCTGAAAAACTTGTTCAAATATTATATTACTCTTATTATAGTACGTATTAAATATTTCTGCGTATTATTATATACAAATATTTAAATAGTTACTCGAATTCAATTATGTTAAAATATAATTAATAATATAATAAAACCTACGCCGCGCGTGAAAGTTAACTTTTCGTTTTAATTGTCTCTCATACGTTGTGTTGAGAAATTATGTGAAAAAAGAAAAAAGCGCATTGCCGTCTTACTTAATAACCGTATGAATATTTATATTTTCAAATCGCGTTATTGTTTTCAACAATAACTATTATAAATAGCGTGTATTAAGGGCACTGCAGTATACCTATTTTAGAATATATTATTATACAGAATAATTTTTTTGTTATTAATTTATTATTCATAAACACGTACTTATCATATGTTATAACTGTTGACGCAAATATATTATGCGTTTTGTATGCTTGCCGTACAGAATTTATTAAAAATATTAAATTTCTCGTCGTTATAGATTTTAAAATTAATCGAACTGGATATGCGGTCGGCAGAGATTAAAATAATATAACACTTTCATTTTATTCATTTTTTTTTTTTTTTTTTTATAATATACGGTCTCATTATTTACACGATTTTTTTTTCGTCGTCGCCCGTCGGTAAATGTTTAAAAAATTTACGTTTAATATTTACGAATTGTATATAATAGTACAGGTGTATAGTTTAAATAAATAAACATTTTAATACAATAATACGTAATATACACCGTTTATTATTTGATTTAGCTATAACGTAAATTAACGCGTGACAATAAATACGCGTTGGTAATTATTTAAATAATTAAATAATTATTACGGTAGGTGCTTATAGGTGTATAATCAATAAACCCATGGTCGTACCTATATAAATAAAATAACCTAGGATAATTAAATGTCGAAAAATACTCGATGTTTTCCCGGTACGCGATTGCGTATATTAATTAATTATAGAGTGAATATAATATTTTAATTAAGTACGTACGTACTTATCGAGAATATAGTAATACTTATTTTGGTATAATTGTATAATTTTATGTAAGGCGAAACGCGCGCGTTAAATTCCAAAAACACTCTTATTTTAGCGTTTGAATTGTTGTGAGACGAGGGACGACGAAGGTGTATATGTACGTCTTCTAATTTTTCTCATCCTGATTTTCAACTTTAAAAAAAAAAAATCGTTTTACACGCATTATTCTATCGGAGCGAAAACGTTATTCATTTTCGACGTTTTATAATACGGCTAGGTTTATAATCCGTGATAAATCATATCGCGTCCGAACGAAATAATGTGTTCTTATTTGTGTCAATACATCAGCCGACCTAAACCTCGTGCTCAGTAATATTATTAACGTCATGTCTAGAGTTCGGTGTAACGGAAATGGAGATGATGTAAACCGCATGATATGAAACAATATTATGAAAATTATGGCGTCGGTATAGTTGAGGATTGGACCAAAACCATCCAGCAAGCGTTTACGAGACGTTTCTGTATTTTAGAAGGCCAATTTTTACGTTCCCCTACCGCAGTTTGTTGTTCGCAATTCAAGCACTGCGTTTAATAGAAATTGTAGGTATTTGCATGTAGAAAAAATAAATAAATTTATTATTTTCCAATCACATTAAAAAAAAATAATAGTTTTTCTGTTTTGTGCGTGAAAAATCGCTGTCTACTCGTACGTAATATTCTATGTTGAACGCATTTTTTTTTTTTACATTGATGTTATATTTATCGCGATAAAGATTAGACGATTTAGATTCAAATATCGTTTCAGCTACCTACCTATATGTACACGACGTGTCTAATAAACTCTGATCAACGCAGTAATATCATATTTTTTATGGGCTCTGGAGAATTCTCACGGTGTTACACATAATTATACGATAATAATAACGATCAATCGGCCATAATCTTAGTGTAATTCCTATTTTAATCGGAATTATTTAATTACAAACAGTGTTCGCCGGCGTTTAAAATAAAACCGCGCGTGTAATGGACAACAGACAACTGCAGCTGTTTACACGCAGAGCGTCGGAGTGAACAGCAACGAATTGAATAATAAAAAATAAATTATCGTTTTTATTTTGCGTATTTGAGCATTTTGTTTGAATTTTAAAAAAAAACATTTGCGCAACGCGGGTTACCGCTCTTTCATATTATTGTTCGGTGATGAAAAACTTAATTTTTTTTTGAATGCATTTTTCAAAGCATTTTTGTATTGAAAATGATACGTACTTTTTGGAAAATATAAAATGTATAAATCAATACATCAACGAAGGCATATTTTCGAGCGTATTATATGACGTTTTTAAAGTACATATATTTGCATGCTTCGTGGTTTTTTTTTTTTTTAAAGAGCGTATATAAACACATTAAATTTGTATGCGTAGTAGCTTTTATTATATCGTTAAAAATCGATTTCAACAATATACGTATTATAATAATGATCATTAGAAAATAAAATTTTCAAAAACTGTATTTTTTTTTTTTCACAAACCTTTTATCGGTGTTCGCAATTTGTAAATAGAAAAATATAGTTATTGAGACATTCGGGAGAAACGTCTAAGCACGTGTATAAAGCTTTTTCCAGAAATCGTTTTTTTGTACTTGGTATACGCGTTTCGCGCGAAAGGAGACGATGGCGATGAGGATTTTCATTCGATCAAACCGCGATACAATTTATTACACGCGAAATTCCTTTTACGTATATATTAATTTAATGTAATAAGAGCGATTGCGCAGAGAACAATGATAATAGATAAATATATATTGTCCATGATTACATAATATATAGTAAAATTATAAAATATTTGTTATAAAAAATATTGAGATATTAAAATTATTTTCTATTCAAATATTCACGGTATATGTAGTATATATTATATGCGATGCGTTCTGATGTTATTGAGAGTGAAACGAAAAACGTATACATTTGTATATTACGATTAAATTATTTAAAATTAAAAACGTTTAATTTGTCTGCGAACACTTTGTCGTCTACTGCGGTTTCGTGTAGAAAACACTTGTTGATGACTCGCGTGTAACGTTAACAAAAATTGTATGTCCGCCGTTGTGATACTCTTTTATTTGATAGGTATCTCAGTAGTTTTCTGTAGCGCGATTAAAAAACAATTGAAAAAAAAAGGCGCGTGGGAAAAAGTCCTCGTTAAAATCGTCGACGCGTTCGTTTTAGAGTTAAACATTTTTCGCTTTACTAACATTGGCAAATTTTAAACAAAATTGTTCGTATTATATAATTAACTGTACTAATAGCGTGGATAACAATCCTTCTTCCAAATTGCTTTCAAGTTTCAAAAATAATAATAAAGCTCTGAGAAATCTCTTGTCAAACAATACGCATGAATCGCACACAGCATCCGCGGCTCGTTTTATTATTATTATTACTTTCTGCTTTCAAACGTGAGATTGCGTACCTATATATATTATAACGAGAAATTCTTTTGCTCATTCAACGATCCGGGTCGTATACGCGTATCTTTTCACTTTTATTTATTTATATTTTTTTTTTTTTTTTGCGCACCGACACGTAATAACGGTACAGTAACGATTTCCATTCTAGGAACGTGCTATACGCGACCGAATTCAACGTTCATCCGTCATTAAGGCGTTACGAAATCCTGGATCATATTTTATACAGTCCGCGGTATATACGCGCATTATGTTATTTACACTGTTTTGTCTGGCGGAGAAGAAAAAAAAACGATATACGAACGAGCCTGGGAGGCTGCACCTCGTTATTTTATGCTCACATTTAGGGCGCGTATATTTTGCAATAAAATATATACATATATATATATAATAAAAGGATATTGCGCTGCAAAAAAATAAATACGCATAATATAATATACCTGTATATTGTTAGACGAGAAGCTTGTACCGTTTTTACAACGGACGTTTAAGATAGCCCCATTGCGCCTGCGGCACAGAAAAGAGCGCGGCCTCTGCGAGCGTATACAATATAACAGCTGGTATTATCTTACTCATTTCCAAATAATATTTCATTATCAATCGCACGACTGTTTGCTTAGTCCCATACACACACACACACACACACACACACACACACACACACATATATATTCGCGATTTAGCACGATAAACGATATTATAATATTGTTAAATAGGTACCTGATCATTGCCGTAACTGCGCATTACGTGGCTGGTGTGCGAGCTTCGTTTCGGTGCCTAACTTTGTTGCGGTAAATAAATTAATGTCGTCGACAGTGGGCAATGGATGCCCCCGCCCCTCTGGACCGTTATACTCAATTTAAAATTTCTTACTAAAATATATTATTAATGATTGTTTTATGTTTGAAGTTAGACTCCTTATACAAACCGTGGTTACGCGCACGCACGTCACTGGTTATTGAATAAGTGAATTTCACGACAGATCATGAATAATGTGCAAATGTATATTTATTATTATTATTATTAATTATAAATACATCGATTATAAAGGTACACAAATTTTAAAGTTTTACTAAATAAAATCAAATACTTATCATACACTAAAACATTCGGGAGTCAATTTGGGGGTCTAAATTAATTTTTGAGGGTCGGAGGCTGGTGTGCAATGCACACCTTGCACACCCGGTAGTTGCGGCACTGTACCTGATAAATCGCTTGCGGTGACTGAAAAAAAAAAAAAAAAAACGTTTTATTCGAGCGCTGCTCATAAGAGTAACTGCGGTCGAATCTCGACGTTCTTTTATATAGCCGGTCCCACAAACGTGCAGCAGGCAGGACGCATTCTGTACAGAAAATGTAACAGAAAAAAAAAATATTAGGTTCGCCGCGGGTCGTCGAAAATATCAAATAGTTTTTTTAAACACTCGTCGTTTTGAAAAAAAAAACTACGCGGTCCAGTGAATTCGCAAACACGTATACCACAATTACACGACATTACGTTTTTTTTATTCTTAATTTTGCGTATACGTCGGTTTCTGTGCACAGTTGCGTTCTTATATTTTATTCCGAAATCATTTTCGTATTGCGTAAACTTTTTTTTTTTTTTTTTGAATATTAGAAAAATTAAGGTTTATTTAAATTTTTTTTTATTTATACGTTTCGAAATATCATATATATATATACGAGTATATATATATTTTTTATATAATAATATAACTTATATTCCTCCACGCCTTATTATAATATTTTACTCGAAATTTGCCGTTTTTTTTAATTTTATAAATTATACGTTATACTTTCGCTTTCGAAGTTACGAAGTAAAAATAAAATATATTCAATTTAAAGTCCTAAATTTGTATTATAACAGTTTTTGTAACGCGAAAAAATTAATGCTCCTAATTAAAATTTTAAAATAACTTAACATTCTTAAAAAAAAAATGTATTTAATAAACAATACGTACTTATATCCTTCTGGCGTATTGTACAATGTGTATCAATATTATTCTTCAAATCAATTCGATTTAAAAATATGAACAGTCTGTCTACTGTGTTATTGTCATAGTGTGTTATCGTTAAATACGTTTAAATATATATATACTTATTATATACTTACTCTTATATATATAATACATTAAAATATAGTTTTGTATTTATTGTAACGTTCTACGAACTTTTAAATAAATATATTATTAATAATTATTCATTATATAATATTGTTAATTATATCAATTATTTTTGTTTTTTTGTTTTATTCGTTTCACTTTTTTCTTTAACTCGTTACTAAAATTTTTCCTTTCTAATGTTTCCAACCGCGTAAATCACGTAAGTCGCCATGTTTATTTTATATGCTTGAGGAATTTGCGGAAATCGCAAAACGAATGTAATATGTATGTACACACCTGTGTTATAAAGATATTATATATACATATTACAAAAACGACATTGTTATAAAATTAGAAATTAAAAATTTTAGTGATTTAAGTGCGTGATTGGAGTTATTTTATTGTAATAAAATCGCATACCTATTCAAATTCAATGCAATACGTATATAACTACATATGGGATTGCTTTATAATTCATGAAAATAGATGTAAAAAATTCAAGCGCTTCTCAAAGCTATATACATAGTGTGCACTGTAAATATTAATATTTTGTACATTTATATAGTTTCACATTCTAGTATAGGCGTATAGCTCGGAAATTTTAGACACTGAGGCAGAAATACGTATTATAGGTACGTAATATACTAATATATACATTATATACAAATGAAGGATTTGCTGAGAGTCTTGTTATTATTATTATTATTTTTTTTTTACAAAAAATTGCCAGTGTTTTTTGAATTTCTTTTTTAGCGAATAGTATTAAATGACAAAGCATGTATCATATGAGCCTTCGCATTTGAACTCGCTGTAAATGCTGTACCCCATTAACATAAAGTATAGCTAATTTATTAAAATTAATATTATTCTCGAGGATGGCTTAAAAGCTATTCATAAAAGCGATATACGCGACGGCAAAAACGATACGATGGGACATCAACGTGTCACGAGTGTATTCAATATACCAATTTTATTTATTTATTTATTTATTTAATTATTAAGTAATCTAATTACTAGTTTCCTAGACATACCTGTATATTAACGGCATTTCATAGTTACTTCTTGTTCTTACATTACCAGTCACAGAAAACGAACAATGCAGTAAGGACATTCGCAAAACTTAAACTAATTAAAATCTATCTTATAGAAACACGATGTATCAAATAGGGTTGGCAGTAACCTAGCAATGATATAATCCAGTGGTTCCCAAACTACATTCCATCGCGGCACGTTATTATTAGTTATTATATAAGTCACGGCATACTTTGAATAAATATTATCTACTCTCAAAGTATAAGTGATTAGGACCCGGAAAAATAAACGTAGTAAAAAAAAGTTCAAGTTGTCGCGGCACACCTTTCGAATTTCACGGCACACCCTTTGGGAAACACTGATATAATCTAAAGAAAATGGACGTACCAAAAAATCATACATGACAGCACTTGTCGGTAAAGTCATTTGCACAAGATCGAAACAGAAAAAAATTATTTTAATTTTAATTTCTATATAATTTATTTATTAAGATTTAATATTGTTAATATAATAAATTATTAATACCCATATATTAATGGCCGTATATTTTGTAAGGATACAATTTATTATATAGAAAAAAATCACCGAAACGTAGGTTTTAAGAATTTAGACTTATCATCTATTCAGACCTGCATAGTATTATCCACTGGCCTCATGCCCTCATTGGTTGTAATTCCGCCACTGTATATATAGTTAATTGTAATATTATATTTATTTTGTTCTTCCTATTTCTTATACCCCAATTAAAAATTAGTATCATAATATTATAATATGAACTATGAAAAATTGAATATATATATATATATATATATATATATATATATATATATATATGATGAAAGGTTCTTCTCGATTTTTGTTTGTCAGTAAATTGTACAATGGATTTTATACCACTTAATGCGTTCAAATAAATTAAATATATTATTGATGTCGAAAAAACGTATACTACTCAATTAGTCGAAAATTTAAATCAATAATTTTACTACGTGGTTACAAGAACTTATCAAACGAAA
This sequence comes from Slavum lentiscoides, assembly GCA_032441835.1. NCBI lineage: Eukaryota > Metazoa > Arthropoda > Insecta > Hemiptera > Aphididae > Slavum > Slavum lentiscoides. The sequence continues at coordinate 6,661,174 of CM063713.1, forward strand.
TGCCATTTTACATACACGTAATACGTATATATTATAATTCAATTCAATGGAAATAATATTAAAAAATCAGTTGGCTCGTAAATTATTATTTATATATAAATAATATTTGTATATATATATATATACGGGGGGCACTGAAATGGCCAATATTCAAAGTTCAATGATAAATTAAAAACGAATGAAAATGAATTATTAATATATTGAAGTGAAGTAGGTAAATAATAATGCCATTTTTATTTTTTAAATTATTTCCTCAAGGTGACCGTCATCTCTTCTCATATTCCTCGTACGTTTTCTATTATTACAGTCTACACGCCGTGTATCACTTCCAAAGAAGCCCTAATAGCAGCGGTGTATATAAATGTACGAAAAGTGTATTTCCTCTCGCAACCTTCCTTTTTAAAGCAAACCCCGTTTTCTTAAAAATTAAATATCCATATTTCAATGCCTTAGCTGACGTTACTACAGGACAGTGACGTTTTTGGTCGAAATGAATCTTGAACCAGTATCGGGAAATCGATTTTTATGAACAGCCTTTTCACTGCCCCATCCTGCATAATATGTATAATATATTGTATACGGTATATCTATCTACTGTAATACAATGACAGGTGAAAGTGAAAGCACACAATTATTAGATTGTAATAGACACTTCGTATCCGCTTTAATTAAGTATATTTCTAAGATATTTCTATTAAATGTATTAGTTATTAATTGTTTTAAATTATTTCTTTTATTTGAGTACGAAACTATAAAATGTTCATTATTTAAGATTTAACTAGCTGAATTACCCGTCGCTGCCTGGTTACAGTAAAAAAAAGATTTTAAACATTTTTATAATTAATATACTCCATTACAGCCTAAAAATTATTTTATAATTCCGTATTACACAAAACTGATTTAGTATCTCACTCAGTGAGGCGTATTACCCACAAAAATAGGCCCTAAAGACTACGGTCAATTTATTCGCGTACCTATACATCAATACCATCGAGTTATGGCACCACAGTGACATTTTAAGCATTGTAGTATAGGCAAATCAATTTCTAATTTTTACATGAACTTCCTTTGTGACGTTTAGAGACATATTTTACTTTCTAGTCCAATACTGACGTGTTTCGCGTATTAACGATTATATTTAAATTATCGGTATAGTATTATCAAGTCTAATACGAGTGTTGCACTTTTCAATTTGGTCAGAACGCGTATTCGATCATTTGAAATCGACTTTCGGCCTTTGCTCGTTCCTTTTTGTCCGCATTATGCGTTCTGATCGCTTTTTTTCGGCTTTCGAGCGAGCTCGCAGTGTTTAAGCCTAACATATTTATGTACGAAAGAAAAATCTAGTTAAAATTTGTGAAAAAATAACCATTAATTATTGTCAACACAGGGCCAACACGCAGCCTTGTTGGTTTCAAATTGACGCATCGTTAATTTCTAGATTAACAGTGTTATTATAATTTGTTAAAATAACCGTTAAATTCAACAAAATAATTTTTCAATTTTGAAAACTCCAAACCTGTTCTGCTGAAAGTATACGAGTAATAAAAATATTTATTTAAAATAATTAATAATACACTGTCGATTCGAATGGGTTAAATCGATAATATTACCGATGTATTATATTTATTTCTGTGGCGAACGTTCTAACGGTATTTCGGTCGCTTTTGTTCAATTGGACTGGTAATTATAATAATATGTACCAAAAAATTCCAACAACCTTCATTCAAACTAGTATAACATTGATTACGGTTAGTTATCAAAGCATCCCTTGTGTAAAACTTGACTGAGAGAAAACATTTTATACGTTATTGAGTTTTAACTATAAATAATTACGTTTTAGTTACCGTACAAACCGTGTTTACTCGTTTTACTTTTTTTTTGAAGCGCTGATCATAAAGCGCATTTCACGTGTCGGCGGAGCGTGGCAACAAATGAAAAGAAAATATAACCGCGGCCGAAATGCATACATCAACTTAGTACCTATCAGATCGTGATGAACTTTTTGTTAAATATTGCAAATATCAACAAAACACTTTATTAAATTAAAAAAAAATACATGAAACTACAATAATAGATAAAAATACACGTTTTTTCTAAAAATATACCGAAATAACGTAACAACATACAGGAGTATAGGTATTAAAATTTATAATTCACTGGATTATACTGGATATTAAACTAGATTATTTCGAGTCAAATACATTTTATTCGAATCAATACACAAGTATTGTTAAAATTAATTAAAAATTAATCAAGATAATTTATTGATTTTACTGTTACAGTTTCCGTTCTGTGTGTATATACTATATATATATACATATGAATATAAACCAATAGACCAAATTATGGAAATTATAAATTTGGGTTTCTTGTTTTCCGTTTTATTTCTACTTATTATCCGGAACTGCATAAGGACTGTGGTCTGTAGTTCTCAAATAATAATCACCCGTGGCACTGAAAAATAATAATATTTTTTTGGTATTACACTAAAAATAAAATAATTTGCAATATGTTTTATTCGCTGTCCAAACATGTAAATATAATACGATATATACATGTAATATATGTATTACGTCTAACACATCGCGTACAAAACCTTATATATTTTAGGATTTTCGCGCCGTCGGACATCAATTCGTGTCACCTCCAAATAGACCTCCAGACGCAATATTTATTTATTTATTTTTCTAGAACCTTATTTATTTTAAATATTAAACAAAATTTTAATATTGATGATGTCAGAGAAATTTGTAGATACGCACCCAAATTTATATATATTATTATAATTTATCTTAACCATGTTTTTATAAGTTCGGCAATGTGTGAAAACCAAACAAGTTCTTTTTCTTGTATGCGCGGCGGATACAAAGTTAACTCAGTACAAGCATGGTACAAAAAAAAATTCTCAAACTTGTCGTTATTAAATCTTGAAAGAGATTTAACGAATAAACTAAAGAGCGAAAACATTATTAATAAATTTGCAGCTGACTAAATTGAATTAATATATTTAAACCTTTAAGTATTATTATTATTATTATTATTATTATTATTATTATTATTATTATTATTATTATTATTATTATTATTATTATTATTATTATTATTATTATTATTATTATTATTATTATTATTATTATTATTATTATTATTATTATTATTATTATTTATGAATAAAATGTTTTTTTTATGTTATTGGATTTATTATATGTTTTGACGTTTTAAATTGTTGTTATTTCATTTGACTTTAAAAATATATAGAATGGATATTTTTTCCTTGGTTGGTTTTTGTTCACAATATTATTTGCCGGCATTTGTAATATGACCGTCTACTGATCTGATTTATTAATTAAAATCGTTTTTGGGTTTGTGGAGCGGCTCTGTAAGTGGTTTATAATTTTAGCACCACTAAAATTCGAGCTCGATTGGCGCCTATGCAGTTAGGTTTGTGGTTTGTGGTGGGTATGCACGGTTGCAGGATTTTTATAGCTACATGTATACTACACAATACCTACCTTCAAAACGATCGATTCAAAAATGGTGATTTAAAATTTCAACTTTTTTTTTAAGTCAATTTATTTCTAATTTTGACTTTTGGTTTAATACCCCTTACAGTTCAGTCGTGTTCAATCAGTGTGTAACAATATACTGATTGGATGTATAATGGTATACGTACAATATTATTGTCATCATTAGGAATAGAAATTATTTCGGAGGCGAATTTTAATAATTATATTTATAAGTCGTATTATTACTTATGATATGCGTCATAGCCCATTGGACTTCTGGGGTTATTTCTGCACGCACCGGATTGATACTCTTTCCATGAACTACATTTCTCGGCTATGAGCGATTTTCTATAATACAAGGAGTCTGCGTAATAATATTGCGATTTGAAATGACTGCAAAATACTGTAAACAATAACGAAGGCCGATGATTAATTGATATGTTGTATATTGTTTACGTATAACGCTATCACTAGGACTAGGAACTTTATGACCTAAAAAACCCTTAAAATATGCACGTATTAATGCACTAAAAAAATCACTAAATATGTCCTTACAATAATATGTACAAATCACTAAAATATTCTTTATAAGATACAAAACATTTAAATGACAATATCTATTAGGTATATCATATATACTATAGTTTGATAAATTAATATATAATAGTGAAAAAATTATTAATTTATAATAATATAATTAGAGCATATATAAAATAAAACTATAAGCATAGATATAATAATACCGTGCGGCCCAGACTATACTCATATAATATACTCGTATTATGTAATCCGCGTGAAGGTAAAATAATCTCGCCGGGTCATAATTTCGTACGTACAATTTGTTGAGCAGACGGGGAAAATACACCGCAGCCCACACATTTCATCGAATATTTTTTCGAATATAAACATGTATTTTTTTTTCATCAATTTTATAGATAAATTAACTACTATATTTTTTTTAAATTAGTATTTAATTAAGTGAAATATGCTCTTAAAATTTCAAATATAACAGAATACGCACTAACGCGCAAAAAAGAGTAAAATATGCAAAATGTGGAAGAAAAAAATTTGTAATAAATCCCTAATCTTATAAAAAAATATTCTATATATTACTAAGCTATGTTTTGAATGCTTCTTAAAAAACATGCAGACTCCTATAAGTCCCTAGCCCTAGTAATCTAGTAATTCACGCGTTACTTTTAGACAATAGATATTACGTAAAAAGTCTTCTTTTAGGGTATTCGAAGTCAAGTGTCCACAGCCTGGTTGTACGGCTACGCCACCGTTAGGAAAGAAATCGACATGACCGATGGATGACATATATCCAAACCTTCCTCCGTTCGAATGGATTATGTCCACGAATTGTGCATCACTACGTTCCAAATGCTCGGTTTGTATCGGTATGTCCTCGAATCCGGGACCAGCTGGGTCCAGACCTTTACATACAGAACGTGTCTGGTATCTTCAATACTCTAACGGTTGTAACCAAACGTTATGTAACGGTCGATTTAATAAGCTTGTCCTCACCGGTTATTCGAGGAATTTTCCCTAAACTAAATGCAGCACCGCACGCTCCGGCAACGTGAGCTCCAAGACTGTGACCGACTAAATGTATTTCAGATATGCTTACCACTCCGAGATTAACCAAATTTTCCAACAATGTGGCAACACGTTTGCCCACTTGAGAGGTCAAATAGGCCGATATCGGATACATAATATTATCTGCCACCTCACGCCAGTCCACGGTGATAACGTTGAAATTTCCAGTTGTCAAGTACGCTAAATTATTCAAAAAATAATAATAATAAATAAATAAAAATGAAAAAAAAATTAATTTCCACTCCGTCTTTGGGAATTACGAGTATATAGGTACCTAGCTCAAACGTTACACCAATTCTTAGAAATTACATTAAAACATTGTAGGACCAAAACTGGTCCAATCAGTGGCACGAGTATGCGATCTGGTACAGAAGTATAGTTCCTACTATGCTCCACCACCATTAGTTTAGTTTCTGGGAACTATCTAGGGCTCGAATTGTGCAATTTACCAGACTTCGTCTTGGACACAACCTCCTTCCTGCTTATGCATATCTTCTTTTGCTCAACAATTACCCTGTGTGTACTCAACATATCTACCCTCAAAAGTGTGACCTCACTCGTTCGTTGTTTTCATGCGTCTCGCTCTATAGTTATACGAAAAAAGGTTCTTTTTAAGACCCTTGAAGAAATTCATGTTCCTGTCGATAATGATCTTACCATCTTATATACGTCCACTCCATTATAATTGTAGAACTATACTATCAAATTGTATTACTTCTGCTGGTTTTTTTAGTATAGTATGTGTTGAGCATAATATTTATTTATTTTACCTGGTTTTATTGCGCCGAACACTCCGTTCGTGGTATTCGCTAGCCATCCGTGGATTAAAATTTCTAAAGGTTTGCCTTTAAGCCAATAGTTGTTCATTTTTTCTTCGTCACCATATACGATTTCTATCGGTGTGTCTTCCCCTAGAACGCTATATGTAAGAGAATAATATATAGTATGAATATGGCCGAAGGGAAACTCGGCGTATGACTATAACACGCGAAATGATTGTACGTATATATCACATATTTTTTTATTGTTCAACTCCACGATGATTATTATTAATATTAACGCGTGGAAATTTTTTTTTTAATTTTATATATTGTGTTTTGTTATTTGTAACATTTATTATTTACAAATGTTTACAAGTGTATGTAAGAGAACTAGTCTAGTTTGAATTGGTCGTATTGTGAGAACTTTACCAAAAAAAGTATTTTTTTGTTTTTATACGCCTACTCTTATATAATTTAATATATACTATATAGTATATATATAGATTTGAGGACAAATGTAACATTGTCAAACTCGGGTATAATTTGTAACAATGGTATATTTTTAAAGTTAAACAATAATTTTTTTCCACATATTAACCTATGTGAGTCACAAAAAATAACAACTATTATTTTAGAAATTTAAAACTATTGAAGATTTCCTACTAATAAATTTAACAATTGCAATTTTGGTTTTATTTACGAATATTGTTTTTCTTATACCTATTAGTATTTATGGTTCACCATAAATAAAAATCCATTATGTTGTTATATAATAGAGAGAATAAAAATTAATTAAAATTTTAAATAAAATTTTACTGTTTTAAATTAGAATTATGCGAATGAAGTTTGTTACGTTTGTTATCAGACCATTGTGATTTACACTAATTTTAACACTTTTTTCATGTTAAAAATACTTATATAGTTTAAAGTAATAAATTATCATCTATTATTAAGATAATTATATATCCAATGTAGGATAATTATTCGTCGCATAATACGGTTCCGTTTCGAAACTAAAATGTTTAAAAATAATAATAATAAACAATATTTAATTGAATATTGAATTTAGAGAATTAAGTGCGCAAAATGTTACCACAATACTCTTAATATTATACTGGGGCCTGCCCTTCGCGTGAAACGTAACAAAAAAATTAATCGTTATGATTTTTTTGTCGTCATTGCTTAAAACTTAAAATGTATACAATACGTGTTGTAGTATAAGAATTTCATGGAATATCTGTTGACGATTATATCGGTTTCGACGGCGATCTCTAAGACGTCCTGTATGGCATTATCGCTTTGCCCGATGGCTGCAGTAATTTCGTTGTCGTTCACGATGTGCTGATATTTAACTAAAAATGACACGGCAATCACAAAAATTATCACCTGCAGGCGAAATCTTAAAGTAATCGGAAAACGCGCTTTTTCTAAGGAATATTAGATGGGAAATATTTGGAATGCGCATGATTAGGCGCGCATGTTGTCATAACAAAATAAATGATTAAAATAATAATTGATTAGAATCCGGGTCGAATGCAACGGGAGGTTTTGGGGGACAAACTCCCCTCTCCTCCCGACATTTAGGAGATATAAAATACGTAAGTTTAATATTCATAATAATAATTAATGAAACTTTAAAATTTGTATAAATATTGATTATTAATATATTTTGTTTTCAAAACCTCCCCAAAATTTTTTTTCCTGCGTTCGCCCCGGGTCAGAGTCCATATGATCCCAACTGGCAAATTGCAATCCGCGCATACGCATGCCCAAGTCAATAATATTTCGAAAGAGTTTAATCGTTGTACACTTGAGGACCTACACATAATATATCCAATTAACGTCCTAACCTAACCTAATATACTGTAACCACATACACACATAGACGGAAATTCAAGCGCTCGGCACGAATGAAATACAATTCTGACAAAAGATTTTGTAATTAATTGGCCGAATTTTCGTCCAAATGTAAAAAACGGTACAAAATACCTTGCTCTCGTAAATCGTATTATCTCGAATAGATGCGTACGTACCTTCAATCTGTTTGATCGCGAACAACATAATCAGCAGCACAATGACCACTGTTGCCATGCCGGAGGCTCTCGTTTTCACCAGCACGATGACGTACAAATTGTTTATGAATTAAATATATTACGCGTGGACGTAGCGGACGAACCTGCAGTGTATCGGTGGTGACAGAATAAATGAAAAGAACTCTGGAGTTTTGCAATGCATAATATGCGCCTGCACACAGAATAGATTGTCTAATAACGTAGGAAGGAAAGAGGGGCCGGTGTGATAACGCTAAATTTCTGCATATACTTAGCGCCGAATTATCTAGTGTTCTAATTTAATATAATATATCATACCATTAATGTGTATTTAAATGTGTTTAATTTAATTTAAATGCATTACCATGAACCAATAACCGTTTATTAAATGTTCGGTCTCTTAAAATTAAACTACGTATATACCAATGACTTGTATTATGTATGCTTAAATAGGTGCCTCCTACTTGAAGAGTGCCTAAGTATATGTAAATTTATAACCATGTACCTAACGCCCACATTAGTTTTAATCATTCGTCAATATATGTGTTGCGTGTTGTGGGACAGGTCGGTGGCCAATTAATATTTTGTCCACGTATAATCAAAAGTTTAAAAAAAAAATGGTAGCAAGCCGCGGCGTGTTGTAAATGTAGTTCAAGTGATTTAATTAGATAAAGTTTTAATTTTTTTTTACATCGAACTTAATTCACCGCTTTTGGAAAACGATAAATTTATTTGGGGCTCAATTTACCTACGCTCTTATATATTACATAAGTAATTATTATAATGTTATTATAGTTATTACTCCAACAAGTATTACAGTAATATTCTGCAGAAATAATGTCGGAAACACGTTTTTCTTCTCCATTACTGACTGTGACTTCTTATTTTATTGACCTAGGCATGGCTTACTCATCCTGTAATTACCTATGATAAATGACATGTTGACTGATTTCTGTATCATTTTAAGATTCTAAGTAAAGAAAAAAATGTATTTTTTGCTTTAAATTTTAAATTGTATTTGTTGGCATCACTTATATCATCACAATAAAAGAAAATAATAACAATTTAAACTTATATTCATAATATATATATATATATATATATATATATATATATATATGTTGTAAAGGTTTCAGATTTTTAGACGTTCTTGACTGCAACCAAGTAAAATTTACCCTTTGCACTGGAAAGAAAAAAATATTTTATTACCATATTAAAAATAATAAATAACTTATAAAATATTAAATAATATTTATGATCGCACACACCGTAACAGTTAAAGCATAACCCATATACACATGAAAGCATATATGTAGCTATCACTTTTAAGTTGTAAATGTGTCTACAATATATTAACCATGGACATATGAAAATTTCTCTCGCCAATTAATATTTATAATACACAAATTAAATACAAACGTTTTATCGTATTATAAAGTAAATAATGAGTAGACACTATGGTTATTCGAACACTTATCTGATTATTTAAAATGAAAAAAACAAAGAAGGATGAAAGGAAGTAGTGTTTTTTAAACATTTGTAAAATTAAAGTTTAAAACAATTTAAACGTTTAATCATACGGGTATACGTTTCTACGCAAAAGTCATTTTATATATAGTAAAATGTGTCCTTTAATATTTTTCGAAAGTCCCAGCGTGTTAGCAAATAAATATTATTATAATATATCAAAATATTATCAGAAAAATTTGATAAAATATTAAATAATATTAAAATTGCATTCTACGCTAAAAATAATTTAATTAAACAAATAAATAATAAAATAAAACAATTGCTAAATAATAATTTTAACAAATTTAATAACTTGAAATTTACAAAACTTCAATGTACCTAAAAGTAATACATTTTATAGTAGTAAAACGAAAAGAAATTTCATTTACAAGATGTAAAGAATACGTCTCCGAAGTATGAAAAAGGCTTATCCAAATTCAAATTTTGCGAAACATGTTTTAGAAAATATTCATACTATTACTTCTACAATCAATTAGATATTTTCAACAAACAGATTTTAAATATAATATTTTATATTAATATCTATTGATATAAATTATTAAATATTGTATATTTGTCAAACTCTGTAGTAAATAAACAAATTTAATACATCAACTCCTACATATGTATTTCTTTATTTTACATATTAATCTTTAGCCTAATAATGGTATCCACGTATACATATACATATACTCGTATATATATATATATATATATATATATGTATTTAGATTTATACAAATTTTTAATCAAATGTATAATTGATGTAACTACTAAAATTTAAAGCCGATTTCCATTTGAGTGGAATGCATATTCGATGGTTTGTTCCAACTACAAAACGAGAAAGACAAATTTCCGTGTTTAATCATTTCTATTTAATAAACAATGACTTTTAATAAGTTTTCCTGTCATCGAGCGTTTTCGGTTTTTGAGCCCTATGTAGTAGATGTATAATGTACTCGTATTTATTAATATTTTTCAATTAAAACAAACCATTCTCATTTTGTATATAATGTTATACTAATATATAAATATTTAAACATAAATTATATTAACAAATTTATTAGTCATTAGAATTATAAAATTATTTTGGCCGTCACTTTCCACAATTAATTCTATAGCGATAATTATTTATATAATTATATGTTTCATTCTTACTTAAGATTTGCGTCATTTCCCACTGGACTCACTTCGTTAGTTTTGCACTCGTTGCTTGTATATCTTTTCCATGACTCACACTTAGTAGCTATCAATGAATTTTTCTCAAGTACGGATTCCACATAAAAAAATATCGGTCTAAAATGACTGCATTTTACTGAAAAGAATTCAACCAACAATAATTAATTAACTATGTACAATGTACATTTCATATATGTATATATAAACCTAAACTTAACCAATCCACTACAGGTTAACTACACAAGCGACTTTTAAACGTTACGTTTATTGTATTAAATACCATTAAAAATTATTAGTCGACTTTTAAATCAGTTCGCTTGTTTGTCGTTATATATTTTTTGTTCTCAAAGTTTGGGCTTCAATTCTATCATCAACTTACTGACATCCCAACGATTAGATTTGTACTTTTTTGAACACCCTGGTTGAGGGGATTTACCGTTGTTTAGGTAAAAATCGGCATGCCCTATTGGTTTTGAATATCCGAACCTCATTGACGAACTATGGATCACGTCCACAAAATGTGCATTAGAAGAGTTTAAATGGTTTGTTTTCCATGGCATAAACTCAAATAGTGGGCCGGCTGGATCTAAACCTATATAGAAAACATAACAATATTTTTGTATTCCAAACAATATTTCACCTATAAGATCATGTATATCATACATATATATAATATATATAAAATAATTTATATCCATTGTAATTTAGTCCACTGAATATACTTGCCTGTTATCCTACCGATTTTTTTTTCCGATCCAAGCGTTTTGCCACATACCCCACAAATGTGAGCACCGAGACTATGGCCAATAAGGTGAATGTGGGCCCATTCTATCACTTGATTTTTTGATTCGTCACAATGATTGACAAGAGTTCTCAACAAATTGGCGAGTATTTTACCAATTTTTGCGATCGAATAGGCTGCTATCGGATAATTATGGTTTGACAACCGATGCCAGTCCAAGGTAATAACGTTATAAGTTTCATTAGTTTCCAAATAAGCTGAATATAAAAAAAAAGGTAGCAAGTCGTGGAGTGTTGTGAATGTCACTTAAGTGAATTACTTAGATAAAGATTTTAGAGTGTATTGTTATCACTTATTACTATAAATTTAAAAACGATGATGATTCATTGCATTTGATAAAACGATTCTGAGCGGAGCTTCGGTGTAATATTTTGTATATATAACAAGAACTTTTATGAATTAAACACCTCAAAATCTATAATTGCTATAAATAGTCCAAAATGTAAATAAAGTTATTGAACATTTTTTTTCCTCAATATATTATAAAGTTACATATTCGATGAATATTTCAAGTTTCTATATATCCATTAATTTCAAAATTACGAAGAAATGAATAAGATAATCGATTTTGACGAAATCGTGTTTTTACCGTTTTTATGTAACTTTCGATTGTTTTTGAGTTATATTTTTAAGCGATCTTGAGAAAAATCGAAAAATGACCTCTTTAAATTACTACCTGATGTAAGTAACTAAATTTAAGTAAGGTCTAAGTAACTAGATGCAATTTGCTACCGGAAACAAACTGTGTCTTTAAAGATTGGAGCATTCATTCTAGTAGAATTTTTGGGTACAGATAAAAATAAACCTCATTATTATAAAACCAATATATTCCTCCCTCCGCTCAAAATCTAAAATGAAAAAAAAACATTTCGTATATCTACTTTTAATATGAAAAAACGTTACACAAATTTTGTGTTATTAATTTTTATTACTAGATATCTACTGAAATAGTAATTGAATTTAAAGTTATGTATAATTTATGTCCCGAATTTAACGCTCAATTCAGATGCCAAAAACAATTGCATATAAACAAAATGTTGTATTAGATATATATTAACCTGTTTTTATGTCAAAGACCATACTATGAATATTCCCGCGCCACCCGTGGGTAATGACTTTAAGAGATGCACCCCAACGCCAATATTTGAACACTTCTTCTTCATTACCATATTTAATTTCCATCGAATTATTTTTTCTGCCAAGCAAATATTACAATAATTACGAGTAACACAAGTGTTATTAATTATGTTTTATATTTTTTAAAAAAAGTTTAAGATTAAAGTATTAAACATCAATCGGTGAGAATATAGAACAAAATGCATGTTTTCATAAAAAGTCCATACGTACGAGATATAATAGGTAAACGTCAAGTCGGTCTCGTTGAAAGACAAAAAATTCTTTTGTAGATCGTCACGAAATTCATTTGGCTCATCAAAGTCTTTAACGTAAATCTTGTACTCATGCTTGACTTCATTATCGATGCCCTGTGATTGACCTAAACCATTTTGTTTATTACGCATCGCATGCATTACAGTAGGTAGTTAATTATTGTGCACCAACATCCAATCTTCTTAAATACGAACAGCAGCAGTGATGCAGTGATTATGGTGATGGAGATTTTCATTTTCGTGGTTAGATATGATTTCGTGTGTATAATATGTTTACGACGGCTAGTGTATACTCGTACTAATAATATGTATAATATATATATAGTATAATAATCGCGTGGTACACCTGTGTTAAAATCATAATTAGGTATTTCATTATTTATATATAACTCAACTGTGATGGCAGTTCAAGGTGATAATGGTACCTATACGTTCCGTTCACTAAATAAGCCGAATAATAAAAAAAATTAAAACAATATGTGCACATTACACACGTAATAATATACATCTGTTACACACTTGCAGGTGTAACATAATTTGAATTCTACGTTTTATGTACAATACATTAAATTATGAGCATAATAATTTTTTTAATGTATATTAGTATATACTAGCTAATTGTTATTTGTTTTTAACGTTTTTACAATTATACTGATGGATGATATTGAACGATTTTCAAAGATGGAACACCGTAAATTAAATTTTGTTATATAAACATTTTTTATTTTATTATTATTGTGGTTTTGGAACTGACCATGTTGCCAATTGTGGTCTGACGTTTAGGAATTCGGAACCGTTGAAGGTTCCATCTTTGGAATACGTAAATAACAGTCGGTAACAAACAGACCGTTGAGTGTACTACTACTCAGTGACACTACACAGAATGGTTCGCTTATTTCTGACTGCTATTTACGTACTCCGAAGATGGAACCTGCATTGGTTCCGAAACGTCAGACTACTGTCTACATGCGGTTAGTTCTATAAACCACAATAATATTAGTAGTTTAACAATGAAAGTTTAATTAATTATTTTATATATTTTTATGTTGAATTTTACAAATATAAAAGAAAATTTTTGCATGGCTCAGTTTCTGTGTCCGTTAATAATGTTGTTGCGGTTGTGACATTACGTTAAAGAATTTTCTATTTTATCAGTGGGTGCAAAATACATTTCGCCCCCCCCCCTCCATAAGAACGACCTAGGTACGCCACTGGGTCCTGGTTCGGTTCAGGTTCTGAGAAAATAAAAATTTTGGTTTCGGATTCGATCCCGGTTTTTTAAATTTTCAATTGGGTTCTGGAACCGGTATTTCCTGGTTCTTAAAAATATAACTATAATACATATTCATAAACAATAATATTATTTCAGTAACAGATAATAACTATACTAATCGATAATAACAGATACTGTAATCCCTAGTGGGTTTTGCCCTCTATAAAAATTGTAGGGAGGCAAATGCCACCCCTTGCCCCCCCCCCCCCGCAATTTCACCACTGCGCGGATTGTTTGGATTTATATTATACATTCATACTCGTAGTACAAAAAAAAAAATAAAAATAAAAATAAAAAAAATTGAATTCACACCGAAGAACCGCAAATGCTGTGGATTTCGGTTCGAGTGTTCTTATAGATAGACGTAGAGGTATGTATAATACCTAATAAAAACGGAATTTAATCGTGTCTCTTACAGAGAAAACAAAATAATAATAATTATTATTATTATTATTATTATTAGTCGCGGGACGCGTTTTTGTATAAAGTTCCGACGACTTCGAACGCGCGCGTAGTTTTTTTTTCCACCCCGTGTACGTTCGTTCAGTTAACGCGTAGCAACGGCTGGCACCTCCGTCGTAACACACGCGCGCATAATTAATATATTTTTTTAAATATCGCGTTTTCTGTCCATCGGTGTATCGGAGTGATACATCAACATAGGCGTGTCCAGACTTTTTTTAGCAGGTCATGCACAAGATAAATATACAAATGTGATACTGGGTAACCAGGCGTGGATCTCTAATGGGGGGAGCTAAGGGGCTTTAGCCCCCCCGCCTTGTGCTGTAATTATTGTTATTAATATATAACAATATATATATATATATATATATTGTTTAAAAATTATCTAATAAGTATACATTTTTATAACTCATCATGGTATAGCCCTCCCCCCTAATTTGTGATTTCTGGATCTGTGCCTGTGGGTAACCGAAAGGAAAAGAAAATACGATCCTCAAATTTTGAAAAAATCATTATTATCATATAATACATATAGTAATTAACGTTGTTCTTTTTTTATTAGAATATAAACAATATAATTTATATAAATAAGAATAAACAGAAAAAGTGCTAAAAATTGTCACAACTTACACAAATTAAATAGTTATTGATTACCTATATAATTAAAATGGTAGGTATTATGAAATATTTATTAAATATTACTTTTAACATATAATTATTTTTGTAATTACAAAATTTTCTATTTCCTATTATAATTCTAATCGTCTAATAATTTAATCAAACAGATAAATAATAAACTAAAACAATCGCCAAATAATAATTTTAATAAATTTAATAATCCTGGTATTTATAAACTTAAATGTAGTTGTAATAAATTGTATATTGGTAAAACGAATAGGAATTTTAATACTATAATAGATATAAAGAACACATTTCTGAAATAAAACTTGAAAAAGTTAATCCAAATTGTAATTTTGCAAAACGTGTTTTAGAAAACAATCATTTAATAACTTTTGATATAAATAGTGACTTAGATATTTTAAATATACAACATAATATTTATATTAATTCTGTATTGGAAGAATTACATATTTATAAAGAAGTTAAAAATAATGGATTGAAAATAATGGATAATATACAAACAGATTTTAAGAATAACATTTTATATCAATACATGTTAGATAATTCTTATAACTTGCCATAATATTCTATTGTTTACACAATTTCTTTGTTGTTTTTGATACTTTAAATTTTTATTATTATTATTACTATTTTATAATATTTTTATTGTTTTTTATTTTTATTTTTGTTTTTAAAAACTCCATGTCTGTTTATTGTGATTTTTATAGTAACCTCTATGTAATTTGTTCATTTATATTTCACTTTTATTTTTTCTTTCTGTTGTTGTATTTTGCTCTTTGGTTATATACCAGCTGATGATGACTTTCAGTCGAAACCGGTAGTAATAAACGAATTTTATACAACAACCATATATTTTTTGAATTTATTACGTAATACCTACTCTTTGACGGTATTGTATATTTAACTATACATTTATTTATATATATTTTTATATATACTGATTTATTTTTATTTTTAATAAAAATATAAATAATAAAATAATTTTAATTTATACCTTACTTACCTTTTTCTTTTTAATTTAAATAAATGTAGCGTACAACATCAACAACAACTAAACAAACATGCAAATTATAAAAATAACAATAATAATAAACATGATATTATATTATTTTTTTATTATGACAAATAAATAAACAGCCAACACAAAACATAGACCAAACCACCAAACATAAATATTATAACAAACATTTATTTTACATACAAACTGAAATAAAACCAATTTTTGCCATTTACCTTCATATTATTTATTTTATATATTAATATGTTTTGAGCCACTTGGCTTCAACACAGGAACCCAAAGATAAATAAAAGTGATATGAAATATGGGAGATAAAAAAGTTGAAAATAATTATCAAAAAGAAAATTTGGCTAAAATTTAAATTTCCGCCTGTTTGCAGGTCATGCCTGTGCGTGAGAGGAACGACCCGTAGACACGCCTATGTAGGTACATCAATGTCCACCGATGTCGCTCCGATACACCGATGAAAATCCGCATACGTTTGTCCTGCAACAGCTATGGCACGGGACGTCAATTTCCATTTTCCGTCAACGACGATTCATTTGGCGGTGGTCGCACATCGGAGTGCTGATTTACTTTCTAGTCCGGTGTCGTCGTCGCGCAGGAACTATCGAACGTAAGTAATTGTTTTGCGAACGCAGTGTTTGTTAGGTACGCAGCGCGAACAGTAATATTTTTTTTGCTTTAAACGTTTTCGTTTTCGCATATTATCTGCACGTCTTAATCCTCTTGTTAGATATCTCGCTATACTCCCACCACAATTCCCGGTAAACCACCAAGACGGTTAAAGCGTAAACGGTCCCTTGACTTACTCGACGTCTAGTATAAGATTTTTTTTTTTTATATATATATATATATATATATATATATTTATAATCAGTGGCGAACAAAGGAAAAAAATTCGCTGCGTGTTTTTGTAAAAATGTGAAATTATTAGGTACCGTATTTTAATCTTATATGATACACGAGTACGTCGCAGCTTGACTTTCATATTTTCTCATACGTTTCGGAGGGGGTTCGAAACGCCAAAACCCCAACCTGAGTTCGCCTCTGCTTTTAATGCTTTTTTATACTTAATGTACATTTAATATACTGTTTGTTACTCGTATCATATTTACTTATTGTGCCCCAGAGATACGGATTGTGGATGTCATTAAAAAAAAAAGAATTTGATGTATATATAATATATATTATAGCTGTTGGCCGGTACCTAAGTGTCGACAAGTTTTGGCCGGCAACCCGGGTCCATATATTCCATATTATACTCTTATAATCTTATATATGTAGCGTCGTATAGAGACTTATAGCGCATAAATTATATATATATATATATATTACACAAACATATAAAATAAATAAAAAATATTTATAATTAATTAATGTGCGTCCGGTTCGTTCTATATTCGCATCCATATCTCGCTTTTCGTTCATTGTTTCGCGAATATCTCCATTGTGTGAATTAATTCTTGTTCTTTTTTATTTATAAATTGGCGCAATATTTATAATATCCGTATATCGTCCTCGTTGGACAGTACAGTGTTTACATTTAATTTCTAGTTAATAAATCGTTTAATTGTTGTGGAACGTCTGTATTTTTCAACGAGTCGTTGTGTAAGGTAAAACTTGTAATCGTCAACTCATTTTATATTTTTAAATTTATTTTATATTATATTTTAATCTGCATATATTGTGTGTATTTATAAAAATTGTAAAGGTTCCCGCGCGCCGCCGTTTTTCCTGTATCTTATTTAGTACCTATTATAATTTTCACGTAAATGATTATTAATGTCTTGTTCTAAAACAGTCCACTAATTACCAATTATAACGTTATAAATTGTTTATTATTATTTATGAAAAGAAATTCCTTCATCTTCGAGTTCTTTAAATAATGTGTAGAATTTTCCTACGAATTTCTCCTCATCATAGTAAACATTTTCTGTATATGCAATTTTTCTTAGTTCGGATTATAATATTTTTCTTCGTCATCGTCTAAAATTAGGGCAATCATCGGTGGTTGTTTTTTGTTGAACTAGCCAAGGATCCATTTGCATTCATTTGATCCGTGTCAGTATAACATATTGTGAATATTATTTCTGAAAAACTTGAAAAATGTCTTTAAAATATTTCGATTAATAATATTGGAAATTATTATTATTATTATTATTATTGTCGTATGGGGTAATTAGTCACAATTGATAACAGAGATAAAAGTATATTGGAAATTATACTGTCCGAAATGCAAATGTTGTTGGCTTTTTGCACTGGTGGTTTTGACATTTCCGAAATCGCCTTTTCCTCCAGCAGTACATGATCGCAGTCGGTAAATATTTAATTAAAGCAATTCTGCCTAGTATATTTATTATATTAATATACTATATATGTCTGTATATGATAAGTTTTAATCGCGAAATGATAATATTAGTACCGTTCACTTTTATTTAAATTATTTTTGTTTTGTACTCGATGTTAATTTAATATAGTTGTCGTCACTGATGCGTTCGGTTCGTTCTGTCTTCGCCTCGTCGTCTCGCGTTTTGTTTTTTGTTTCGCGAAAATCTCCATTGTGTGAATTAATTTTTTTTTTTTATTTTTTTTATTACCAATATATAAATTTGCGCAATATTTATATTATTCGTATTTCGTCCCCGCTGGAAAGTGCAGTGTTTATTTTTAATTTATCGTGAATTAATCGTTTAATTGTCGTGAAACGTATTTCGTCGTCTATATTTTTCAATAACGAGTCGCCACGTGAGATAAAACTTGTAATAATTTATTCATTTTATATTATGCATGTATTTTTTCATTTATTTTGTATTATATTTTAATTTACAAGTATATTGTGTATTTATAAAAATTGTAAGTTTTCCCGCGCGTGGGGCTCTTTTCCCCGTTTCTTATTTAGTATTATAATTTTTACAACGTATTATACACAAATTAAATTTTTTTTTTTGTTTACTTAAATTATTATTATTGTCTTGTTCTCGTAATACATTCCATTAATTACCAATATTATTACATCTAAATTGTTAATTATTATTTATGAAAAGAAATTTCTTCATCTTCTAGTTCAGGGGTGGCCAACCCAAATGATCTTGTGGGCCACTTTGAAAATGCATTATAGTGTCACGGGCCGCATACTAATATTATACATATCTATTATATTCGGACAAAACAAAAATAAAAGTGTATAAATTTTGGTCTATAAATTAATTAAAACAAACAGAATAAATTATTATTATTTTTATTATTATTCCGTGATTTATAAACATTAAACATAGAAAATATAATAATTTTTTTTATTTAAAAGAAATTCTGTGATACCACATTAATTCACAACAATTATCAAAATCTACAAACTAAAACACTCGTATAATAATTATTATTTATTTATTTAGTGAGACATTTGTTTCTCAACAGCTTGGAAAATATCTTCCCTTTGCAGTACCTTTCACACTTATCAATTTTAACATTTCTTCAGTTATTTGAAATGATTCATTTACACCGCCAACGAATGCTACAAGTTGAGCTGTATCTGAAATGTCTGTACTTTCATCAAATGCTAAGGAAAAATATTTGAAATCTCGAATTCGATCGCGCAGTTTTACAATAATTTCATTTGAAATGTCATTTATTCGACGACACACTGTTTGCCGGGATATACTTATATGCGAAAATAATTTACTTTTATCAAGTAAAATATCCTTTGTTACAGCTTCCAAACATTTTTTCACAAATTTGCAATCCGTTAATGTTTTCATTTTTTTTTTTTTTGCAATCAAAAATGAGACAGAATAGCTTGCTTTAACAATATTGGATGGTTGCTGTAATGCTGAACTAAACATTTTTTGTTGAGTTTTTTTAATTGTGACTTAAATTCCTTGAGCTTCGATTGTTATTCATTTCATTATCGAATTTCAAGTAATCATTATGTTTTGTTTCGTAATACCTTTTAACGTTACATTCTTTAAATACAGCGACTGTTATTGGCCACGTTTTATTTTTAAAATGTAATTTGCTACACTGCTATAACGCACCGCGCACGAATTAATATAAGGTATATCTTAATTTCATGGCACCGCGTTGTGTGGGTCTTCCGGAATATTCTATTATCCGAGGCGGGCCGCACGTTGGCCGTCCCTGATCTCTAGTTCTTTGAATAATGTGTAAAATTCTCCTACGAACTTCCTCATGTCGTAGTAAACATTTTCTGTACCTACTCACTTTTTCTTAGTTCGATTGTAATATTTTTATTCGTCATTGTCCAAAATTAGGCCAGTCGTCGCTGCTTGTTTTTTGTTGAATTTGCCAATGATCCATTTTTGCATTCATTTGATCCGTGTTAGTATTACATTGTTAATATTTTTTTCTGAAAAACTTGAAAAATGTCGTTAAAATATAGTTGTAGTCATATTGTGCGTTTGGTTCGTTGTCTTGGCTTCACCGTCTCGCTTTTCGTTTTTGGTTTCGCGAAAATCTCTATTGTGTGAGTTAATTGTTTTCCTTTTTCATTATCAATATATAAATTCGTGCAATATTTTATAATATTCGTACACTTAATTCGTCTTTGCTGGACTATACAGTGTTTACTTTTAATTTCTCGCGAACAAATCGTGTAATTGTCGTGCAAGGTATTTCGTCGCCTGTATTTTTCATCGAGTCGTTATGTAAGGTAAAACTTGTAATAATTGTAATTCATTTTATATTATGTATGTATTTTTTCATTTGTTTTGTATTATATTTTTGTTTATGTACCGTATTATTGTGTATTTATAAAAATAAGTATATTGTATAAGTAATTATACTGTACCGTATTATATACATTTCAACCCGGGTAATTATTATTGTATAATATATAAAAAATTAATTAATTTCATAATTTTAATTTTACTTTTTTTTAGAGCAGTTCTAAAGTGGACATCGATGTGAAAGGGACCTCGAGGACGACCCAGGAAAAGATGCAGGTTGGATATTGTGGAAGAAGACCTTGGCAGTTTGGAAGTATAAGAATGGAGAGAACTATGGCGGCGAAAACCCTTGGAGAGCATTAATTGCCAGAAGAAGAAGAAGAAGAAGAAGAAGAAGAAGTGTACCGCGGTCGGCAAGTGCTGATTTTTGTTTTGTTCCAGTGTCGGCGCAGTCATTTTTTGCAAACGTTTGCGTGCTCCACACAGTGGCGGCTCAAAAGAGATTATTAGAATCCCGTGATTCACAAAAATATTAATATAAATAGATGGAGGGTGTCTTGGGTATTGGGAATAGAAAATATTATATTTCACAATATTAGTTTAGTTATTTAATTTTTTTTTTTTATAAGAACTATGTAATATCATTAATTTCAATCGTATATAGCTCTATATCTCAAAAAAAAATTTGGGTGGGTGGTGTAAAAAATAGTTTATGTGATTTAAGGAGAAAAATTTCAAGCCGCCACTGGTCGCGTAGCAGCGTGCAAACAATAATTAGAATAGTATATAACGATGGACGGTCGTACCGTACAAGGCCGTAGCCACGAGAGAAGTTTTAGGGTTCAGACCCCCCTCGAAATTTGTTCTTAAAATAAAATTTAATGATTTATATTCTATTCTTAGTTTATTATTTTTATTTTATTTCAAATTTATACTCTCAGTACCCCCTCCCCCGCCAAAATATTTGCTGGCAACGGTCTTGGTCGTATGAAAATCTTTTACGTAGGTGTACAATACAACCGCTCGGTTTTCCGGAGGTTGTGGCCACGACACGACGCAACGTGCGAAAAAACGCGAAAAGACGACGCGATCGCCACCAAATTATTCGCGTTGTACAATATTAAAATTTTTTTTCTCAATAAAACACTCTGTAGTAATCGGGGGCTTTTACGCTCACGATTCACCACCGATGACGTCAAAACACGATGTTATCAATTTTAATAATACGAAGCTACGTAAAATATCAAAATTTCGACGGATTCATACATATCTGTCGACCGCGTCGTTGTTGTATTGTGTTTTTTCGCACGCTTTCTAATAGTTATTGTTCTATTTACAACAGTATTTCGCATTTTTTACTCTCGCGTTAATCATGTTTCCACACCAACCACACACACACTAACCTCTTGCCAACCCAACTTTATTAACCCGTGCCGCCTCCACCGGGACGGGAACTTTCGTATGTAGTTCCATTTACAAACATACACACCCGCACACACACCATCCGCCGCCCACCACTACTTTAATTTACCGCGCAGACTCCACAGGGAAGGGTATAGGTTTCAGGTAGGTCCAAATAGATCCCACCCCACTCACACACGCACTAAATCATCACCCAAATAGAATTCTTTTTAATCGTGCCTTCCCTACCGGGACGGGGATTTTCTTATGTAGTTCCAATTAAAAACATAGGTACACACACACACACACAAACCACATACCACCTCAATTTTATTTTCACTCGCCACCTCCACCGGAAAGGGTAGTATGCCTTTTTAGGTCTACGTAGATCTATACCAACCCCACACATACACTCACACTAAACGCCGGGCACCTCAACTTTATTTTACTGAGCCGCCTCCACCGGATAGGGTATTTTCTTATGTAGTTACACTTACAAACACACACATCCACTGCTAGCGACTTCAACTATAATTTTCCGCGCTGCCTCCACAGGGAAGTGTATTGGTCTTATGTAGGTCCAAATATATCCCCTCCCCCCCTCAAACACATTAAATTCTCCCCAATTCCATTCTATTTAATTACATTTTCTCTACAGGGACGGTTATTTTCTTATGTAGTGCTAAATCGCATACCACCTTAATTTTATTTTCACGCGCCGCCTCCACCGGGAAGGGTAGTTTGCTCTTTTAGGTTTACGTAGATCATCTACTCCAACCCCACACATACACTCACACTAACCGCCGGGCACCTCAACTTTACTTTACTGCGCCGCCTCCACCGGATAGGATATTTTCTTATGTAGTTACACTTACAAACCCACACATCCACTGCTAGCAACATCAACAATAATTTTCCGCGCTATCTCCACAGGGAAGGGTATTGTTCTTATGTAGGTCTAAATAGATTTCCCCTACTCACACACACTAAATTCTCCCTCCAATAGAATTCTTTTTAATCGCGCCTTCTCTACCCGGACGGGGATTTTCTTATGTAGTGCCAAGTAGATACCTCACTCTCACACCCACACATACACACATAAACCTCCAACTTACACAATTCTATTTAGTCACGTCTTCTCTAGCGGGACGGGCATTTTTTTTAGTAGTTCCAATTATAAACATAGGTACCCACGCCTCACACACACAAACCGCTTACCACTTCAATTTTATTTTCACTCGCCGCCTCCACCGGAAAGGGTAGTTTGCTTTTTTAGGTTTACGTAGATCTACTCCAACCCCACACATACACTCACACTAACCGCCGGGCACCTCAACTTTATTTTACTGCGCCGCCTCCACCCGGTGGGGTATTGTGTTTTTTTTTTGTAAGATCAAATAGGTCTCCCCGTACACACACATTACACACCCATACACAACATCCTCCAACTAACCTAATTCTATTTATTTGCGCCTTCTTGACGGATATTTTCTTATATAGGTAATAGTTACACATATAAACATACACACACACTCACACACACAAAGCGCTTGCTACCTCAAATTTATTTTTTTGCGCCGCCTCCACCGGGACGGTTATTTTCTTACGTAGTATTGCATATAAACATACACACACCCACACACACCATCTTCTCGCAACTTCAACTATATTTTACCGCGCTTCCTCCACAGGGAATGTTATGGTGCTTATGGTAGGTTTAAATAGATCCTTTCTCCCCCCCCCCACACACACACACAAACCTTAAACCATCTCAATTCTTTTTAATTGCGCTTTTTTTTATTTTATATTAATGATAATAATATTTAACTATATTGGTCTTGTCAATATTTTTTTCAATACGCCCTCTCTTTGTTGTGTTGTTGGTGTGGTTGCACGATTTGCCGTGCAATTATTGTAGTTTTTTTGTGCATTTTTTTTTTATTTATTAATATTTCATGTTTTAATTGTTTTTTTTTTATACATATAGGTATATCTTTTTTAATTTTTTTTCTTCTCTCGGAGTTTTTATGCGTTAGAGCTTTTCTCCGAAATAACTTAAATAAATCTTACTTTAATATTTTACATTGTTTGTTTATTTATTTATTTTTATATCCTTGTGTACTATATTTAGTACATTAATTTTTAAATCGGGCGTATGTGTGTGTCCATTGACTACACCCCCGGTTATGGTGACCCTTACAAAAAATGTTACTCGCCACTGAGCGATCCGACCGGTAGGTAGCGGATTGTCTCAGATGGCGACCTTGCCAGGATATAGTTCTCGCCACCGAGCGATCCGACCGGGAAGTAGCGGATTGTCTCACGGGTGGATCACACACTCACATATCCGCATACAAATACACACCCACACACGAACCAACAGCCAACCCAACTTCATTTTTCCGCGTCACCCACACCGAGACGCGTATTTTGCTTATGTACCTACCTAGTTCCCCTCTGTATCACTCACATTCCCACACACAAATATACACACAGCAGAGCAATTCTAGATTGGAATCTGATGGAAAAAAAGCCTCGAGGACGTCCCAGTAAACGATACAGGTTGTATGTTGTGGAAGAAGACCTATGCATGTTGGAAGTACAAGAATGGAGAGAACTAGTTCGGGATCGAGAGAAATTGAGGGAGATCTTGATGGCGGCGAGAACTTTTGGAGAGTATAATATGTCAGAGGAAGATCGAAAAAAAGGTGCTGATTTTTGTTTTTGATCCTGAGTCGTCGCAGCAGAAACCAGTTTACACGGTAATAGTAGTGTCGCACGGCCACACTATCAACTATTGTATGCTAGGTAGTGCGATAGCTGGCAGTTAACATTTTGACAGTAGCTGTCATTATGTTTACATGGTGACAGTGTCATGACAGTGACTGTCACCGTATAAATGGATCTGTGGTAATCGACTGCCTTAACATTTTATTTTAAATATTTTTTGTTAAAC
The DNA here is from genome assembly GCA_032441835.1 of Slavum lentiscoides. Lineage (NCBI taxonomy): Eukaryota > Metazoa > Arthropoda > Insecta > Hemiptera > Aphididae > Slavum > Slavum lentiscoides. Next base: position 6,686,409 of record CM063713.1, read on the forward strand.
ATTTTTAGTTGACTCCAGGTAACAAGAATAAAGCACCCAACTCAATTGACGTGGTTTATCACTTTATCAGTCTACTTCATCGGGTTCTAAGAAGGTATATGTTTTTTTCGTTTATTGTGTTTGTTATGTTATGATATTATGCATCTTAATTTTGTTTTTGAATAGTCTGAAATAATCGAAGTTGATCCATCCTTTGATTTATTGTCAAGATTCCGGCGTACGAGTGATCAAAGTTGTACTCTTGGTTCTTCGAGAAATTTAGAAAATAAAGAAAACCAAAACTCAAATAAATAAATAAATGGTAAATATTTTATAATTAATGGATTTTAATTAGCGCTTTATCATTTTATACATTTTTTTTTTTAACTATGAAACTGACTTTATTTAATGTGAACAAGCCCACTACAGTAGTTCAAATTTCAATTACTGTGTAACGGTGGCCGGAGAACTAGTTAACACATAAGATATCTAGGGAAGGATTTCAGGACCTTTTGGATATAAAAATATTACGTAGCCGGGGGTAGAACTTAATAACATTCAATAATGTAATTCCACTGGTAATGTCTAATTATTTATCTTTTATTAATGCATAGTAATAATTATTTACAAATGACATGGGTGGCTGCTATCGGGTTTGCCAGACAGTGGTGTGTTGTGAACTCTCTGTGTTATTATTGTGTCAGGTGTATTTATAATATTGTGTGTCGTGAGTGTCGTAAATTGATGAGTATGCTATTATTCTTAGTGTGTGCATATATACATATACAGACATACGCATATACACCTATATATACATATCATATATAAATATATATAATAGGTACGCATGTAACTACGTTACAACTGTATTTACCATTTTCTTCAGAAATCTATGATTAAACGATTAATCTTCAAGCGAGAGTTATTTATTTGTGGAAATATTATATCTAGTATAAAAAATTATCTTGATAGATATTTATCTGGTTGGTAAATGGAAAATAACAGAAGTGCCAACTATTTTACCCAATGTTAATTTGATAATTTAAATTGCAACTTAATTTTATCATCAAATAATTAGCGTTTTTTTGTGTTGGATAACTTATGTTTTCATTTTTGTATTATAGGTGGACATGCTGAAAGTCAAGATGATTTATTAGACATGATAGCGGGTATGCAGAGTAAACGTATGCACTATGGATGAACAAAGAGTAGAACTAGAATAGCTTCCAGGCATTGCCAAATCTAAAAGTGAACAACTCGATGATAATTTCTTAGAATTGCTATTGCGATGTCAAGGTGAACGTCTGGAAGATCAGCGTAGTGAGTTACCTGTGTCTAACATTAACAGTCGCGGAGAATCTCAACGTACACCTAATTGTGGGCCAACTGTACCAGATGAAGACTTTTTCACTCTAATCATACATCTTCAATCAGAGCGAGTGTACCAAATGCCAAACGAAATTAATGTATACCCGGTTATTAAATATTATAAATATAATAAATAAATGTTTAAATATTTTTCACGCCTACATTTCGATTATTTTTTTCATATGAATATATTTTAATTTTATATACATATATATTTTAGATTCTGAGCGGAGCGAGGGATCTAGTGATTTTACAATGATGTCTATTTTTTATTTTTTTTTTTATCCTATGTACAGATTTCCGATCAGAAGGAGTGCTCCGATCTCTTCGGTCACAGTTTGTTTTCGGCAGCAATTTGCATCTAGTTGGTACTTTAAAGAGAACATTTTTTTGATTTTTTCAATAGTTTTTTAACGCGACGCGATAAATTACCGATAAATTACCGACAAATTACGAAAAACCGCTAAAAATGGGATTTCGTCAATATTACATATAGTTTTTTCGCTATCATTTCGAAAATAATAATTCTATTTTCTTGAAACTTTCATCAAAACTGTATCTTTGTACTGTACAACTTTAAAGGTATTTATATCTATTTTTATATTTTGAGGTTCTTCATTCATAAATTAGTTAATTTTGAGTTTTTTAACTTGAAATTTGGACACAACGTTAGACATATATTACTTCAATTTTGTACAAAAAATAGACAAAGTGTATTACACCGAATCAGAAAATCAGAATTCCGCTCAGAATCGTTTTTTCGAATGCAATGATTTATCGTAGCTTTCAAATTTATAATAAAAGCAAAACTCTAAAATCATTATCCAAGTAATTCACTTAAGCGATATCCACAACACCCCGCGGATCACTATTTTTTTTTTTTTAATGTACACCTGCTTATTAATAAATAGTATTGTTGTCTGTTATAATGATTGATGCAAATTAATCCTTTCTTGTCCAACACTGAATGTTTTTTAACAGCAAAAGTATCTAGAAATAATATAATACATATTACCAATTATATATTATACAATAGATTAAAATATAATATTAATATATTATATTCTTCAAGTAACATATAACTGAAAATTAATACTTGTAATATTTTTTTTATACATATATGTACATATATAAAAAACACAATTAATATTTTAAATAAACATTTAATACAACTATTATATTTTTCTTTATTTTACATAATAATCTTAATTGTATTGTCTATTGTATATTATATATATATATATATATATATATATATATATATATATATTATATATTCACATATATATGTTTGTGCTTTTTATATACATATATGTATAAAAATATGATATAAATTAAACTATAAAAATTTTAGTTATATAAAAATTAATTTACCCTTCATATTGGGTAGAGCCTGAATTAGCTTTTTTTTCCATTTCTGGGTGTTGTTGATGTAAAGTTGTCATTGATGTTGAAGGAATCAAGTTCACTGATGTAGAAGGAATCAAATCTAAAACAAAATATTTGATAATGAATTGAAATACCAAGTGATTTTAATATAAATATTTTTTACTGGCAGTACTTACGTATTTTCCATTCTTTGTATAAAAATATAGGCACTAATCACTATTTTAAAATGTTATTTACCTTCACTAAACATATCACTACTTTCATCGGCATAAATGATTTCATAACTATCAAAATCCAAAACGTTTGGGATTTCAATATTGACATTATGATCAATTAATTCATCAAAGGATGACTGGTTTGTGATCACTGCACTTTGTCCTCTACCAGTTTTTCGTCTTTCTTGCTTTTCTTCAGCAATTTCTTTTTTTCTGGACTGCAGCATGTTTTCCCAACGTTTCTTTAACTGATCAGCGGTACGCTGAATACAAATAATGTTACAACACCTATTCGAAAATGTTGTAGACCTTACTTACATTTTGGTATAGGCACTGAGCCATAAACTCCTTCTCCATCTCAATCCATACTTTTTGCTTTGATGCTACCGAAGAAGCATCGCTTTTTTTTTGGTGATAATGTCCTTATATTTCAAAACTAATTCTTGTAATAAAACAATTTTTTCATTAATAAACGCTTTTGATTTTAACATTTTAAGTACATGAATAAAAACGAAACACGTGCTTGATGGTACGTTACTACGTTATGGCATTAAGTATTTTTCATTTTCAAATATCGTAGTTGATAACGTTATCAATAAAAATTTGTTTCCTCTATGGCACAAAATTATGGAAACAAAAATATTTTCACTAAGAAATTACTAAGATAAATCTAGTATTGTTTATGAATACCGATTAAATGTAGCTACTAAGATTTTTCTTAGCCAAGTAATATTTAAGGAAAAACTTAGTGCTGTCTATGAATTTGGCCAAATAACATTTCCGAGACTAGTCCTGTATATCTTAGTCCGTGTTTGCCTAGTACCTATCAATCACAAGTTTTATTTATTTTACTCCGGCCGTTGAACAACCGTATTATCTTAAACCGTGCCGTCTGTTAAAATAGGTTGACTGACTGCTTCGGGCTTCTTTTGCAGTTTTGCGGTTTTGTTCGTTTTTATAGACGGTGGAGCGTCTTCGTGTGTTCATATTCTTCACTGACTGCAGCGTTGTTCCAAACTTACGTTTTCGTGTGAATTGACTGTCTGGTAATATCGTTCAGGGTAATAACCATTTCAGTCATAATTTATTTTTCCTCTGTTTTAGGTTGATCATAAGTTGTACACCGACAGTTATTGTGGATAAACATGGCGTTCATATTTGATCTTGTGAGTGCGCTGCAGTTATACGCACATTCGTGTTGATATTTGTTCGTCGGTGACTGCTGGCGAGGTTGTCGCGCGCACTCGGGGTTGTGCCTTTCTTTTGTGTAAAAGTATATATTGTAACTACAGTCACCTTTGCGGTTTGCGTGGGATAACCTAACACAGTCTCACGTAAGTATGGTCGACATTGTGTGTAAAAGTTAAGCAGATGAGCCATAATATTATATTTGGTTTGTAATACCACCATAGGCAATAAATCAAAGTTTTTTGATTTCATTTAGTTTTCTTAAAATGTTGATATGTCAGTATTGATTATATTATTAGTAAAGTAATAATTTATTACCAATAGAAACTTCAGATCAGCTGATATTCTCTCAGACACCTATATTTGAATATTTCATCCTAAACTAAAAATAACTTTCTAAAAACAAAACAATTCTTAAATATTATATAATTTAATTTATTAGTTTTAAGTTGTTACAACATTAACTAACTAAAAGTACAAAAGTAATAAATTCAAATTTACTTTTAATGAAAATAATTTAGTCCTTAGCCCATCTATAAATAAAAATACTACAGAATTTAAAAATATTTATTAATTTAACAAAAGTAACCGAGTAAATCGTCATAATTTTATATTATTTATTATTTTTAACTTTTAAGCAAATTACCAAATAATTAATCTGGTCCTAATCACATCCTTTGCTGCTTCTACAATCCTTCTCCACTGATCCCTATCAATGCTGAAGGAGTTATTAATTATTTTGGACAGATCTCTTTTGACTGTATCAAGCCATCTCTAGTGTGGTCTCCCCAGAGGGTATCCTTCCAGTCGGGTTCTCCACCATGACCTTCCGTATGAGGCATCCTACTGCTCGCCACACATGACCCACCCATTCTATTCTCTTACTACGAATGAATTAATATATACTTGGATTGTTATAAAGCCTTTGTAATTCTTCATTCTTTCTACTTTCGAATACCCCTGAATCCACATTATACACTGGTCCATATATTTTTCTCAAAATTTTCCTCTTAAAACTTGAGAGTTTCCTTCATCTCTCTTTATACTTGCCCATGTTTCACATGAATATGTTGCTATGGGACGTAAATATGTGGTGTATAACCTCTCTTTCACTCGGCGTGACTGAAGCTTTGATGAGAACATCTTCATAGTGTAATCGGGTTATGAGTTATTTATATTAAAAAATTAATTTTGTATTTTATTAGCTAGAATAGTTACTTTGCTTCAATTTGCTTAGTTGGTAATAATTCGTATTCTTTTATAATAGCCTGACATGGGTGGGTAATAGAAATGGTACCAATGTTGTGCAATATCTGCTGAATAGGTTGCACAGTCAATGTGTATTGTCGCCGGTTGTTGTGTATAACCAAGCATTTTAATTTTTTAATTTATAATAATAATATCTTTATTACGGAAATAAATTCCAATTTACAATTTCAAAGTATGTTACAATGTTGTGTTTGGTAAACAATGATAACAATAGTAGAAAGTTAAATATTAGTTAAAATGTTGTTTAAATTAATATAACAATGTAGAGAGAAGAAAAAAAAACATATAATATATGCCAGTGTGTGATAACGATGAATATAAAAACAAAATAAAGAAACAAAAATAAAGAAAAATAACACTAATAATAATAATAATAAAGCAAAATTAAAAATATGAAGTTTAAATGTAAGATAATGTAGTGCAAATATACTAATATTTTACATGGTTATTAGTTATACACATATACGTTATTAAATTAAGTTTTACATGAATGAATATAACAAAATCATATAAATAGTATATTAGATACTTCAGTAAGAGATGTGTTAAATAAATCAATATTACATATAGTATTTCCAACAGACATAGTATGTTTACAGGAGAGAATAGCATATATGTACTAGAAATAGATGTGGGATAAAATAGGAGTTTGTTTCTAGAATTTAAAGTATTTATTCTAAAATTTAAACGCTCAATAAGTTCAGGACAATCAATATAATTATGAAGTAGTTTAAATAAAAATTTTAGGTGAAGTAATTAAAAACGTTTTTCTAATGGAGTAATCTTGAAAAAATAACTTACATGTTCATAACCAGAATGAGATAGTATATAATACCCAAACTTATAACACAAAAATCTTAAAAGAATTATTTTGAATAGAAGTTTGGTGTATACTGTTAGAACGCCAAATTAAAGAAGCATATTCTAACTTAGACTGAACCAAAGAATTAAATAAAAATGTTTTATATGACTTATTTTTTATCTCATTGACATGATTTTTAAATGAAAGTTAAAAAATTACACCTAAATCATTAACTACATCTTTACGAGACAAGCTTTTATTATCTATTGCATAGTCAAAAATTAATGTATTTTTTTTTTTAATGAAAATGAAATAATAGCACATTTATCAATATTTAATATCATATCATTTTCATTACACCACTTAAATAAATTTTTTAGATTCATAAAGTTTTTTAGCATCATCTGCGAATAACAAACAATTTGAATATTTTATAATTTTAGTTATATCATTAATAAAAATAGAAAATAATAATGGTGATAAATGATCACCTTGCGGTACTCCAGATACACAAATAAAATCAGACAAATAATTACTATATTTAACAACTTGAAAACGATTTGTTAAAAAAGAATTCAACCATGATAACAATGGATCATTAAAGCCATAAGATTTAAGTTTAGAAATTAAAAAAGAATGGTTTACTCTATCGAAAGCTTTTTCAAAGTCTGTATATATTACATCAAACTGTGCTTTATCATTAAAAGAATCTAGAATAGATTGTCTACAAATACATAAATTAGTGACTGTTGATCTACCTTTTCGAAATCCGTATTGTTCGTTGGAGAGAATACTATTAATATACTATGTACTATTAAGTTATTAATCTGTGCATTTCTAATATCACACGTTTTTGGTATTTCTAGTTTTCTATTCTTTGATTTATATTTTGAAGTTCTTCAGCTATTCATGTCCTATATTGTCTGATTTCTTCTGAATTTTAAAGTCTATATAAATGTATTGTCTTTATTTTACTCCTACCTTTATTCTTCTTCCAACTAACCAATAATTTTTCAGTTAAGGTTGCTACTACCAAGTAATGATCAGTATCTCAATCTGCCCCTTGTTAGCTCCGAACATTCTTAAACCATGAGCGATGCAATTTATCAATTGTTACGTGGTCGATTTGGTTTTTTTGTTGTCGCATCTGGGGACACCCATGTCTGTTTGCTGTTTGTGGGTATTCTATCTCTGATAAAAGGTACTGTTGATGATGATATCGCGAAACATTGCAAGATTTATGAAACGTGGTCTATTATTATTGGATACGTTGTGAAGGCTTTCCTTGCCAATTGTTGGCATAAACATATTTTCCAGACCTATTTTAATATTCATATCTCCCATTAAGATTTTAATGGTACGTAGGGGAAGTGAATTATATGCCCTTTTAAATTCTTCATAGAAAGCTTCTTTAGCTTCTCCATCTTTTTCTTCAGTCGATGCGTGGCTATTGATAGTTATTCCCCCATAATTAATTAATACTTTTAAAAGATTTTGAAGAATGTTTTCACAACACTCACACATATGAAATATGATATAAATAATATGATGAATGTCATTAATGTTACACACAGAAAAGTTGAGACATTACCGTTTCAGACACATCTACAAGTAACTTAATATTGGTCAATCCTGATGTCAATTTAGATTTTTTTATTTCCAATTAATAATGAGGAACAACTTTCAAACGTTGAATCTAAAATGATTCGAGAACCCATGTTTAGAAATGCTTTGGTAATATTTGAATCATTTCCTGCACATTATTATTATTATTATTATTATTATTATTATTACAGTGATTTAACAATTCTTTAAATTTTTTAATTTAAATAGAGTAAATACTTTTGTACACAATTATATATTATTCAGTATTATACATATTTATAATTTGTGTTAAATTCTCCCGGTATTTAAATGAATAATATGATGTATATTTTGTGGTTACAAAGACATAAAGGTCATTAATTTGTGGTTATAAAGGACATCCTTATCTATTATTAAAATTATTTATGTTTTTTTCATAAATTGTATAAAGACATGATTATAACTTATAAGTGTGTTTACTTTAACTTAAGAATAAAATGTTCATTAATCGTCACATAAATAAAATCTTTAAATAAATGTGTCATTAAAAGAATATTGAGTATTTTATTATACTGTTTATAGTATTTGTATAGCATTCGTAGAATGATGGCAAGAATGTTTAATGATGAGTTCCTTATGTTTTATTCTCTTATTGGATTTTTAAAAAAAAAACCTTTCATAAAATTAATGTCATTATTTTTTTTTTTCGTCCAAAGGCAGAGCCTTGTCGTGATGGCCATTCTTTCTGTCGTTTGCCACGTTTCTTAACTTAACATATGATGTGACGTCCATGGGTTACTTCAGATGTTGAAAGTAAGAAGTTCTTGGTCTTCCTCTAGTTCTTTTCCCCAAGATCTTCCCTTTGAAGATGTCTCTTATGAAGGTGTTATGCCTAATTAAGTGTCCTATTAGTTTCGTTTTCCTCTTCGATATGTGTTTTCATGTCTAGCGGTCGCGCCGTGGAGTTAATACCGTCATTTAATTTTTTTATTTTTAATGTAGATTATAAGTACTCAGACACTTTTAAACAATTAATTTAACTAAATAACTTTAATATAACAAAATGTTATATATATATTATAAAAATTAAAAAGAAATTAAAATTCAACCTAGAATAATTATTTTTAAATATACTGTATTACTAAATAAAATTAAAGCTATCATTTACTTGAACATTAATTTTTAAATAAAAGAATTGAATGAAGATTAATTTTGAAGTCAAGTATACTCGTACATCATTATATGCCTAATTAATGGAATTAATTAAAAACAAAATCATTGAATCTTTCCTAAATTATCACTTAAATGTTTCAAATATACATTATGTAAAATAAAAAATGGTTATCTTAATGATAACATTTTTTCTGTTTCCAGTGTTTTCAATACTTAAAGTATAGTACTGAAAGCAAAGTACCTTCCAAAGCATCATATAAAAAAAAAACAGGCTATGGAGGTAAAGACGATGAAGAACCACTACAATGAAACTGAAGTTACTTATTAGTTTAATTGGTAATACCTCCATTCATAGGCATGAAGGAATTTCTGAAGCATGTACAGAAGTATTATCATTAAAAATAAAGTAAGGATAATTATTAAATATAATAAGGATTATTTATTATGTATATTGTATAGGTGCTTATAAAAATACTTTATTTTTACTTTTTCCATAAATTTGATTAGTTTATTAAACGTGTAAAGGAAGGAAAAAAGAAAAAGTAAAAAAAAAAATTAATGTAGGTATTGTATTAAATACTATAGTTAACTTCTGTAATTATATGCCTAATACAATATTTTGTTTACCAGGTTGTCATATTTTACTTTGTTATAAAATGCTGATTGCTGGTACATAATGTCAAATATGTTACCACTTTATAACAGTATATTACATTATATTAATATAATAAATTGTAACTAGTAAAATTTAATATAGGAATACAATTTTATAGTAATAAGGTACAGATACCTATTTCAAGTTATCTGTGAATAAGACTTGAGTGTTTTAATCAAGTCTTAATTGCAGATAATGATTTATTGAGAATTTCATTAAGTAATAGTCATATAGTAATGTTAATAATAATAATGTTAATGCATGATTATAGGTCAACTCAAGATCTGAAAAGTCAGCATTTTGGTAAAACAGCTTAAGCCACTGAAGATTTGAGTATTTTTGGCAATAATTTATTCAAATTAAAGGCCTTGTATTACAAGAATGAGGTAAATATTGCTATAAGAGATGTAGAGGCCAAGGAATCAATTGCATTATCTTTAAAATAGTTAATTTCTAGTTGATTTCTACCTAATTCAAGTTATCTGTGAATAAGATTGAATGTTTTAATCAAGTCGTAATTTCAGGTAATGATTTATTGAGAATTTCAGTAAGTAATAGTCATATAGTAATGTTAATAATAATAATGTTAATGCATGATTATAGGTCAACTCAAGATCTGAAAAGTCAGCATTTTGGTAAAACAGCTTAAGCCACTGAAGATTTGAGTATTTTTGGCAATAATTTATTCAAATTAAAGGCCTTTTATTACAAGAATGTAGTAAATATTGCTATAAGAGATGTAGAGGCCAAAGAATCAATTGCATCATTTTTATTACAGCTAATTTCTAGTTGATCTGCATTATACCTTCAGTGTTATTTATACTTTTTTAGTGTAATATACATACGATCGTTCAGTTAAATATCTTTTTACTTTTTCCTGTATTCTATATAACGTATAATGTAGGTACATATAAAAATGTAATCGTAAATACCTATGGTTTAAAACTTTAACTAAAGTAAATGCATATAATATTTTGTTGTATCCTACATAAAGTATCATCAACTCTCATAATACCATTTCCATTCCCTTCATTATAATAAGTGTTCTTAGGTTTTCGTTGATCGTATCAACAATATTATATATTTAAAATCTACGATTTATAAGTAGTATTTATACCAATAACTGTAGTTACAAATATTTTCACTGAAGTAGGATATATTATATACAGTCGTGAACAACTACATTTTTTTTATAATTTTTTTTATTTATATGTACCATGTTTAAAAAAATGTATGTGCATATCTATGACTGTTTACTTTTCTCGATATTTTCAATAATCACAGACATACTGCAATTGACAGTTTAATATTTTCCGATCGTTGTTTACATATTATACATATTATTATTATTATATAGATTGAAGAAAAATTATACAAAACATGTTTTAATAAATTTCTATACGATCAATCATATATATGTATATGTACCTATAATACGGTAGTTCAATTAAAAAATACACATTTTGTGTTTGTACACTAAAAGCCGATCTAAAGAGAGATTTTTTTTTTAGTATGTCAATCATATTAGTACGATTCAAAAATAAAGCCCCAAGGCTTGAAAGTATAAAAAAAAAATTCCTGGGAGGACTAATGTTCCCATATAATTTTAAGCGTAACATTTATTATTATATTATGTAAAATGTATATTATATAATAAAGAGTGAATTTTTAAGCATGTTCGCCCCACTTTTAACATTGATAAATTAACATATCTCAATATATATATATATGTATATATTTGTCGACAATTTTACAATTTCGCGTTATTTTTCTCCTTATCCCAATTACTTCAGCATTGAAATACGAAAAAAGCGTCTCGTCGAATAGAATCTGCCGACTTGATGCCGAACATTGCAAAAATATTAACGCCTATTAATTAAATATTGATGAAAAACAAAACAAAAAAAAAAAAACTACATTATTTTAAAACGAAAACCAAAGCGGTGTATGGAAATCCGTTGATAACGTTTGACGCGATTTAAATAATTAAATTAACGAAAATATCGCTGTGGACGAATACAGTAGAACGGAATTTAATCGCGTCTCGACGGAAAACAAAATGATTATTAGACGCGGTACGCGTTTTTGCAAAGTTCGTTGCGCGTATAATATTTTTGAACGCGCGCGCCATCTTTTCACCGATGTCTTCCGATACGCTGACGGAAAGCTGCCGCTAGAGAGAGTGCGCGTCCGTGGCCGCTCTCATCATTTACCGTGACGCGTCGTGTCAATTTCTATTTCGCTTCGAAGCGGTGCGGATCTCGGCGTTCGAAATTGCCCGTTTTTTATTAAATTTTTTTTTCTCTACGCGTTTTTTACTTTTGTCCCCCCGAGTCGTCGCAGCGGCGATCGTCGAATGTAAGTAATGTTTTGCAAACCTTAGGCCGCGAACAGTAATTATATGAGGGATTTGATAATATATACCTACGCGTGTATTTATTATATATTATAATACTACATTACTATTTTTTTTTTTTTTTTTTATAATAGTATACGGGGGGACTATAATGTTCTATTATTTAATATGTTATTGGGATACAAACATTTCGACATTTCGATTACAATAATTTTTTTTTTTTTAAATTAAATTAAATTAAAGACTATACTGTCCTATACTAGGTACCTATCCTATATTATTTAATATGTTATACATTGTGAATTGTGATACAAACACATCGATTACAATAATTTTTTTTTTTTATTTTTAATTTACGAACTACTGTCCCGTTAGGTACTTATAATATGTTATTGTGATACAAACATTTCAATTGCAATAATTTTTTATTTTTTATTTTAAAAGAACAGACTGTATAGCACGCACCATAAAAATTATATTGTCAAACATATAAATTTATTATATTATATTATATAGGTATTATATAATATAATAATAATATATATATATATATATATATATTTTTAATAGGTATTTTTTTCTTAAATATACGGAGTACTGTCGTATTACTTAATATGCTATTGAAATACAAACATTTTAATAAAAGTAATTTTTTTTTTTTTCCCAATATAGTTGAAGTAACGTACGTTTGACATGTTTAAGGCTTAAAACCAAAAATTACCTCTTTTACGCAATAATAATACATTAAAATCTATAATCGCTTGAAATAGTCCAAAATTAAAAAAAATTTTTGAAATATTTTTTTCCCTAATAGAGTGTGAAGTTGTTCGCCTAAATCGTGTTTTTACCGGTATTATCTAAGTTTTCGGTAGTTTTTAATTTTCGAAGTGAAACTTCTTTACAGAGGGTAATTCAATTTTATTCAATTAATTATTCCCTTTTCTTTCGAAGGTGACAATAATCACTAAGTCCCACACACAAGGACTTGATCATTGCCATCAGATCAGAATCTTCCTTGAATACCGGCCAGTAGGTACTTACGTCCATCACGCACGTAGGGAACACCAACAGTAGTCGGAAATTCTTCTGGTGGTGGTCGTCAGTGTGGGTCTGACGTGCGAAAAACTCATTCTTCAAAGAAAAATAATCGGACTAGAATATAATTATCTTACAATAATAGTTGAATGACTCTGAGAGAAGTTTCACTTCATCCGCTTGTAATCTATATTAACGCACGCAATTTTTTTTTTTTTTTTTTAGGCGCTTTTGAAAAAAAATCTAAAAGTCGACCTCTCTAAAGTACCAACTAAGCAATTTGCTACTGTAAACAAATATGTATAGAAACAAATTATAATTGTAAAAAATATGTGAATTTAATAATATAATAAAATGTCATAAATAAATAAATATAGGTATAACGAGTAGGTACAATGAACGCCCGCGATAAGAAAACACCATTATTGTCTATTAATAATTTTTAATATAATATTATATTCAGTATAAAATTTATGTATTGAATATATAATATTCCCCTATTTTAAATTCTAAATGTATTTTTGTTTATTAGGAATTTTATTTTTAAAAATGAATATAAATATGAGTTTTATACTATTATTTTTTATTATAAATAAATATAATATAAATATAAATATATATATAATATATAATATAAATAATCATAGGCGTGCGCAGACATTCGAGTCAGGTATGGCTAAATTCAATCTGACCACCCACCCCCTCTGTCACGGTCACACAAGAAAAAAAATTATAGACATTTTTTCTATAAACTTCGAAATGACCATTTTGTCGGTGACTGGAAAAAATGTATAAACAATCATTTTTCATTAATTCACACATACAATTCATCAATATTGATTTTAAATTAATCTAATAAAATAATTCAAAAACGTTCAAAACATAAATCATATAATATTAACAATTGTCAATATTATTAACATTAATATTTATTTATTATTAAAAATTATTCATCATGTAATTTTCTCTCAGCTAAAAGCTCAGGTGGGGCTAAAGCCCAATCAGCCCTACCCGTGCGCACGCCTATGTAAATAATATTAAACGAAATAATTATCAGTCGCGGGACGCGTTTTTTGTGAAGTTCCAACGACTACGATGACGTAATTTTTTTTTAATGCGCGCATGCGCCTTCTTTTCACCGATGACCGATGACGCTGATGGAAATCTGCCGCCAGGGGGAGTGCGCGTCAGCGGACGCTCTCATTAATTGCCAGCACGCGTCGGACGCGTCGTTTACTCTAATTTTCTGTTTCGTTTCGTTACAAAAATATTGTCGTTTTCGGTATCCGGTGTTCGCGTGTGTCGTTTGCCGATTTTTTTTTTTTTGTCATCCCGGCTCGTCACGGCGGTGTCCATCGGACGTAAGTAATACGCTGTAAAACCTTTGGTCGCGTAGCTGCGCAGTACAGCAGTAATATTATGAGGGACGACGATAATATCACACGCGTACAAGGGGCGAACGCAGGAAAAAGTTTCGGTGTGGGTTTTTGAAAAAAATTAAAATTATTAGGTACCTACCTACTAATATATAATCGTATAATCGCAGCTTAATTTTCAAATTTTCTCGGATATTTCGTAGGTGGTTCGCGCTCCCAAAACCCGTAACTGCGTTCGCCTCTGTACGCGTGGGTATGAAGGGTTTTATACGTTACGCGCGTACATTAATTATTATACTATTTAGGTATATTATCAGTGGTGTACTGTGGTGTAGAGGGTGTATATTTATTTTTATATTTATTTGTATGTCTATTACTATTATTATCTATTTTCGGTTTTCTGCTTATATACCCCCCGTCATGAAATAAACGTATTGTGGTTATGCGCGGGTATAAATACTCTTGTAGTTAATAATTATATTATTTATCTCGTCAATTTATAGGTTTTCTTGTATATGTACGCCATAATTCCGTGTTTAATTTTATTATTTATTTATTAATTAATTTTTCTTTGTAATTTTAACGATTTTAAGCGGGGGGAGCTTCCGTGTAAGCAGCTCATTCTTGCGAGTTTATTCGCTTCCGATAACAATCCTTTTACTCTTGCCCATATCATTCAAACATCCAACGTTTTCCTTATTCATTCCGTTTCAGATTTTTTTCCTTATTGAGGGTTTTGTGTTGTAATTTCTTTTTCTAGAAATTTCTTTTAATTTTTT